>CAMXCT020004669.1:90302-177802 GCA_947184155.2 Cladocopium goreaui
TACTGCATTGAAACCTGGAAGAATGCCATTGCATATGCTGGCAAAATGTAGAAAACTTGTGTCTGTAAGGGCATAGGTGACTTATATGCCACCCATTCCATAACTGTATGTACTATAGAAGAAAAAATATATATAAAATAGTTGCATTCTAAGTGCAAATGCAGCTTGGATGTGTTGACGCAGCAAATGGCTATGGTATCTGCAAAAACATATTGTTTTTATCACAAAATACCTTCTAGATATCAGTGCATGTTCGAAGCTGCCATTTCTACTGTATATATACTGATACTGCACACTTGTGACAATGCGCTTGCATACTGGTTGAAACCATTCACCCACTAAAGCACAAACAACCCCTGAAACTTTTCATACAGTTTATAGATCAAAGAATTAAGAACAAGAGTGAGCATTGATCAAAAGGATGGAGAAGGGACCCCTTTCCATATGAATGCATTCTGGGAGCTGCTACTTCCTAGTCCAATGTGTTGTGTCATAGCTGTTTTCTGTCAAGTTTTATAAACAATCTTACATCTTTTTAGGTGTTACTCATCCTGTCATAAAAGATCATAAAAACACAGCCAAGCAATTATGGTAACAGGGTACCTGGATTAGATATGCAGTGGCATAGCAAATTATTGTGAAATATGCAGGAGAAACATATTTTTGGAGAAAGGGTAAGTTGGAGCTGCCCTTACCATGTGCCAACTCTTACGAGCAAAGTCAGTTGCAACCAAAGGGTCTTTATTGCAGTCAATCGTGGAAGAATTCCATTATATACATATGCAAAGTACCTGTGGAAAATGTGCGTACGTATTACTATGCGCTACTTATGTAGCATCCATATCATAGATGCATACAGTAGTACTACTACAAGGAAAATGCAAGTCCATCAATGTATATAGGAGGGCTATATATAGGAGGGCTAGGAGACGGGGGAAACTCATTAAAAAAAATATGGTTCCCTTTCCTTGGCCACCTCTCCCCTAAGGTATACACACACTATGTTTGTTTTTCCTCCTTCCTTTTCCCTGGGGATCTTCATGACTCTCTGGACATTCTTTGGCAACCTTTGGCAACCTGCCATCAGGGAGAGGCTATGTACATAGGAGGGCTAGGAGAGGGAAGAAACTCGAAAAAAAAAAATCCTTGGCCACCTCTCCCCCTAAGGGAAACCATCACACTATGTTTGTTTTTCCTCCTTCCTTTTCCCTGGGAATCTTCATGACTCTCTGGGCGTTCTTTGGCGACCTTTGGCAACCCCTGAGGAAGTCTGACAATCTGTGTGGATCTCTAGCAATACCATCACAGGTATATGAACATAAATGATCGAACATGATGTAGCAGAAACACTGCATTCCCAGAAACGTGGAAAAATGGGGACCTGACAGCGTCCTTTTCCGTATATATATATATATGCCAACTCACCTGATGGACTCTTTATATAATTTTTGCTATCGTTTCGTGGTGTGTACAAAATTGTTGGCACTACGCGAAGGCGGAGTTTTCTTTTCCTCCAGCGGTCATGTGTGTCGTGGGTCGGTCTTTACTCTTTCAACTGTGTTCATTATCCATCATACGCTGTCCGATTGGAGAACGGTGTTTGAACAAATTACACCAGTCTGTTTGCAATCGCAGTGTAAATTTAAACATAGTGGAGCACTGAGTCGAAGTGAAACTTGATGATTTGGATCGATTTGGTTGCTGTTGCTTGGCAGGAAGGGCTGCAGCAGATTGGCATCGGACTCAGCTCGCAAGATTTTGGACCAGATTCTATGACTGTCATGGTGTGCTGAGGTTTGCGGTTGGATTCAAACGCAATTGCTGCCATGCAAAGGGCTCAATTATCACATGGGAGTCACCACAGGCAGTTGTGTGCGTGGAATGTCTTTGCTGGAACCGTGCCCAGGAGAACATTGAGTCTTGAGCATGCGTTGGAGTTGCTTGGATGTGATTGTTTGGTTTGGCGAATTTTTCGTTTGAGCGGCGACTTTGAAGCAACCACTGCCTGCTGGCTTGGATTGCGGGAAATGGCGGGAACCTGTGTAAGGTGTAAGGAATTAGAGCATTGTGATGTTCCTAATGTCCTTTTCGATGGACTACATTGGAACATATTGGAACCAAGGTTGGCCAGTAGCGTGAAGAACAAGGTCGAATCAGGGCACATCAAGAATCCTTCGAGCTATGTGCCGCACTCGTTAATTCCTTCATGTTTTCGTTTGCTGAGACAATGATTTCTTCAGATTTTCCGACTCATCACCAGCATTGCGGCATCGGTTTGGTTTCAGTGCTCGCCTTTTTTCATTAATTGAAACGGGTGGACAAATCAGGTTTGCGCTACTGTGGTGCGAGGCTACGTGCCGGAGGCTTCGTTCCGAGAAACTGTGGAATTAGTGATTTAAGACCTTGCCCAACTTGGGTCATGAAAATCTGTAGCATCATGATGGCATCATGTAACATTTTTTGATATTTTTTTGCCTCCTGTGCGGATCAAGGAGAAAGTGGGATCCAACATGGAACTGATGTTTTGCAACAATGGAGGCATGTAGCAACCTGTTTCCAAACATTTCTCACCGTGGCATGGGTATAGTCCGGTTTGGTCACCCGCAAATATATTGGATCGTTAATCGCCATCTTTTCCATGCGTGGCCAAGGTAGAGAGTCTTGTTTTCGTTTGAAGCAGGTGGTTTCAACTTTGACTGCGGACAAAGTGTTGAAGAGACTGCCTCATGAATGTGTCCTATCATGTCCTATCAATGTTGAACCACCATATCCAACCATTATTTTTTGGATCCACGTGGTTTGACGGAAACAGAATGGAAAAGTCCCATGGGTTGGGCATGTTGGGCCTGGGCCTGAGGCTGATGGTGGTGCTCAAGCCTTTTGCCAAGCGCAACAGACAGAACCCGCGGTGCACCAGGCCATGGGACTATTTTATGCAAAAGATGGTGCATTTTTTTTGGGCTGAAGACCATGTGGAAATGCAGAGGCTGCATATCCAGGATCTTGTGTGAAATTTTCAAGCTTCAAGATCGACATGGAGGTCCCAGCCGCAGCCCTGCAAGTGACACCACGACCCCCCAGTTCCTCCGGAGGCGTCGTCAGTGCCTCAATGGCCGCCCACATGACCGCATGACCCATGGCATCGTATGGAAGTGGCACGCTGAGGATATGAACATGGCTGTGGCCAGATTAAGTTCCACCATCGGAATGGTGCGGGCTGAAGAGGTGCTGGGTGTTTACTGTGCCTTGTGATGCTTTAGGATATTGCAACCCTGGGAAGACAAAGGACGGTGCTCGGCAGTTGCCGCCGGCAAAACTTGCTGCCTTGAGATTCCGTGACTTGGGTGCGGATGCTCCACGATGCCTTTATCTTGGCAAGAATTGGCCAGGCTGGAGTGAACCTCACAGATGATGCGATCCAGGCTCCGTCAGGGTAAAATGCAATCTGGAAAAACACGTTGATGCTGATTGAAACGTTTTCACATTTTTTTTTGGGCTTGTAGTGGGGCACTGTCGCTTGAAGTTCGTGGTGCGCAGCCGGGACTTGTGTGGTTTCAGGGATTTCCACATGTTCTGACATTGAGGTATGTCAAGGGTCCTCGGACTTAGATCCCTTCCTTCCGTTCCTTGTCTTGGTGTTTGGAGGATCACAAATCATACAAATCCCAGCGGCGAACAATGGCAGGCACTTCTGAAGCTTCCAACGCAGCACGCGTCGCAGTTGTTGGAACAGGTGCGCCGGCGCAGCTGGATGGAGATTAAAGGGGCCCTGGCGTGGCCAGGACGTGTTGCAACTTTGCAACTTGTTCATCATGTGATGCATCAAACTTTGGGTGTTCCTTGGTTCTTGTGAGAAGGATAGGAAGGGAGTTGTCTTTGATTCCTAGCCATTGGCATGGCACATCCAGTCCGGGGCCCAAAATGAACAAGGCCACAGGGCTTGACAAGGCCGACAAGGCCTCAAACAGTTCTTTCAACGTTTGAAATAATGTGTAAGCTGATGGCAATTATGACAGTCATGATGAGCAGACTTACACAACACAATCCCACATGGAGTGATCCAATTCTCAGACACAGTGTGCGACACCCAACAGGGCCCAATTGTCCAAATTGTTGAACACATCCACTACCTTGTCAAAAACCGGCCATGGGAAAGTTCTCCAAGTTGGGTCTGGGCATCATCAGCTGCCTCGGGGTATTGCTTTTGGCATTAAACATCTTTTTCTGGTACCGCTACGTTGCAGCGACTCAACTCTGGGGTCGATTGGAAGATGGCTCCTGCGAGCTGAAGAATCCAAAGGCGGATCTCAAATCACGGGGTATAGACGGTATAAATACAGATATATATATATATATAATTATATATAGTATATATATACGTATAAATATAAGTTAAGTAGGGGTAAATTTGCTACTAGCCGGGTGTTTTGGATGGAGGGTTTTGTTCTATGGTGCCAAGGGTCAGTACCCACCTACCCTTGATAGATCTTATGAAGGAGCACACGGCAGTATTCAGATCGAGTGGGTGGGAGCACTAAACAAGCAACATGATCAAACATGAGGATTCATGGGCAATCGATTTTCCTTCAATTCAACTCTGATGACTTTTGCTGATTTGAAAGGGGCGCGCAGACGAAACCTGATGTTTAGAAGCCAGTAATTGCCAGTGGGTATTCTTCTGCAAACCTCTATATAAAACATTGTCGAAGGATGTCGGAAGGGTCAACCCTCGTATCCTTGTATCTTTGTATGTTCACAACTCACGCTTGGGAGCGTGTGGGTAAGGCAAGAAATTCCGTGTATCCTTGACGTCGTTTGCCAAGACAGGACACCGAAAGAAAGGAAACCGCAGCATCACCCCCGCCAACCCGAAAACATCTCAAGGAGTCCAGATGATACTCAGTTGAAGTTTAAAGGGCATATATATAATATATCTCCCTCTCTCTCTCTCTCTTTTCTACAATGGCTACCTCAAGAGCAACTGAAAGAACATCACAATTGACAAAAGAAATGCATTTTTTCCGAACACGTTTTTTTTTGTAAGAAATGGAGGAAGAGATGAGTGACTCCCAAGATTCCCCAGCCATCCCAGCCATCCCAGCCATCCCAGCCATCCCAGCCATCCCAGCCATCCCATCCACGGAGGCTTACAGTCCCGGCTGGAAATTCGGTTGGAGCTTTCCAGTCACAGGCCCCTCCTGGACCGATGTGCCCTGCTCAGTGCAGCTCCATGCCAGCAGCCATGACTCCGAGATGACTGGGGAGGCGACCCTTCACTTCACCTACTGGCAGGTTGCGGTTGCTCGGTTTCCAGTGACCCACAATAAAAACTGGTTGAAAGTTATGGGAAACACATATAAATTATCATGACATATCATGAGGATGGTGAAATCACTGCATTTTTCGACTTGGTTTTGAGCCTACTTCTGAGTTTTCAGACTCCAACCCTGCAGGGTCTCGTGTGGGAATACCTGAAAGATAGCTGTGGAAAATTACTGCCTCAGCTTCACGAGCCCTTCGGCTGCTGCTTTGATGGACGTGGTACCGCCTTTGTGGGAAAAGTGGAAAGCCTCCCACATCTTCCAACCCTGCTGCTGATGAAAGCCAGCGGCTTGTCACTACTAACCCTGGGCCCTGTGCTGTTGATGTGCATCAACATGGGTAGAAAGGCGAGTGCTTGCGAGATTCCCGTGGAAGGAGAGGTGGAAGAACGCTACGCAGTTCTGAGAGAGGATGTGGATGGGATTTAGCTTCCAGAGATGTGACGCATGAAGATACATCAAGTGAGCAATGACCAAAATCCATATATATATATATACACACACACATATATACATTATACCATGTTATACCTGGTTTGTCGGGGATCATTATGACTCTATGGCCCATGATGAAAACTCCCATTTTCAGTACTTCTTTGGGGATGCTTTCAACGCCTGTTGAAATCTTTGTGGCCGAAGCTGCCGTGCGGTGCCGTTGCGACTCTTGTTATAGCAGCCTGGGCTTGTAAATGGCCACCAGCCTGACCGCACTTTGGAGATGTTGGAGGGTCAGATGTGCAATTTCATGGTGGTTTTCCTTATTATCACCTTCATGAATGGATGTTACCATCATGATGGAATGGATGTTGCCCATCATAAATCTTGGTTCAGATGGCTGGTTGGCCATTTACAGTCCAAGTGTTTGTTACCCGTTTTGAGGTCCGTGTTGATCTGATGACCTGGGACTCTGGAGAAAGACTGTACGGTTGGTCACTGGGGGCATACTGCAAGATGCAGCCATGGGCAAAATTATCTTTGTCGGAACACCTGCCTGTTTGGAGGTGTGTCAAGATTGGCTTTGTTTCGTTGTTGTGACGTGTTGGGAAGCTTCGGGGTGACGTGTGGGAACCCGGGCGAGCGCAGGTGGCCGAAAAGAAGGTGAAGGGGGTCATTCGAGACCTGTTGGGATGCCCAGGAAAGCTGGCAGGTGGTTTGAAAAAGCGCCACTGACCACGATGCAACTGGCCCTCGGGCTGTGATCAAATCAATGCCATTCTTTGCGATGCACAAATCTGGCTGGTTTCAGTTTTTCTCCAGTTTCCAGTTTCCATCTAATTTGAAGGGAAAGCTTCCTGGCCATCAAAGGTGGCCAGCGACTTATCGACAGGTCGAACTACGTCATTGCCACTGTTGCACGCGGCTACCACCCGAAGGCACCACAGGGAAAAAACCACGGGTTGCCGACAACATCCATCAACATCCTCCCTGGGTTTAGAGTTTAAGATGTAAGACATATCTTAACACACACACACATATATATATATAGAGTTATATATATACATTATATTGCACATATTTGTTTCTTCTTATTGAGCTGCTGAACATGTGGAGGAATATGCCAACTGTTTTTATGAAATGCAAGGTGCCCAAAGACCACCCCAAAAACGCACGTCAGGAGGGCGGTGTTGTCGGCGGACACTTGGGACTTCAGCCCAGGCTAGGCTGGTTCATGGATAGAGTTTTCCATCACTTTCCCAGCAAGGTGCAACTGGCTCATACTGTGAAATGCTTTTCCATTTGGCTATGGTGCGGAACTCCCGCTGCTAGCTGCTAGTTGGCCAATTTTTTGATACAGCCCTTGCTCAGCCGTATTCATCCATCGATGAATCGATGGTGATTCAATGTGATTCATCATGATACTAGAACTGGGACCATCACCCCCCAGACATGGGCAAGGTTCCAAGTGCTACAAGAGATCCCTTTGGTCCATTGACAAGTGCTAAGATGACCAAAAAAAACATATTGGATCATATTGGCTGTATATGGCCATGAATTTCCTATCGTCTATCCGCATGATATTCAACCATGGGATTGAGTGGAGTTTTAATATGTTTCAATGACAAAGCACGGGCATAAATACAGTAGTTTTTTAAAATAAATCATCCACAACTTATGAGCAACAATGGATTGGACTTTCATCCCCAATTATCACCAATGAAATGTAGCTACTGTATATTAACATAAATCATTATCACCATAGGATAGGCATTAAATCCCAAAAGAATTGTTGGTTATCCCATAGGTTATCCCCATAGTCATGGTGATCCAGGGTGATCTCATCCCCAGTATCCCCATGGGACATATGACATTCCAATATGGAAAATATGATCCAACAATTCAAGTATCCCATTATCCTCAATATATATATATAATCCAACAATTATAACCCCATGATATTCCAAATTGTTGGATAATACTTTCCATATTGGGATTAAAAAAAAAAACGCAATTAATTGTTGGCCCTCCCATGATTTTCCATTGCTGCCCCGGGGTCGCCATGTTTGAGGCCCAAATCGCAGGCAGAGCCGCAGGCGCCGCTGGCCGCACAGCTGGCAGCGCAGCCGCAACTGGCACCGGTCTTTCAACGAGGAGCGGATCCTGGATCAGATGGGTTTCTCCAAAAATGGGGGGACACCCCGGTTTGCAGAACGGAAATCGACGGAATGTATGGATATCGAATTTTTGTAGTCTCTCTCTCTCCCTCTCTCTCTCCCTCCCTGTCTCCCTCCCTCTCTGTCTCTGTAACGGGAAGTTTTCATGCGATCCTTGATGCTCATACAAACCCAGATGAAGCGGGGTGACGGGAATATGATGGTGTGGAGCAGGTCAAACGTGGTTTCATGCAAAAAGTTACCCATAGCAGTTCCATATTGGTGCCCCCATGAGTCAAATCAGAATCACTGGGAAGGTCGATGAAAAAGCCAGTCACTCAGTCTGTTGATTCCATATTTGTTGATTCCCATCTATCCATATGGGTATGGGTCAAAATTAGGTACCCCAATAATTGGATGGTTAATACTAAACTAGACTAACATCTATCCCATGGTCCCATGTCCTTTTTCCACCTCTTTCCCAGTCATAACATGTGAAGATCTCCGGGCAGCTCGTTGGAGGAGTGGCGCCTGCTCCGGCACCCGATCGCAGCAAAGGGAAAGGTGCAACGGGTGCAACCGTTGACGGTCCAATTTTTAAGTCCTTTCAAGGGAAAAGGATGAGAAACAAGTGGATGTTTGGACATAGTTGGACATAGCTATATATGAAATACATTGAAATACTAGAATACTAGAACATCATGTGAATCATGAGTGTGAGGGGAATGATTGTTCATTTGGTTCTTGAGGACGTCGGAATTTGTGAGTTATGAGCCGGTGAATCCATTCTGCATCCTGCTATTGGTGACAGAGAACAAAGAGGCCGTTCCTTACCACTGCTCGTTGCAGGGAAGGGTACCATTGAACTGGTCTGGCAGACATGTTTTGGTTGCCAGTCGCTGCCAGCCTGTGGGTTTATGGATGTTGAACTGGCCTTTTCACTCTTCGGAGGTGGGCTGGAGAACAAGACCTGAGGAACCTAAGGAACATGATGGAACATGTAATTACACTTGCAGCTGCTTGCAGACTTGTTGCCCGTTATGCCCCCTATGCATGGCATGAGTCGTGCGCTTGCTCCTCAGGAAATTCTCTTGCAAGCAAGGACGCGCTGAAGCCATATGCTGCTCAAGTGACTCAAGTGTTCGGACGGGCCCACATCAAGCTGCCAGCTGACAAGGATGGAATCTTGGTGGCCGTTGTTTGTGCTTTGATCGCATGCATGCAATGGCCAACAATGTGTTCAGCCCACCTGACTTGTTTTGCAGCTGTGTTTTTGATGGAAACCGCATCCGACATACAGTGTCCCCGTGCAGGCAATCCTTTCAAGCCTTTTGGAAGAAGGCTTGGGGCTCACTGAAATCCTGTTTTTGGCTGTGCTTCTTTTGGGAGATGTATCCCAAAGTTTAGATAGCGGCATTCCTCAAGCGGTCCCGGAGTCCCGGGGATAACCCCGAGCCAATGCCCTACTTATTGATACAAGCTGATTGTATAACCTTCGACCCGTACCTGTATTTGCCCAGGGCGCCACTGAACGCACCAAAATGGTCAGTTAGATGGCTGATTCCGGAGCCTTGCATCCGCGGCATCTTTTGTCCAGCCGAGAGCGAGGGCGCCATGGGGCTTCTGAAAATTGGAACTCCCCTGCACTGGGAGGATTCCTTGGAACACTGCAACTATGTCCGGCTGCATGGTATCCACCAGTTCATCGCCACTTACAGAAGGTTGAGGCACTTGGAAAACGATCGCCTTTTCTATGGGGATGCTGGGCTGTGCCACTGAGAATTTTTCTTTGTTGTTTTGTGCGGCCAAGGAGTGTTCTAAGAAAGCCGTGAGTTTCAGGATTTCATCAGACTCTTGGTGCCCAAAAAGGTCCGAAATCTCCAAACTCTCAGCTCCATCCCCGATCCTTCAGCATCCTTTAGCGTCCTGCCAGGATGAGATCGAGTATTCCTTGCTGAAGCTGGATGAGCGGCAGAAGACGGTGAAGCTCAGCCTAAGGGGTCCAGAGGTCATGGAATCCCTGAGGCAATCGGAGCAGGTGATCCATGCCTTCCGGGGCTGCACCTGGCACCAGGAGTATGGCAGCTGGATGTTGGAAGGGACACCGGATCTGCCCTATGGTGGTTATACCATGAGCCTGGCCAGTGACTTGGTGAAATCAAGGTGAGCCATTCGACATACCCTGGTTGATTAAAATTGGAGCGTATACTGGCGACTTTATTGGGGATCATGATAACCCATAGTAGGAAAACATTAGGAAAACCTATCAACCAACTAGCATAATAAGATGGGATAGGGGATGATAGGGGTCGAGTTAATTCCAGATCTGAGACGATTTGATGGCATCTTGCCGGAACGTATCGTGTTACCAGCCAGCCGTTAAGTTCCCAAATTTTCTCACACCTTCCCATCATTTCATAGATGTCATGATGTTCATACCAAACAGGACCAAACACATCTGAGGTGTGGAGCAGAACATGCGTTTGCGCAGGGGCCGCCTGCTGTCGGCGCTGCTGGCAGATGAAGTAGCGCCCACCTTGGTGTCGTTTCCACTCATGGGCGTAGGCGATTTCGTCTCGCCCTCTGCACCACCAGGAGGTGAGGCTTCAGAGTCTGACTTCGTGCCAGATACATGTAGCTTATATGCATGTAAAAAATGCATGCTTTGCATGCTTATGCGGAATGTGTGGAGTTTTCTTTAGTTTTTTCCGGAAAGTGGTACTGGGCGGGTCCTGTTTGGATCAAACATAGGCTTTAAGCAATGTTGAGTCTCACCCAGAGATGGTTTTGCTGCACTTCCAGTCCATTCGTTTTGTCTGTGTTCTCCCGATCTTCATTCTATATGGCCATCTACTGGCCACTGAGGCATCAATCCGCACCCCAGATTCGCCACGCTCACTGGCAACATTCGACGCCGCCGGGGTGGGAAGGTGGACATTCGTGTTCCCCTCTATGAGGATGTAAAGACACCAGAGTTCAAAAGTTCAAAGGACGGGGAGGGGATGGAACAAGATTTCGAACGACAACCTGTGACTTTATGTGTGTGTATGTGTGCTAGATATATCATAGAATATATGAATAAGTGTGCTATAATAACAATTAATAATAATAATGATAATAATAATAATAACAACAAGAAAAATAATACATAATATAGTCACATACAAGCCCATGTGTACAGTGTGAATGATCCTTGAGCACTTCTGTGACGGTCGGGGGTGCTGCAAGTGGCCTGGTGAGGACCCACAAATCCACATGGACTGTATGGCCTTTGGCATGGGATGCTGTTGCTTACAAGTGACCTTCCAAGCCAGTGACATTGAAGAGTCCAGGCTGTTGTACGACCAGTCCCTTGGTGATTTTTAGGTATTTTACTTTCAACCATGGTCAAGTTATGGCAAAAATATGGGGAACCATGGGGAACCAATAAATTGTACTTTCACGCATGTATTTTTCTTGGGGCATTAGGACTAGCGACTAATGGCACGGCAACAGGTTGGCTGTCCTAGCTCCCATCATGATGGCCTTGACCGCAGCCACACCCATCGTCAAGGGCCGCCTGGCGGCCACTGATGTGCGTTGGAGTCTGATTTCCCAATCGGTGGATGATAGGACCCCAGCTGAACGAGGGGAGGCTCCTTCCGCAGCTCCTGACAGCCGAATGGCCGGAGGAGGCGTCAGGAGACAGACCAAAAGCAGATACGACTCCATCAGCTGTTTCTGGGCGATGAAAGGCGATGAACAAGAATTTGGGCCTTTGACTGTTCATGATTTTTGCATCTTTTCAAGCCTGAACATCCCAGAAGCTGCGAGCAGATGCGACGGCAATGAACGTCTGTTTCCTTGTGGGATGCGGACGACAGGAATCAACTAGATATCCAAAAAAATCATTCAACTATCATCCCCGTCAGCCAGGTTACATCCATCCCGGTTCCAACAGCTACAGCGACATCCCCTGCGAAATCGATGACGATCTCTTGGCGCTTTTGCAGAAAGAAGGCATTGATGACACCTTGGCGCGGCACATGGCGCACCTTTTCACCCGAGATCCTCTGGTTACTCAGCTCCAAATGGGGATGCTCCAAAAAAGGGAAAGATAATTTAAACCAAGAACTGGGAGATGGAGGTCAATTCAAGTCAAAGCTACCAAATCTGAATATCACCAAGGATTTCTCCGACTCTTGGGGCTGCACTTTGCCGTTTCACAGCCCAAGTTCAAGCATGCCATGCTTGAGGGACATGGAAGTACACACAGACTCTCTCTCTCTCTCTATCTCTCTCTCTCTCTAGTTATATATATATGTATACTAGTATAATGTATATGTATATTATATATGCATATAGGCACGTCGCGGGGTATGCACATCTAGACACAACCCAAATTCACACAGACATCCCTTTCTTGCGTTCATCGTGGTGTTCCACAGGTGATCTTTGAGGGTTTGGTGGAGGTGGATGACTCGGCCACCACCGAGCATTTCGAGAGCATCCAGTCCACCAACTGGCAGACGGTACGGTGGAAGCCACCTCCCATGAAGGCCAACGCCTGTTCACCGCATGTGGGATGGAGAACTGAGCCTCTCAGCTTGATCCTTTTTGAGGTCTCTACCATTCTATGGTACCCAGTGGTACCCAGTGGTCAAGCTGTGTCAGCTGAGCCCAGGTTCCGGTCCATGGAAGTTCAGATGACTGACTTCGAGAACGCGGCCTTCACAGCGTTCATCGTGATTGTTCCTGGCTTCTGAAGGATGCGGGGCCACCTCGTTTGGCATACCTTGTGTTGCAACAGTTCTGTATCAGGGTCTCTGCTGGTTTTATCACCCTCTGGTGGTCCAGCATGGTGTAAAATCTATTAAAATCTCTCAGTCTAGAGTCCGAAAACCTTTGCAAATTGTGTGTCTTCATTGCCGTGTCTGATTGCTTAGCTTCCGCGCATTCCGGTCCATGGTGGAGTCTTCCCGCAGTCTTCCTCCCAGCCCATACACATCTTTGGGCCAATGCAGTATGTTACGTGGTCAGTGGCCAAACTGGAAGCTTGTTCATCGCCGCGACCTGGTCAACCTGGTTGATCAGAGTCCCTTCAAAATTCCAGTGTAAGTGATGATTTTTATCAGCCATCGTTGTAGTGATTCTTCAAAGTTCCATTTCGTAGCGATTCAATTTCCCATTATGATCCATTATGTTCAAAGGTTTAAAACCACCATGATCATGTTTCTGGAGATCTTTGCAGGTTTTTCCATGGCATGCCATGACCTTCGCTAGCCGGCCTAGGTCACCCGAGCGATCCTAGTTTTCAATCTCACGCTTCTAGCACCGCTGTCGAAGGTAGATGAGAGCCTTGGACTGAGATGTTGCGGCAGAGGTGAGGTTGAAATCCACAATAGTGCAACAAATGAAAACACGTGGATTTTAAATTGTCCAAAAGAGGGTTTTGAATAGTTACTATCAGTTTCACCCCCACTCAAACTAATTCTACATGGGAATGTGGCCAACACTATATCGTCTTATGGAGTTTAACAGTTTAGTTTTTTGAATTCCCTCTGGACTTGAGATGGTGGCCCCGTGGTTGACTTACACAGTTTCCAGGACGAAGTTCAAACAATTCTTACAACACTGGACCATTGCTTGGGTCATCAATTGGAATGACAAGACCCCCTTGCATCCAAGCAGTGGGTCATTCATTCCCGAAGATATCCATGGTAGCCGTGGTACCATTTGGGAAGCTTGCCACAGGATGCATCGTCTGCACATTGCAAACAACTCGGATCGAGCACTAAATCACTATGCAGCTGAATGGTACATGGGAATAATTCATTCACATTCATTGCCCCAAGTGTTTCATGATAGTGGATGCAGTGGATGCTTGGCTTCAAGGAACATGAAGCGTGCGCACGAGTTGGACGCCGTTCGCCGGCAGAAGTTCTGGTTTCGCAAGCACATCCTGCCGGACGACACGGATGACTTCATGGCCAAGCAGTGCCCAGGGCAGCAGCCGCTGAACGCCGAGGCCAAAGCCAGTCAGTTTGAAGAGATGACGATGGATGAGATAATGAACGGCAAGAGTTGCTACTTCCCGGGCTTGGTTCCACTCTGTTCCTGGAGCTCTTTTGGTACTTTTGGTACGGGGATTGCCTGAAATGTTTGCTCTCGGCTGTAAAGGATTCCACGAGGGGCCATTCCAATCCTCCATACTCCATACTTTCTTCTTGAAGATGCATCAACGACAAGAACCCTTGGAGTTCACGTTTGCATGATTTTAGGTTCACAATTTTGCCGCGTGCAACTGTGCATTTGCATCGCATGCCTGATCTTCATTTGATAAGACCATCGCGCTTGTACATCTACATGCTGCATGTGCACTTGAAGTGGCTCATTTTGTCGTGAACCATGAAATGCCAACAGCTTGGTTCCTGTTGTGAGATTACCCCTATTTTTATTTCTATTTATCCATATGATCCCTGAGCCCTGGGCCGCTGGGGCCATCTGGGGACCATCGAGGTTATGCATACCTGGAGCACATTGGCTGCGATGAGACCTCCTTCCGAAGAATCGATGAATATCTGAAGTTAATCAAGGCTCGAGCCACGGGGCATCAACTCACGCCCGCCACCTGGATGCGGAACTTCGTGCACTCGCACAGGGACTACCAGTGACTCAGCATGATGCGATGTGGGAAGGGGCAGCATCATTAATTAGTAGTAACTGATAGAAACTGCCCAAAATCATGGATGATTAAGTATTAGTATGTCTTGGTGCATGCCAGGCATGACCAATTCTAAGTATGACTATCGGCAAGCCGACTCTGTCACACAACATTTGGGTGGGGTGCCAAAGAACTACCAAGCGGGTGGGGAACAGGTGGCACCCAGGCCCAACTCCATGGTTTTTCAAGACGATTTTCACCACAGACTTTGCTCAACTTTCCAAATCCACGGTGGACTGCACACGCCTTACTGTGCCTCAGGATGGACTCTGTGGTTTCTGACAGCATTGCCTATGACTTGGTGCCCCTCAGCGTTCCAAATGTGGCACCATCACTGGGGGGGTCTTTAGTTGTTCGTCTTATTATTGTTGCTCTTGCTCTTGCTCTTGTTATTGCCCGTTGCCCATTGCCCGTTGCCTGTTGCCCGTTGCGCATTACGCATTGCTCATTGCTGGTTGCTGGTTGCTGGGTTGCTGTTGGCGTTGGCGTTGGCGTCGGCGTCGTGGTGGTGGTGGTTGTTGTTGTTGTTGCTGCTGTGGTGGTGGTGGTGATGGTGGTTGCTGTTTTCGTTGTAGTGATCATGGTGGTTGTGACTTGGCTGATAGTCATGTTGCTACCAGATGCGAGTTGCCTTCAAATAGCACTGTAGCCCAGAGGTTTCGGAAAAAAATCAGCACCCAAAGCTGCCCTGCCCAGTCAGGGTTGATGGACGTGTTTGCCATGACTTGCTGTGTTTGCGTATTGTTTCCAAAGATCTCCTCGTGCACCTGAGGACCGCCTGCAACGACATCGCCCTGGGAAAGCGGGCGTGCCCTGAACTGCTGGGTGAGGTGAAGATTGAACCCATCACCGCCCATGGCCAATACGAAACGCCCTTGTACGGTGAACGCCTGGGACCAGAGGAGCGTGTTACGAAAATTGATCTATCTTTTCCTTGGGGTCAACAGGGGTTCTTGGACTGGAAAATTGTCATTATGAATTATGAACTGAATGCGGGTATAGTATAGTAGGGAACAAAGATATTATGGGCGTTGCCAGCCCATTGCCAGCTGTCGATTTGATTTGCATGTGGAAGGCCCAAGGGGCCCTAGCATTTTCATGGCACAGATGGGATTTGCCGGGGGCATATGGGCGGAACCATGCTCCAGCTCCAGGATCGCCGTGGCTTGTTGGACAAGATCATGAAGCGCGCTTCTGAGTGCGATGGAACCTTCTCGGCTCCCTCCAGCGCAGGCTTGCGAAGACAAACCAGTGGCAACCTGCCGCCGGACCGGGAGCGGCTCGGCTCTAAGATGGCCAAGTGATAGTGATGAGGCTATCCCCCCATAGTTGGGATTACAACTGGGATGACTGGTGAGTGTGAACCCGTACTTATTCTACGTAGATGTAAGCCCCGATTTGCTGTGAAATAGGGAAAAATTGAATTTCATGGGCTTGGATGCTTGGTTCAAATTCCGGAACTGCATCAATCATCCAAGTTGGGGTATTCAAGTCTATTTTTGACCCATGCCCAGGCTTTTTGTTCATGCCCATTTTCCCTGGAAACTTGCCTGGATGCCAACCAGGTTCTCGCACACCTTGTCGGAGCGCAGCCAACAGGGAGGGTTGGCTATGCGCATGGAGGAGATTCGTGAAAGCAAAGAGGGGTACAAGAATTGAGCCGTGATCAGTGTGCCAACCTCTATCTGATGATTTCAGTTGTTTGAATTCAAGATTTCGACCAGCTCACGACATGACAAACCCAGAATGGCTGATGGACATTCATACAAATCGTATGGAGAGAGATAAAGAAGTCTCTCAGGACACTCACCTCAGTTCTTGTGCCCAGCCCCTTACGCCGGCGGCGCGTGCCCTATGGCACTGTTCCGGTTGTGCGCAACCAGACGCATAAAACCAGGGACACGCACGGCACTGTGAAGGGGTGAAGATGCAGATGCAGCCAACAAAAAAACACTAATCGCATGTGATATGTAAATACCCCCTTCGGTTTGGACAGACTGGAGCTGATAGTTCTGAGAGCCAAAAAGTTGTGATGAAGGGCACTGCACAGATTAGCACATATTCGCACCCACTGCATTCCGGACGTGGTTGGGTGTTGCAAATATGTGCTGCCGAGAACGTCAAGAAGATTGTGTGACAGCCTGTGACGGGGGAGGCTTCACCACAAAGATACAGATATTATCAGATATTGATATAAATAGTAAATAGTATATATCAACATATATCAACTAGTTGCTGGCTCAACTTGATGTTCGAGGCCTGCGACTGCTGAGGCGGTTCCAGGGTCCAGATCTCAGCCGCTGCGGCACACCGGGGAAGATTCATCATGGGCCGCATGGGCCGTAGATTTGGCTCCTGATTCACAGAATGGTCCAGATTTCTGGCTCTGACTAGCGCACCTGTTTGCAGGCGGCTATGCCCAGATTCTGTATGGGATTCTGATGACGGCGTACCAATCGTACCAAAGAAATCCAAAGAATACGAATGTAGCAACGGACGGAGATGAAAGTCCATTTGCCAGCTATTTTGGTGCTCAACAGGCGGGTTTTGATCCCCGTGGTTGAGAGTCATGGGCAATGGCGGCATTTGAACTGCCAGATGGAGTCAGCAAGCGGATCGTGTCTGAAGGACTTGGCAGCAAGAGACCTTGCAGTGCCTTAGCATTCTGCAGGGATATCTTAAGTCTTAAGTCTTAAATCTATTAATTAACCTTGGGTAGAGAGAGAGAGAGAGAGCGATGGATGGATGGATGGATGGGTGGGTGGCTGGATGGATGGATGGGTGGGTGGGTGGGTGGGTGGTGGATGGGTGGGTGGGTGGGTAGATGGATGGATGGGTGGGTGGGTGGATGGATGGGTGGGGGGGTGGATGGATGGGTGGGTGGGTGGGACACCCCGAATTCACTGCGTCTGTTCTCTTGCCATCTAAGTCTCTGGGGTCCCCCATTTCAACGGGCATCTGTCAAAATTAAATGTGGATCCAACCAGTTTTCCAGCAGTTTCCCCTGTAAAAAGACATGATCGCGTTTAAGCCTAGCCATACCCAGGTGGGGATGAAGTTCACGTGACCTTCATCGGATGGATCAAGGCGCAGGCAGAGGACGTGGAGTTTCACCGACTGGAGGAGTTCCACTTCACCATGGGGGCCCAGGAGGTGAATCAAGGTATGGACCTAGGCCAGGAGATGGGGGAGGGGCAACCCGGGAAGCTTTCCATCCCCTTATTCAACAAACCCCTGGTGCTGCGAGAACGGTTTCACAGGTGTGGCCACCATGCGCAAGGGCGAGGTTGCGATGCTGGATTTGAGCCCAGAGTTTGCATATGGTGCCGAGGGTTGCTTGGCTCAAACAGAGGCGCCACCACGACCAGAATTCCTGGGCATATTTTGAATTCAAGAGATGCATCAGATGTTGGTCTCCTTTTCAGATTTTCAGTCCGTCTGAGGCGTGCCGGGTAAGATTCCTCCGCACTGTGCCTTGACCTTCCAGGTGACCTTGCTGTGGTGGAAGCCCCCAGGCGCCTCAGCCCTGACCGCCGATGGCGGCGTCCTCAAAAGCCTGCGCCGCGCGGGCTCAGGGCCCAAGCCCGGAAGTGGCAGCACCGTGGTTTTGAAGGCCATGGTGGCCATGGAGGATGGGCAGCAAGAGCTTGGCACATTGGAGGGTCAGGTATCGGACCTGAAGATTCTGGAGTTGCCTGCAAGGAGCTGGAGATCCAATATTTTTTTTGGGTTGAGTTTTTTTTTTAATGGAATGTTGGCGTGAGATTGTTAGCGGTACCGTGAATTGTGGTCGAAATTGCTATACACATGCTTGTGCCAGGACCCTGGAGATTTGTGTGACCAGCATGCTCGAATCTGAGAAGGCAGAGATGACCCTAGCAGCTCCATATTTGGGAGATTCCAGCGCTTGCAGCATGTCCCTGGAGCTGGAGTTGTTGAAGGTCATGGTTGTGCAAGAGTGTAGCTACTTCAAGGACCCGACTGGTGCTGGTGGCATGCTGTGCAGTTGCTTTAGCCCGTTGGGCGTAGTACTTCTGCAGTCAAACATCATAAAACAGAAATATCTTCCAAACAAGTCAGTTCCTTGCCAGGAGAAGACAGGGGAGAAGAACTTCCCGAAAATGACTCAGAAGTGGCTGCAGGAAGGAGTTGGCAGCGACAAGCCGACAGCTCTATCCAAAGTCACAGCTCTTGTGGATGGTGGGCTGCCCAGTTTTGATGCCCTGACTGGTCGCATGCTGATTTGATGTGATACTCTGGTAGTCAGCTTTGCAATGCAATGCCTGCTGCAAATGAAGGGAAATGAAATATCAAAAAGTCCCCAGTTGTGTGGGTAGATTCGGGCATGGCTCAAATTTCGTAAAAGAAAAGCTGCAATTATGTTCACCAGATAGCCAGAATCCTATAAACTTGAAAATCAATTTATTTGTGAAAAGAATGTGAAAACATGTAAAACAAAAAAGCAACCGAAAAAAAAAACAAATCAAAATGCAAAAAACAGCAAAAAAAAGCAAAAAGCAAAACAAAAGCAAAAAAAAGGCAGCACAAAAGCAAAAAAAAGCAAAAACAAATAGCACCAAAACAAAACAGAAAAACAAAAATTAGATCAGATTTAAAATTAGTAAAGTACTACTACAATTACTATAGTTATAATTGCAATCCCTTCTGAATAAGTAGACAATCATAATCATAATAAGTAGACAAAACATAAAGTCACTAGCTGGATTTGAAATCTGCAATATCAAATTGGACATATCAGATATACGGATATAGTATTGAAATACAGATATCAGATATAGCATACTATAAAGTATGTAGCATATGGTATACAGAACATTTCAGTTTTGAAAGAAGCCTGGCCTCACAAAATTGCTTTGTCGCTTTGTGGCATCTTTGAATTTTTGTTTTGATGTTGTCAACTTCCCAAATTGAGGAAGTCTTGCAGAATTGCTTGATTTGGGAAAACCGAAAACATTACACAAAGTTACAATGATCAGTACTACAACAACCACTACTACAACTACAACTGTACTCCACAACGCCGCTACAAGAAAATTACAACTTCAACTTAACCTACAAGTACACACTATACAACCACAACTGCAATCTACAACCTGACTACATTACATTACAACTACACCTGCAAGATACAAGACCTACAACTAGAAACTACAGATGCAACTACAACTGCAATTGCTGCAATTGTGACTGCAACTTCAACCACCGTCCACTACCACTACCCCTACAACAACTAGAATTACAACTACTAACTAACTATAACTACAACCACAAATACAAAGCATTTTTATTTGCTTTTTAAAATTTGAACCGCATCCACAATTTGAGATTGTCTATTTGTTTTTAGTGCATCGTTTATAAACTCAACAAACCACAGCTAGAATGAACAAGTTTGAACCGTGCTGCTGCTACGACTGGGATGTTTGACTTTTTTTTTGAGGGACTGTTTGGTGAGAAGTGTTAACTGTGCTAGCTGCTAGCTGCTAGCTAGCACGTAGCTGGGTAAGCAATTTTTTTTGAACAGAGACCTCAAGGAAGGAACGTAAGCTCCAGCTGATCGATTGCTGGTTGCCAAAACTCCGCGTGACAGGCAGGCAGAGATGTGTGACTACCTCATCGAAGAGGAGTCATCCCATGGCAACATTTTGAGCTGCAAAAAAAATGCAAAAAAAAACAAACAAAAACAACAAAAAATGCAAAAAAAAATGCAAAAAAATCGAAAAAAATAAAAAAATACAAAAAAAATGCAAATCACAAAAAAAAATGGAAAAAATGCAAAGAAAGCAAATCACAAAATAAAAATGCAACACAATGCAAAAAATGCGAAAAAAATGCGAAAAAACTGCGAAAAAACTGCGACCTAACCAGAGCAGCAAAAACAAAAAACAATAAAAAAAGAAAAAAAAGGCAGCTCACCACTGAACCGTCTCCAAGGCAAAATTTGTCCCTTAGCAACACTTGCCCCTTAGCAACATTTGTCCCTTAGCAAAATTTTTCCTTTAGAAAAATTTGTCCCTTAGCAAAACTTGTCCCTTAGCAAAATTTGTCCCTTAGCAAAACTTGTCCCTTAGCAAAATTTATCCCTTAGCAAAATTTGTCCATTATCAAAATTTTCCCTTTAGCAACATTTGTCCCTTAGCAAAACTCGTCCCTTAGCAAAATTTGTCCCTTAGCAAAACTTGTCCCTGATTAAAATTTGTCCCGTAGCAAAATTTATCCCTTAGCAAAATTTGTCCATTATCAAAATTTTCCCTTTAGCAACATTTGTCCCTTAGCAAAATTTGTCCCTTAGCAAAACTTGTCACTGAAAATTTTGTCCCTTAGCTCCTTTAGCAAAATTTGTCCCTTAGCAAAACTCGTCCCTTAGCAAAATTTGCCCCTTAGCACAATTTTGCTAAAGGGAAAATTTGCCCCTTAGCAACATTTGTCCATTAGCCAAATTTGTCCCTTAGCAAATTTGTCCCTTAGCACAATTTTCCCTTTAGCAAAATTTGTCCCTTAGCAAAATTTGTCCCTTAGCAAAACTTGTCCCTTTAGCAAAATTTGTCCCTTAGCAAAACTTGTCCCTTAGCAAAATTGGTCCCTTAGCAAAATTTGTCGCTGAGCAAAATTTGACCCTTAGCAAAACTTGTCCCTTAGCAAACTCGTCCCTGCACTGCTGCCTTTCCCTTTGCCCAAAAGGAGGGACTTTATCCAACACAATCTCTGCAAGCTCCAATTTGGATTGAGAAGATTGGGCCTCTCAGATTGTTTGTGGTTTTGGTCCCCGGGTTGTTGTGCAATCTTGGCTGGGAAGTTACAATTAAAATCCATTATTCCACTGTTAGTGGGG
This sequence comes from Cladocopium goreaui, assembly GCA_947184155.2. Taxonomy (NCBI): domain Eukaryota; class Dinophyceae; order Suessiales; family Symbiodiniaceae; genus Cladocopium; species Cladocopium goreaui. The sequence goes on from CAMXCT020004669.1 coordinate 111,768, forward strand.
GGGTCACTCCAAGTTAAACCCTTTTATTTTTAATCACATCATTATCATTGTTAGAATAGAAGGAATAAGTTTTTGCTCCATGTTCTTCTTGCTTGCTGCTGGTAATTTGAATATTTGTTTGCATGAGGTCAGGTATTTGCTTTTGCAACCAAATACAGATTGAGATTTGAAGTTTTGCTTTTTATGTGTTCCTTTTGCCTTTGCTTTTGTTTTTTTGCTTTTTTTTTGCTTTTTTTTTTTCTGGTTGCTTTTTTGTTTTACATTTTTTCACATTTTTTGAGGAAAAATATTCCTTTGTGTTAGTTTGCACTCCATGCAACCTTTGCCATAGCACCATTTGCACTTGCCAGGTACCTTTTTCACCTCACTAAGGTGTTTTCGTGGCCACACTGGCCCAATTTGCCCCTCGACCCACATAGGGTGGGAAACTTAGCTGCCTGACGGCTACGCTGTGCGCCATTTGGAAAAGTGGCGTCCTTTGCCTTTTGTGGCTGTGGACTTCGTGTGCTGCAGCTGGAGACTTGGTTGAACCGCACCAATCTCACATTGGTAGCGGAGCGCTGCTTGATCCTTGGAGCTTTGGTTCTTGGACTTCTAGCTCTACTGGGTCCTGGCTGTGGAGCGCTTCAGAAAGAACTCCTGGTCGAGCTCTACTGTTTGATCAACCCTAAGGGCATAGACCAGCTCACCTTTTTTTGGAGTTCACCTTGGACGTTGTGGAGTATGGCTTCTGGATCTGCTAAGCAGGAAACCTCAGCTGATGCTACCACCCGTGACAGTTTCATCCCCTTGTTTTCGGGCCAACCTGCCGACTACAAGGAGTGGCGGAAAAGGATCCACATCTACTACAGGAAGATGGGATTGACGAAAAGGAATGGAGAAGCCGTGCTGAACATCATCGGCAGTCTTCAAGGTTCGGCATGGAGACTTGTGGAAGATTTTAATTTGGATGAATGTGAAAAGGAATCTGCCTTCGAGAGCATCATCAAGCTCTTAGATGGTCACTTTGGGTATGACACCAGAGTGCAGTTGCCCAGCGACTTCGATGGCTACTTTGGACTTCAGAGAAAGCCTGGTCAGACGCTGTTGGCCTATGTCAGCGACCATGCGGAGCTGCACAAGAAACTGGAGAAGCATGGTGTCAGCCTTCCGACGGCAGTACAAGGATGGCACCTACTTCGAAAAAGTGGCCTCACCAAAGAACAACGGCAACTTGTCAATTTGAGGGCACCGCAACTCGAGCTGACAAAAGTTGTAGAAGCTATGTACCTGATTTTGGGTCAGGACTACAAGCTTGGAGCTGCCCCTGCTGGACATGACCGCCGATGGCACCGTGGGAAAGGTGGTCGAGCCTACTTTGGTGATGAGCTGGACGATGATGGTGACGCTGATGATTGGGATTGGGACTCACAGTCCTACTATGATGCCTACTGGGAATGGGATGACAATGCCAGCTTCGATGAACAAGGCTTCGATGATGACGCCGCCTACTACCAGACTGGTGACTGGGAAGCTGAATCAACCATTCCTGAGGATGGCACTACGTCGACCTTCGATGTGGCTTCATGGGATGATGCCTATGCAGCCTACCTGGATGCAAGGAAAAGGTTCAATGACCTGAAGTTGAGCCGTGGCTACTTGCCCATCGTTGCCCTTCAGGACTCCAACTTGCAGCCTGGCACGTCCTCGCCTTCAAGGAGTTCTGGTGGTGGATCGCCCAAGGGCAAGAAGGGCAAGGGAAAATCGAAAGGTGGTAAGCCCAACATGTACAAGTACGACAAGGCGCCTATGAAACCGGCACAACCACAACAACGAGCCCAAGCTGCCCTGCAATGCCTTCGATGTGGCCAGAAAGGGCATTTTGCCGCAAACTGCCCTGTCAACAACCAGAAGAGCAGCCCCAACAAGAGACCGACTCCTGCCACTGAGTCGATGGCAAAGCATGCCGAGGGAGCCCTGGTGACCTTCATGGACAAACATGGGCATGAGCGCACCGATGTTGCGATGCTTGACCCTGGTGCCTCAGCTTTCCTTTGTGGATATGGACCCATGGGCAGGTACCTCAAACACCTGCAACAACTTGGCTACCCTGTGGAAACCATTTTGTTTTACCGTTGTGACCGGAAATTTCATTTTGGTGGAGATGCTGAAAGCGTAGCCAAGTGGGTCGCCAGAATGCCAATGTTTGTGAATGGCCTCTACGGTTTTGCCCAGGTTTTCATGGTCCCTGGTGAAACGCCTATGTTGTGTGGCCGGCCAATCATACAACAACTTGGCATAGCTTTGGACTTTTCTTCTGAGAAGATCAGGTATGGTGATGGTCAATGGATGCCTGCGCTGATGGGTCTGCATGGAGAGTATCTGCTGCCTCTCTCCATGGACTTTGAGATTTTCCATGCAGCCCTCGAGCCCCACTTTGACTTGCAGTTGGCCTCACCTGGCGAGGTGGACTTGAATCCTCGCACCTTCCTGGAGTTCAACGGTGAAGAGATGATTTTTCAAGCTCATGACCTTGGCGATGAATGGATTTTACCTGGCACAGTCAAGTGCCAACGGCATCTTTTTCAAACCATGGATGCCCGCCTGACTGAGGAGCTCAATGACATGCATGGCTACATCACCTCCGAGCTTCATGCTGGTGATCGTGGTCGAGTGATTTGGGAAGTTTATGGTGGTCGGAGCCGCATGGCACAGATCGCCGAGAGCCTTGGAGCCACTGTGAGGGTGTTTTCTCTCGACACTGGTTGGGATTTTGATCAACCTGCTCACCAACGTGCGTTTTTGGCCTTGCAGGAGAAAGAGGTCCCTGACGAGATCTACCTTTCACCAACTTGTGGACCCTGGTCAATGATGCAAGGACTTGCAGCACGAACACCTGAACAACAGCAACAACTACGTGAACTTCGAGAGTGGCATCATCAAGTTCATCTTTGTTTTTGCAAAAAGGTGTACCTGAAGCAGATCAAGCAGGGTGGTCACGCCCATCTGGAACAACCTGCCTACGCTCGATCGTGGCGTACCAGTGCTCTCTCAAATCTTCCTGGACTCTACTGCAGATTTGACCAATGCCAATATGGTTGCACCTGCCAAGACACCGACTTGGTATGGAGGTTGGTTCAAAAGCCAACTGGTCTGCAGACCACAAAGATGGCCGTGCACAAGGAGTTCCAACGGCGATGTGCTGGTGATCATCAACACCGCCGGCTTGAAGGAAGTGGTCCTGATGTTGGACGTCGGACGCGACACCTCGAGCACTACCAGCCCACTTTGGCTTCCACACTGGCTGCCTGCCTGATGATGGATGAGCTGCCAATCATCTCTGACTTTGTTGGAGCTGCTGACGATGAGAAGAAACATGTTGGCCGCATCATCCAGTTGCTCACCAACAGCCGCCAAGAAGCTGTTCGATGCGTTCAACGTTTGCATCGGAACTTGGGACACCCGTCCATGGAGGCCTTGGTGGAAACTTTGGAAAGCCGTGGAGCGAGCGATGTGGTCTTGGAAGTGGCTCGCAATTTTTCATGTGCCTCATGTGAACGGTACAAAAAGCCCGACAGTGTGCCACCAGCTGTGTTGAACGATGTCAAAGAGTTCAACCAGGTTTTGCAAGCTGATGTGATGTGGGTGAAGGTCAACGACCGCAAGTTCCCCATCTTGAGCCTGCTTGATCAGGCCACTCGCTATCAAGCTGCTGGAGTTCTTCATGGAGAACGCTCTGAGCATTTTCTCTCAGTGCTGGAGCGTCATTGGGTGCGACACTTTGGATGCCCCAAGACCCTGCTGACCGATGAAGGCCGTGGTGGGGCCTCTGATGAGTTTCAAGAATGGGTTAGCGCTCACATGGTCGAGCACTTGGTAGCACCTGGAGAAGCCCACACTCGTTTGGCTTTGGTGGAACGCCGTCATGCTGTTCTTCGAAAAGCTGTGGAGATCTACATGGCCGATCTTGGACTTTCAGATCGCGATGGACTTCGACAGGCACTGGCCTACACCATCCCACAACTGAACAGCTCAACTACGGTTGCTGGCTATTCGCCAAATCAATGGCTTCTTGGATATCAACCTCAACTTGCTGGCGAACTTCTTTCAGATTCACTTGGCCCAGCACACCTTGAAGGAAACCAACCCTTTGAGGAGACCTTGAAGCGTCGAGCGGCCGCTCGAAATGCAATCACTGCTGCCGAGGTGGATCGAAAGCTCAGGCGTGCTCTTCTTCGGAAGTACCAACGCCAGCAAGGGCCTCTGACTCTGGGCCAAAGTTGCTTCTACTGGAGAGACAGCCGCGCCTCTGACCTCAAGAAGATTCGATGGCATGGTCCTGCTCGAGTGGTTATGGTGGAGCATGATGAGCAGGGTCGTCCCAGACTCTATTGGGTTGCACACCGCGCCCAGCTCATCCGAGCAGCACCACATCATGTTCGGCCTGACTTCACTGATTTGCAGGTCGCGATCGATGGACTTCAAGCTGCACGACATGACATCGCTGGCCTCAAATCCAGAGGAGTCACCTGATTCCTGGACCTTGGAAGACTTAACCGCCGGAACATTGATGATGTGGATGATGATGAAGAGAGCATGCAAGATGATGCTCCTGACGATGGTGAAGATGGCGATGGTGGAGACCCTCAAGAACCTCCATCAACTCGACGCCGCACTGGCGATCATCCTGGTGTGGACTTGGACTTGCCACCGGGTGATCAACCGGATTTGGACTTCTTGCCGGTTCCTGAGCCCATTGCTGACCCACCTGACTTGGACTTGGACTTGCAGTCAGCTGGGGAACGCAGTGTGAGCTACTCACCATCAATTGCCCCAGACGAAGCTGGTGGACCTCCGATTGGCCCTGAACTTCAAGATGCAGGTGATTCTCCAATCCATGTGGACTCCGATGAGCCTGGACTTGAGCCACCTCATCCTGAAACACCAGCGGTGCACACCAGAGCACCATCAATGGCAGCTGAACCTGCTGCACCTGAGCCTCTTCCAGTGCCACCACCTGGACCTTCTTCAATGCCACCTGCACCAACATCTACCAACTTGAACCTCTATGAGCCTGCCGGCCCTGAAGAGGAGTTTCGACATCGACGCATCCTGATGGATCGAGCCGAGACCTCAATCTTTGGTCCTATGCGGCAACATCGTCAACGACAATCCCAGCCCTACGACAAGGACAAGGACGATCAGAAAGATCGAGATCGAGATGTACGTGAACACTACATGCAGTCCTTTGACATCCTTGACGTGGATCCTTCACAGATCCCTGATGGCTGGAAGATTGATGATGATGGCTACTTCAGCTTGACGAATGACCCCATGGACTACTGGGAAGTCAAAGCTGGCTGTGTCATTCGACACCACGTACGGCCACGCCGCTGCCTCTTCAAGATCAAGGAGATCTCTGATGTGCCGATCCCTGCTGATCTTTTGGACGCCAACCGCACTACGGTTGCAAAAGCTGCTGATGGAAAACTGCGGGTCATCAACGACCTTGGTGCTGAACAGCGGTTCTTGGACTTTGAATGGACCGGCTGCACCATCTTCCAGATCTCTGGCAAAGCTCGCCGTGAAATGGGTATGTTTGCCAGCTTGCCTTCCAAACGTTTGGGCAAGGACACAAAGATCAAGATGGCCAAACAGCACAAGAAGGTTGCCAACAGTTCCATCAACGAAAGACTGCTTTCTCCTGATGATCGTGCAAAGTTTCAGGAGGCGAAAAGCAAAGAGCTTCAGTCGTTTTTCGAGAACCAGGTTTGGGAGTTTGACACAGTGGAAAACGCTCAGCCAGAGCGAACTCTGACAGCACGTGTCTTGACCAAATGATCAAAGAACCCTGACGGGAGTCCAAGAGCAAAAGCCAGGTTGATAGTCCGTGGCTACTTGGATGTGGATGCCTTGGACAAAGGATTGCAAACCAGCAGTCCAACAACTTCCAGAACCTCTCGAAACTTCCTGATGAGCCTGGCGGCACTGCTAGGCTGGTCTGCCTGGACAGCCGATGTGGCAACTGCTTTTCTTCAAGGACTTCCACAAGAACGAAAGTTGTGGGTGAAATTGCCACCTGAGTGCCTGAGACTTTTAGGAGCTCCAGACACATGCCGAATGCTGCTGTTGAAACCGGTGTATGGCCAGTTAGATGCACCGAGAAGATGGTATCAAGAAGCCACCAGAAGGCTGAAGGATCTTGGTCTACGACCACACTACCTGGATCCCTGCTGCTTCTTGGCCTATGAGGCCGACTTCAACGATGGTGCCTCAACAACTGGAACCCTTGGTGACAGCCGACTATGCGGCATGGTGTGTTTGCATGTTGACGACCTTTTGGGGTCGGGTTGCCCAACTTCGCCTACCTGGCAAAGAATCATCAAAGAGCTGCAGTCCGTGTTTAACTTTCGTGAATGGAAAGATGGTGACGTCCTGCAATACTGTGGCTACTCCATCGAGAAACTGCCTGATGGAGATGGTTTGAAACTTTTTCAGCAGACCTACGTGGAGAAGATTCATCCAATGACCATTCCTCGGTCTCATGGACCTGATGTGGAGCTGACTTCAAAGGAGATCACCGCGCTCCGTGGACTTTGTGGAGCACTTCAATGGCCGAGTGTGCAATCCTCACCGCACCTCCAAGCCTCAGTTTCCTTAGCTGCTGGACAGGTGAACAATGCCAAGGTCAGCACTGTCCAAGGCCTCAATCGAACCTTGAAGTTTGCAAAACAAAATGGTGATGTCGGCTTGGTTTACAAAAGCCTGGGTCCTGTGGAACAGCTTCGAATTGTCACCTTGTTCGACGCTTCGTTTTCGACGAGGCCCGACGGGTCCTCTCAAGGTGGCTACATGATCCTCCTGGTGCCAGAGCACACCTTGGTTAACCAGGAAGACAACTTCCACATGCTGGAGTGGCGATCGATGAAATTGCCCCGTGTTGCCCGGAGCTCACTGGCCGCTGAAACACAGGCCGCAGCCCAAGCAACAGATGCCACTGATGCTGTTTGCAAGTTTTGGGACCACCTCCTATGTCCCAACCTACAACTGGCTGAACTGCTGAGAAGGCCAACCACCTTGAAACCAGTCATGATCACAGATGCGAAGGCTTTGTACGACAGTTTTCACCGAGAGACTGTGACTGCCAATGTGACGGATCGCCGCACTGCTTTGGAGATTCGTGTGATCAAGGAGCTTCTTCAAGACCTTGGAGGAGAACTGAGATGGGTTTCTTCGGAACGCCAATGCGCGGATGGCCTCACCAAAACCAGCAGCCGCCAGCTGCTTGCCAACAGACTTCGACATGGGAAGATTGGATTCTACTGGGATCCTCAATACGTTGCTGCCAAAAGAAATCCTGCACAAGAACGACAAGCCAACATGGACCAACATGCTGCGCCGCCACCTCAACGACTTCGAGTCATCAATGAGGATGTGATGGATGAAGAACTTGGAGATGAAACTGAAATGCGAGATGCTGAAAGCCCTGCCGATGCTGCTGTCGCCTCTGGTGTCTACATGGTGCACACCGACGAGGTGATTGAATATATCAACACAGTCCTGCCACAGTCCGAGGAGATCAATGTGTATAAGGGAGCGATCTTCGAAAAGATGCGCTACTACCTTGGTTTCACAAGTGCCGCTGGCATTTTGTCAGCCCTGCCCAATGTTGAGCCTGGCATGTTGTTTTTCATGGTTTTGCTTGTGATGTTTTTGGTGGTGATCTTGACCGCCTACATCAAACTCAAGCTCAAGAAGGCCTTTGATGATGGATATCTGGCCGCCATGACCAATGTGCGGGGTGAGATTTCAGAGAGCCGAGCCCTGCCAATACTTTTTGCAAGGATGGACTATGAGCAACAGCATATAGCCCAAGAGTACAGAAACTTTGCCCGAAACCGGGACTTTCTGGAAAACGCTGATCGCCAGCGTGATGCTGGAGTGGATATCATGCGAAGGGCTTTGATCGAATCCTTCGATCATGCTGATGTTTGTCCGTTGAGTGACTTGATTAGGGTCACCAACGACAATATCTGGCATGCGCAACCGCAATGCCGGAACCTGCCCAGTGGTCGCCTGAACGAAGCCAATGGAGTGAGAAGATTTCAACCGTGCCCGACCTGCTCGACTGGTGAGATCACTCCGTATGCGCTGGATGGCCGTGGTTTGTCTCTTTTAAGAGAATTAAGACATGGATCACTGAGCAAGGTGCAACTGCATGGCCTGTAGCAATGCATGGTTGAGTGCTGTACAGATAGCTCTCTCCCCGTGTTAGTTTGCACTCCATGCAACCTTTGCCATAGCACCATTTGCACTTGCCAGGTACCTTTTTCACCTCACTAAGGTGTTTTCGTGGCCACACTGGCCCAATTTGCCCCTCGACCCACATAGGGTGGGAAACTTAGCTGCCTGACGGCTACGCTGTGCGCCATTTGGAAAAGTGGCGTCCTTTGCCTTTTGTGGCTGTGGACTTCGTGTGCTGCAGCTGGAGACTTGGTTGAACCGCACCAATCTCACACTTTGTTTTTATAGGATCTGGCTGGAAGCGGTGAACATAAAGCTGCAAGCTTTTCTGCATGACAAAGAGCTGGTGGCATGGGCCGGCCATTTTCATTTTGGCTCAAGCTGCCCTGCCACCAGCAACATGACTTTCATACTTCAGCAATGTATCCAAGCCAAGCTGCTGCGCTACAGATGTCGACCATCCGCGAGATGAAGGAGCACTATGCATTGCCCGAGGACCTTTGGAGGGCATTCGTGGCAGTGGCAGGAGAACCTGGCGACGATCCAAGACTATTGGCAGTGCTCCCATCGCATGTCGTATCAGAAGCTTTGGAACAGGCGACCTTAGCAGACGGCAGCCCACCATCTGCAGTTCAAGCTTCCCATGTGGGATTGATATACAACCTCGCAAAGAGGGTGCAGCACACCAAAGGTGGAGGGGATTGGAATGCATGGTTGGAGGCCTCACCATTTGGACCCCAACGCGAGGAGATGCAGGCGGCGGCGAAGGCACCTTCAAGCCCCACTTCAACTACGGAGCGCAAAATGAAGATGACGCAGATCCTCGACCAAGGAGACGATGTAGAATTTGTCGTACAAGGAGAAGATGCAAGGGCGGCCTGGTACCAACAATATGTGGCTACTGTTGGTGGTTGGCCCCCGGAAGAGGAGGACCCGACGCTGGAACAGCTCAGCGCATTACATCGACGAATCTCCATCCAGGACACGGCACCCTACGTGGACTTCGCAATCTATGTGCCCTTTGGTCATCGAGCTTTGAAGGCATCTCGATTCAGGACCTATGTTCTGACTTCCACCGGCTACACAACGAAAGAACTACCTGGCCCGGCGACGTTTACCCAGTGGAGGACGTGCTTCAGGTTGTTCCGGACCTCACTCATCATGTTGGATGCAGCTGGATTGGCGGCGTTGCACGGGTACGAGATGGCAGCGGAAAGGCTTTCACGAACCTATCCAACAGCCTGGCACTTGATCTATGCAGCGGACGAAGTTGCTCGTTCTTCCCAGTCCAACAGGTTACGCTCCAAGATCATGATGGACATCAGGGCGGGGAAGGCACCTCCGGAAGGCTACGATCAAAACAGGCCTTGGGATCACATTTACAACATGCTTGCCAAGGACGAGAACTTCTGGAGGACGCAGGTGCACACTCCTGCATTGGCCTGGATAGCTTCGGGGAGTCAACAATCGCGCCCGTCCTGGAGCCCGGCATCGGCACGAAGGTTCAGAATCCCCCCAATCGGAGAAAGAAGAGGAAATATGGAGGGAAAGGAGGAGGGAAAGGAAGCTCAGGTCAGAAATGCTTCTCCTGGAACAACGGAAACTCGCCATGTGGGGAGCTTGCGCCGGGGCAGCAATGCGCAGCAAAGGTGAAGCGCCTTCACAGGTGCACAAAGTGCGATTCACCGCGATACCCGAGCAGGAACTGCCCGAAGAAGGAGTAAGAGTCCACCTTGGTGAAGAAGGTTCCAATGCAGGCGGCACTACAAAGAAAGAAGCCACAGACGACAAGGGCTCATCACCTTCATACACGTACACCTATGACACGGAGGACGAAGAGCCAGAGGGCGACGAAGGTAAAGACGATCCTGGTGAAGAAGGCATCCCATTGCAGTCAGACACATTGGAAGAATACTACACGAAGAGGGTATTCATCTTTATCCACCACTATGCAGGACCTGAGGACCCGCTGACCACAGCAATGCGGAATGAAGCCCTGGCCCAAGGTATAAGGCTGAAAGCCTTCAGTGTGGAGAAGTCCAACGGCACTGGAGACTTGTTGGACGACGAGCCATACTCTAAACATTTGAGGTGGGCAAGAAGGGGCTATGTCGATGCCTATCATGCGGGTTTCCCTTGCGCGACATTCTCGAGGCTCAGATGGAGGAGAGCCCCAAATCAGCCGGGCCCAGTCAGATCGAAATCAGAGCCTTCTTGCGGCATGAAGGCCAATACTCAGTCAGAACAGGCTGAATGCGACAGGGGCACTATTATGGCTTGCAGGGCGATCGACATGGCGGTGGCTGTATGCTCGAAGAAGCAGATCGCCAAGGTACCTCCAGTGGCCACGCTCGAGAACCCGCTTCTGAGTGACAGAGAAGGCCATCTATCAGCATGGGAGTTGGGGGAGATGGAAAAGTTCAGGGAAACGACTCCCCACAATGTGGTGCAGTTCAACACCTGCGGCCACGAGAACGGCTTACCAGTGGGTAAGAAACATTTCAAACCCCAAATGTTTGCAGGATCCTTGCGTGGTCTGAAAACGCTGAAGAGGGAGTGCCAGTGTGGCTATACCCGGGCAACCACGACGTCATCGTGGGGTCCGAGAAATCGAAGGCATCAGCTACATACCCGACGGAGCTATGCAAGGAGTATGCAAAGCTGGCCATTGCTCAGCTGAAGCTCATGGGCAAAGAAGAGTTCTTGAAGTCCAGAATGGCTTCATTGCAGGACACCATCGACGCGTCGAAGGCAAAAGTAACTTACAGAGAAGAAATCTTTGGGCCAGCAAAAGAGGAAAGGACATCAGGTTCATCCAGAGAAACCAAAAGAGAAAGATCAAGATCAGCTCGGAGACCGTCAAGGATGCCATCTATGAGCCCACCTACAAGAAGGGAGTACAAAGCTGCCACAATGAACGCGGCACCCAAGAGTCCAGCCAAGCGCACAAATCAAGACCGCACTGGTCACCGACAATGTTGAAGATGCCAAGATCGAATTAGATCGATACCGACAAGAAGGATACCTTGTGGACGTTCCCAAGAAGGTCGTCGAAGGAGAGATGGGGCACGGCACCATAAGCCGATTGGGCCTAATCATCAAACAAAAGCCCGAAGGAGTCAAGAGAAGGATCATCCTCGACTTGAGAAGGTCCGGAGGAAACAGAAAAGCGCAACTCCCGGAGAAGCTGGTGCTGCCAAGGCCAAGAGACGCTGTAGCCATGATCAGGGACAACTACAATCAGCGTCGAAGCCACCAAGCCAACGAAGGATATTCCAGAGAACTCGTCGTCATCGACATCAGCGACGCCTTCATGTCGTTGGCAGTGAAAGAGTGCGAGTTACCGCACACGTTGGCACCAGAGGTCCAGTCGGACGACTTCGTACTGTTCTGCGCCCTTCTCTTCGGCTACAAGACAGCACCATTGCTGTGGTCACGATTGGCTTGCATGGCCCGTTTCCTTCAGGCCCTATTCCAAGGCGGGGAAGCCCAACATCAAGTTTATTTGGACGACGGACTTTGGGTATTACAAGGAACCCTCAAAGAACGAAACTCCATGCTGGCCTTGATTCTCACGACGATTTGCGGTTTGGGCTTCAAGGTCTCGCTGAAGAAAGGTCTGAGGTCCACACAAGTGCAATGGGTGGGAGTCCGCTTCACGATTACCGAGGACTCCGTCATATTGGCGCTCCCAGACCAGTTTGTCAAGGACCTCATGGAGCTCCTCACGTCATGGGAAAACAAGGGCATGGCGCCCACCAAGGAACTCCGCCAAGCTGCGGGAAAGCTCAGCTGGCTATCAGGCATTTTGCCAAGGGCACGATGGACGGCGGCTGTATTTTACAGAGTTTTGCATGAGCGACTAAATGCAGTCGCCTCCGGATTGGAGGATTCAAGACGAGCCGTTCGTGATGACGCTCACAACAAGGACGGCCTATTCATTGTCAAACAGCTCGGGCTCGAACAGGCCAGATCATGGCTGGTGAAATTCTTAGGGGTCGCACTTGAAGCCCCTGTCAAGAAGTTCAAGCTTGACATCGCCAAGTACCCGAAGGCCACTATCATGATGGATGCCAGCCCACTTGGAGTAGGGGCAGTGCTTCTGGTAAACGGGCGCATCGTCAAGGGCTACGCGTCGAAGGTGACTCATAGGGATGCCCGCCTCCTGCAGTTCGAAGACCACTGGGAATTGTCATCGTCCCAGGGCATAGTGGAAACATTTTCTGTACTCCTTGCACTGAAACACTGGGCCAAGGAGTTGTCTTCTTGCCACGTGGAGCTGCAGGTCCAGTCGGACAGCATCGTAGCCTTGGCGACACTGCACAAGCTCGCAAGTGGCGATCCAATGCGAGAAGATTGGTATCGAAGGTTTAAGGTGCAGCCACATTATGACATTCCGAGCGCTGCAAATGTAGTGGCACTCCAATACATCCGGAAGGGCTGGGCTGTCAGCCAAGTAGGATATCTAGGGCGTTGGAAGAGCAACGTGATCTTGGAGTACGCCCAAGAGGCCTTGGAATCCTTGGCAGTCAACGCTTCCAATCACTTCAAAGGGAGCCCCACCGAAGCGAAAGCGGTGACGAAGGCGCCTTCACTGGCCGACATGCTAGCATTGGGCAAGCAGTTAGACGGCAAGGTGGACAAGGAACTCGTCAACCGTCTCCAGACCGAGCTGGATGCCTTGCGGCAAGATTCAGAAGGAGCAAATTCCGCTCTATCAGAAGCCATAAAGAACATGGAGGGCAAGATGGACACATCCACAAAGTACCTGCCACCACTAGTCCAATCAGCGAGGCACCAGGTGGTTCACAGGAACAACAAAACATTGGTATTTTCACCATCTGCAACTTGGAAGACAGCGTGCGGATGGTATTATTACTTGGCCAACTACCAGTTCGCCGAAGGGGACCCATCTATGATCACCTGTGCGAAGTGCCTGGGGTCTGCGCATAGCAAAGAGGTGGACAAGGCAGACAAATGACCTGTCTTTTGTGCAGCTGCTTCAGGTGACCAGAATGGAAACCAATGCAGCTGAAATTTGAAGCTGATGCACAATTCCGACCACTCTGACAAAGAGAGCTGTTGGGGAGGGTTGGATGGCTTTCAAATTTTCATGTCACTTGCAGTTGTCGTAAAAGAAAAGCTGCAAGCTTTTCTGCATGACAAAGAGCTGGTGGCATGGGCCGGCCATTTTGGCTCAAGCTGCCTTGCCACCAGCAACATAACTTTCATACTTTTCCACACCCAGCCCACCCATTTTATTTTATTCTGGTTGAGGTGGACAAGGCAGACAAATGACCTGTCCTTTGTGCAGCTGCTTCAGGTGACCAGAATGGAAACCAATGCAGCTGAAATTTGAAGCTGATGCACAATTCCGACCACTCTGACAAAGAGAGCTGTTGGGGAGGGTTGGATGGCTTTCAAGTTTTCACGTCACTTGCAGTTGTCAAATTTTATTATCCCCGAGGCTTTCGTTTCGATAACATTTCTGGGTCCGTTGGTGCCCCCGTCACTGTGGTGAGGCAGATGCTACAGCTGGACTTTGATGCTGGGCGATCCTGAAGATCTTCCGAAAGCCGAAGCGGTGGAGTGCGGTCTGCTCAACATGACGGTAGGGGCCAGGTGCGCCACGCTTGTGAGTGGTCTTCGGATGTTAAGAGATGGGGCTGAAATTTGGGCCAGGAAAATTGGGAGCTTCAAGTTTATATGTTGTGTCCCGCAAACGGCACCCCATGGATGGCTAGAAACACTTAGAATATCTAGAATCTCACTTCAAAAAAAGACGATTCCGATTCCCGGAGAATTCATTACTGAGTTATGCCAGGTGTGAAGTGTCCGTGGCGCACCCGGAGCAACTTAGCTCCGTGGTTGTGGAGCTTCGAGGTCTCGAAAGGCGCCTGCAGGGCCACGGGAATTGCAGGTTTTATCAGGATCTGAGGGTTTGATGTTTTGATTTCAAATTGAACAATGAATGAGTGGTTTGGACATGCAGCTAGCCCGTTTTGCCTGTTCACTTGCCAATATTTGGTCAGCACATGTCATTCAGCGGGCCATGGTGCAGGTTGGCCCAAAAAGCTTTCTACACAAACAAATCCACAGACTGAGCTGACACCAGTTGCACACCCAGTGCTTGTGCCATGGCAAGCATGGCGATGTCTGTGATCATAGGCATGGCCTGTCACTTGATGGGCTCGGCGGAGCAGTGGAGGGCGGTCGGCTTAGGCCCAAAGGTGTCTGACATCTCCAACGGCACGCATGTACATGCGTCGTACAGTTTCGAGAATCTCCATAGGCGTAAGCCTTTGACAATTGCAATGTCTCTCTTTGGGCATAGCATGGGCTTCGCTGCCACACTGGGCGGTGATGTTTTGGCAGTTTTGGAGCTGGAAAGATACCACAAGATCCGGTATTTTGATTTGCGCGTTTTGACAGGGATGAATGAAAACTTTCGAAACATCGGGCATTTGTGTGAGTGGGTCATGGATCACAGGCAGCAAAGCTGCATTGAGAGATTGACGAGCATGGAGCCAGAGCCTGACGAAGATGATGCGTCCTTTGAGATTCGGGCCATGAAGCAGAGAGAAAAGGTGTTGTATGAAAATGCAATGGAAAGATGCTTACTAGTGACCAGCATATTTTCTTCGTTGATCTTTGGTGTTATGGGTTGGGAAACGTGCCAGAATGGTGGGAAGGTAAATAGGCTCTGCGATCAATGGTGGGCAGAGTGGACAAACCCACTACTTGCCCTACTGGCCCTACTTGAATCAACAATGGGATGCATCGAAGAACATAGAATAACCATGTATGTAAGTAGGTGAACTCATTTTTTTGATAGTTTTTCGAGCTAGCAGTAGCAGACGAGGATACATGAAACCAGCGTTGCATCAGCTGTGTCAGCTGGCCCACCTAAAACTGCGCGTCTTGGGCGATCGACGGGCACAGGATGCGGACCCTGCAGGATCGTGTGAAATCCAGTACGATATCGCGGTCAGTCCAGCTCACTGCCTTAGTAGCAGCCAGTACGGTGCGATGCTGGTTCAGCTAATTAAGCCCTATGTCCAGGCATCTGAGTGGCTATTGGTAGATCATCACCATGCTCATGCGGCAATGGGTTGGTTGGATTCCCCATTCTACAGGCAGAAAGGTTATAGCTCCTTGATTCTCAGCTATGATGGCGGCGGAGGTGATGGCAACCTGCGGCTGTTTCTGGGTAAATCAGGAGATCATAATCTGAAAGCCTTGGGGCCTGGACAGGCGTGGCATTCCTATGGCAATGTTTACGAGATGGCTTCCTCCTTGGTTAGGGATTTGGCGTGGGGGACACCCTATGGTTCCAAGCCACCCTGCCCCTATGGCAAGAAGACTTCGTGCCAAATGGCCTTGGCGGGGTCTTTCATGGCCTTTGCCGCCATTGGCAACGTGCGCGAAGAGTGGCGGCCCGGGGCCCAACTCTACCTCAGCAGAGGTGCAGACCAGGGATGGTGGTTGGGGACGGATTTCAAGTCTGGCCAGTTTTTCCCGAGAGCGTTTGAGCGCAGGGTTCTTCCAACAGTGGGGGTCTGTAAAACATCTTCTCATCTTCACATCTCATCTTCACATCTCATCTTCACATCCTCTCATCTTCACATCTGCTCATCTTCACATCCTCTCATCTTCACATCCTCTCATCTTCACATCTGCTCATCTTCACACCTTCCCATCTTCACATCTGCTCATCTTCCCACCTTCCCATCTTCACATCTTCTCATCTTCACATCTGCTCATCTTCACATCTGCTCATCTTCACACCTTCCCATCTTCACATCTGCTCATCTTCACACCTTCCCATCTTCACATCTTCTCATCTTCACATCTGCTCATCTTCACATCTGCTCATCTTCACCCCTTCCCATCTTCACATCCTCTCATCTTCACATCTGCTCATCTTCACATCCTCTCATCTTCACATCCTCTCATCTTCACATCTGCTCATCTTCACACCTTCCCATCTTCACATCCGCTCATCTTCACACCTTCCCATCTCCACATCTTCTCATCTTCACATCTGCTCATCTTCACATCTGCTCATCTTCACATCTGCTCATCTTCACATCTGCTCATCTTCACACCTTCCCATCTTCACATCTTCTCAGCTTCACATCTGCTCATCTTCACATCTGCTCATCTTCACATCTGCTCATCTTCACATCTGCTCATCTTCACATCTTCTTATCTTCACACCTGCTCACCTTCTCTCTCATGCCTTCTTTTTATCTTTCTCTCTTAAGGCCGAGGGTGGTGCCGGCGGCGAGTCACGAAACGTCAACCCTTTCGCACGAAATGAGGGTCGACCGGCAAAAACTGAGGTAAAATTGCGAGTTTACTTGTGCCGGAGCAACCCTTTCGCACGAAATGAGGGTCGATCGGCAAAAACTGAGGAAAAATTGCGATTTGACTTGTCCCCGAGCAACCCTTTCGCACGAAATGAGGGTCGATCGTTAAAAACTGAGGAAAAATTGCGAGTTTACTTGTCTTTCGCACGAAATGAGGGTCGATCGGCAAAAACTGTGGAAAAATTGCGATTTTACTTGTGCCGGAGCAACCCTTTCGCACGAAATGAGGGTCGATCGTCAAAAACTGAGGTAAAATTGCGATTTTACTTGTGCCGGAGCAACCCTTTCGCACGAAATGAGGGTCGATCGTCAAAAACTGAGGTAAAATTGCGATTTTTCCTGTGCCGGAGCAACCCTTTCGCACGAAATGAGGGTCGATCGGCAAAAACTGAGGTAAAATTGCGATTTTTCCTGTGCCGGAGCAACCCTTTCGCACGAAATGAGGGTCGATCGACAAAAACTGAGGTAAAATTGCGATGTTTCGTGTGCTGGAGTAACTCTTTCGCACGCAAAGAGGTTTGTGTGTACGAGCGTTTCTGTGTAAAGATGTTTGTGTGTAAAAATGTTTGTGTGTACAAGTGCATCTGTCTAAAAGTGTTGTGTGTAAAACCTTCTGTGTGTAGAAGTCTTTGTGTGTAAACGGGTTTGTGTGTACGAGTGTTTCTGTGTAAAGATGTTGGTGTGTACAAGTGATTGTATGTAAAATTGCACCTGTTTAAACGTGATTATGTGTAAAAGCTTCTGTGTGTAAAAGTGTTTGTGTGTAAACGTGTTTGTGTGTCGGAGTGTTTCGGTGTAAAGATGTTTGAGTGTAAAAGTGTTTGTGTGTACAAGTGCATCTGTGTAAAAACCATTGTGTGTCAAAACTTTTGTGCGTAAAAGTGTCTCTGTGTAAAAGGGTTTGTGTGTAAGAGTGTTTCTGTGTAAAGATGTTTGTGTGTAAAAGTGTTTGCGTGTAGAAGTGCACCTGTGTAGAAGTGTCTGCGTGTAAAAGCGCCTGTGTGTAAAAGTGTTTGTGTGTAACAGTGTTTCTGTGTAAAAGTGCCTGTGTGTAAAAGCGTCTATGTGTAAAAGCTTCTGTGTGTACAAGCGTTTGTGTGTAAAAGCAGCTCCTGTGTGTAAAAGGGTCTGTGTGTAAAAGTGTCTGTGTGTAAACGTGTCTGTGTGTAAAAGTGTCTGTGTAGAAGCGTCTGTGTGTAAAAGCTTCTGTATGTAAAAGCTTCTGTATGTAAAAGCTTCTGTCTGTAAAAGCTTCTGTGTGTAAAAGCTTCTGTGGGTAAAAGCTTTGTGTGTAAAAGCGTCTGTGTAAAAGCGTCTCTGTGTAAAAGTGTTTGCGATGCAAACTATTGTCTTGCACTTCTCACTATTTTGTCTTGATACTCCTCTTCTCGACTGCCTATAACACAGCTTTCATATACCGTTTCTAAAATTGCATCTCCATACTAACAAGAGAAGACCCTGCTCCTCTACGCTCTCGGGCCATCCGTCGTCTAGTTCTTTGATTCCTTTCTCCTTAATCCTGCAATCACGGTGCTCTGTGACCCTTGAGGCCTGTGGAATGAGAAGCTCTGGCCATCTCCCTTTGGTGGCGAGTGTACGCTCCACTGTTTTCTCAACGAGTCCAGTGTTGATGGGGGCGATCCTGACTGGTGGTATCGATACGTTACCTCCGGGCAGCATGTTGGGGGGTGTTTGGACCATGCCTACACTCGCAGAGGTGGAAATTCGGGCATGGGATGAACCCCTTGGCTCTTGAACTCTTGACTGTGTGTGGCAGTGATAGTCCGTGATAGCAGGTGTTTAGGTGGGTCTGAACGTGAGCGGGGGATCAAGGGGGTTCAAGTCCAGCCTTGAGGTGCAAGCTATTCAGGATGGACCAGATATTACTTTGCATGTGACAACTCTGACTCGGTGGAGCAGTCCCAGCAAATGGATCGTGACTTTGCAGCCACCATCCAGGATGAGTTTGACCAAGAGATCTTGACTTTGGTCCGCACCAAGCTGGATGTAGCTGAGGTGGTTCCCAACTCCTTAGTCATCACCGGTGGCTCTGCCATGAACGTCAAGACCAACACGGCCTTGGCTCGGGGCTTGAATCTACCCACCCACGTGCCACCAGCGCCAGGAGATGCTGGGATCCCCCTGGGGGCTGCGTGGCTAATGCACCCGCCACCTGCAGATCAGCGGGTGGGTCTGCAGGGGGCAGGGGTCCAATTCACAGGGGCGCCCTTGACGGATAACAAGGGACAGCTCCTGACACCGTCAGACCTTGAGACTTGGAACGCACAGGTGACTGCATTTTTCCAAATGCGTAGCGAACTATGCCTGTTCAACTTGGGGATCTGGGGATCTGCGGTTGGACTGTGTTCGCTGGGTTTCGCCTAGCTCGTAATGCGTAGCCAGGTTCGCGGGCCTAGTGAGTTTTCTTGAAGTGGCACCAGCCGATTGGGAGAGGCTCATTATATCAATAAATCTTGGAAAGGTGCGGGGAGATATATTCAAGATTAGCTAGCTGCTTCATCAACCCCCTCCAGTGTGCGTTGAGCCTTTATTTGTTGTAGTATGTACCTGTGGGCTGTAGGCTCCAAGATGTCAATGTGTTTTTCCCCCGCTTTGGTGGTTTCAATTATGTCCAGGGAAATTATGCGCCTCCAAAGAGTTGAATGGTGAAACTGAAACTGCGAAACATATACACGCGTAGATTCAGATACCTACATGCACATACCTCCGCACACACACACACACGCACACATGCACGTATATCATACATACGCACGTATGTACTACGGACAACAGTAAGAAAGTTCAGCTGGCTTTTTCTCCATCCACCCAGGAGGATTTGGCACAGCGTTATGCTGCCACACGTATTCAAAGCATGGGCAGCTTTGAGCTGCTAGCGGGTTTGTTGATCCGGAGCGAGTCCATTGTGGCGGTGGCACGTGGGGGTGCGGAGTTTGGCCCAAGGGCCCTTGGACATCGGTCTTTCCTGGCAGCTGCCCATAGGGGAGAGCTGAAAGAGAGGTTGAAGCTTGGCTATTCCAGAGGCATAAATTTGTGTGATTTGGTTTCGCCCCATACATTGCAAGCTGGGGCAATGATTTTGACAGTAGTAGTAGTAGTAGCAGTAGTAGCAGTAGTAGCAGTAGTAGCAGTAGTAGCAGTAGTAGTAGTAGTAGCAGTAGTAGTAGCAGCAGCAGCAGTAGTAGTAGTTGTAGTAGTAGTAGTAGCAGTAGTAGCAGTAGCAGTAGAAGCAGTAGTAGTAGTAGCAGTAGTAGTAGTAGCAGTAGTAGTAGCAGCAGTAGTAGTAGTAATATCAGCAGTAGCTATTTTTCCCTTCGCGCTCCCTTTGCGCAGCCGGGGCCGGCGGATTTCGAGGGAAAATGATTGGGGGCGCCATCCATGATTGCCCCAGGAACCGGTTGAAGCACCGAAAATGGTACCGACCCTGCGCTCCCATCGTGGCGCGGGAAGATCTAGAACTGCTATTTGAACCGGGGCCTGACTTGGCCTATGGCATTCCGTACATGAGCTTTGCTCCTCCCCTGCAGAAATGGGTGAAGAAATGGTTGCCAGGGATCACCCACTTGGATGGAACAGCTCGGCCTCAGACCGTGGATAGAGAAGATGATCCATGGATGCATTCCTTGTTGCACGCAGTGCGGCAGGAGATGGCTCAGAAATTTCAGGATTCTGGAACCGAAATTCCTCACAAGGTTGGGGTGTTGATCAACACCTCCCTGAATCCTAAGGGGATGCCAATTGCTTCAGATCCCATGGATATCTTGCAACTCTTCTGCGCCCCCGAGGGTCGTGAACTGGATTTCGTATTGTTAGAAGAGACATGGCTTTTTGAGCGTCGTACTGCCATGTTGGCCGGTCTGTGTGACCACATCAACATCGGACCTGCGGGATCGGATGCCCCAGGCTCGTTCCCCGACGGACTGCCAGTGATCTAGGTTTGAAATGATTTGGACATCTGCCAAATGACTGGCAGGTCACCAAAATGTCCAGCTCCATGGCAAAAGAAGAACAAAATGCTGACGTGATGTGGTGGGAATTCTGATGCCAGGGTTGTACTTGAACTGACATAGTTGCCTAGGCTCCTACAATAAGAGCCGGATCTTCTCCGTTCTTCTTCAGAAGTCCCTGATGTGTTTTGAAAAAATTGGAAGATCGTATGCTGCAAAGATGTTGGAAAGAAACAGAGGGAAGAGGCTAGGAATTAAAAAAGTGGTGATGAGGTGAGGGGCCCTGACATATCCCCCTAGGCATCTGCAATCAGCGTGGACGCATGTGCAAACTGCACACGCATACAGATATGCAGACACAGCAAACATCCACGTTCAGATTATGATCATTTTTGGCTGTGCGCAGCTTCACCTGCGGCCAACTGCATGCTATGTGTCATCAGATGTCATCAGTACAATTCTGCGGGTTAGATGAAACCAGTCAGAAATGTGCTGCATGCGCTTCCAGGACGCCGAACGCATGGAGCACGCCTCACAAGAAACTGGAGAACTGTGAGTTGCTCAAGAGCTCCGCAGCAGCCTTCATGAAAAGCAAAGACTTCAGAAGGGCCTGCAAAGTGTATCTTGTCTTGGGTGGTTTGGCCCTACACTTACACTGTTTTAGAATGTTCTAGATAAAGTTCCTTTGAAAATCCAAGTTTTAAATGCCCGGCAAGGAATTAAAACAAGAGAAAGGTTGAACTGCACCCATGACGGCTGAAAGGTACCAGTTGGTCCAGGACTTCTTGGGATATACCGATGACTGGGCCCAGGACCGAGTTGCAACAAATTTGTTGGGGGTTTACATCGATGTTTCGCTTCAAAATTAAAAAATGTGCTGAACTTGAGCTGCAACTGTTTTAGCCAAAGCTCAGAGTGATGGATGTTCGACGTGTTTTGGAGGAAAATTACAGTTCCATACATCTTCCAGGATGTATCCAAGCGTTTGCGGTAGATTGAGAGCACGCTCTCTGTACGTGGTGGGTAGAGGCCGCATAAGCCTGGTGATTCTTGCAGTTACAGGATGACAAAGATCGAGCTGACATATTGCGGAGAGCCTGTAAGAGCAATGAGGCCGCCCTCCTGTTGGAAACAGGCATCAACCACAAACCACTGCAGATATTTTTCCAGTTTCTGCCCTGAAGCTTCAGTTTTTCTGGTTGGCTCTTGGCTGGGCAGGTCATGGCTTGGATCAAGCTCGAACAATTTCGCAATGCGGCAGACCTATGCACCGTGCCTGGCCTCAAGATCCTCACCAGCCCCAGTGCTGTGCCAAATGCACCATGTCTGATATTCCCAAGGAGCTTCTGGAAGGAGGTGCGGCAGGGTGGCAGCTGTCCCCATACAGTATTGTGATGCCGACAGTCATCTTGGAGTCAATGGCTGATGGTGAAGCCACCACCCGTGAATCCCATCCCACCGGTCGATGCAGGTGGTGGCACCACTGCAAATCCCAAGGACATCAAGGCGATCTTTCGCCGGGGTGTCGCGTGGGAGGCCCAGGCGTTGGAGTGACTCTGCTTTTGTGTTTTGCGACGTGTCGCCCGAGGTACATTGGATTGGGTGAGGCCAAATTGGCCACGAAGGCTTTCCAGGAGATTCTGGCCACTCAACCGCATCAGAGCATTTGTTCACATTCAAGTTGGTCTTTAGCATTCTTCAGCCATTTTCCCGGCGAGCAGCTTGGTAGAGCTTGGTAGAGCTTGGTAGAGCTGGGTAGAGCTTGGTAGAGCTTGGTAGAGCCAGAGAGCGTTTTCACACTTGAGCACAGACACAGGAGTTGCATTGTTCCATTGTTATGGTGGCTTGAGGGCTGATGCTGTAGAACCTTTTTGGCAACGGTGTGCCCTGCTATTATTGCAATGCATCACCATGGGCACTTGCAGGCGGATGATCCAAAGAACAATGAGGCCCGTGCGTACCTGACAAAAGCAAAAGATTTGGAGAAGCTTAGCCAGTGCAAAAAGTCGCAAGGAAGAGTTGCACTTGAACATCCTTTGAGCCGATTCCCTGCCTTTTTCTTTTGCGGATGTGTTGTTCCAAGTTGTTGCCCAGCAAGAGTTGTAAAATCGCTCCGTTTGGGATCATTTCACTCCAACGGCTCAGGAAGGAACAGTCGAAGAACAGCGGAGATCTCTTCAAAGGGATGATGGGTACGGGACACCCAGCATGGATGGGGAGATATGGGGAGCCTAGGCCAACAGGCATGAACCATCACCGATGATCAGGTAGGGGTCAACATGAGCCACACTCCAAAATGTATTGAAATGACTCAAGATCTGTGGGTCCGTGGCTCTTAGATTTTGACCTAAAACGGATGGAGGTGTGGCACAATGAGAAGAACATTAGTCATGAAGGTGCATTTACAGGTGGATCGATGATGATAGGTGCACGGACCACGGACTGATGGATGGATTGATGGAGAAAACGGACAGGGTTTCACCTACAAGAATATAGTAGCCTCATTTCATCACAAGTGTATTTATTTCATGATCGACCACTTTGTTCTGACAAAGTATTCAGGCTCACCACCATACGCAGAGTTTCAAACTGGTTACATCCATATTATCCTGGAAATCATGCCCGCATACTTTATGTTGTAGGTTTGCGTGAAAATAGAGCCCCTAAATACCTCTAAGTCCATTGGGGAATGACACACCGAGCGAATCATCTCATGTTGATGATCTATCCCACTTATACCGTATACCCCATTGTATCCCCAGATTAGTTCGTTAGACCCCGATTACCTCCCCATATTCAATCCCCATATTCAATCCCCATATTCAATCCCCATTAAATGACCATTAAGCCATTATTCGGTCCTTGCAACTGCTCCATGCCAGGCGCTGCTGGAAGCTTCGGATATCCGGTGGGCTTCAGTAGCACGGAAGGGGACCGCGAACGAGAACGAGAAGCCATGATGAATCGCTTGGAGGATTTTCGAGGGATATAATATACACATGATATTTATATAGTTCTTGCGTGTATAGATTTTTGCCATATGTTTCCATCTGTCTATGTCCAAAACCAGTAGTACCACACAAGGCGGTGGCGGAAGTTTCAAAAATAGGAAACCTATAGGAGAGGTTGGTTGTTGTGTATCAGGGGTGGCAGAGCGAATCCACTGATGGACCGAAAGGTGCTTGAGGTCTCCTCTCTTTTGCTCTCTTTCTCTGACTATCTACCTACCTACCTACTTACCTACCTACCTACCTACCTATCTATCTATCTATCTATCGATCTATCTATCTCTCTCTCTCTCTCTTTTTCATCTAATTACCTATCTAATTACCTATCTAGTTACCTATCTACCTATCTATCTATCTCTCTCTCTCTCTATCTATCTATCTATCTCTCTCTCTCTCTATCTCTCTCTCTATCTATCTATCTATCTTTCTATCTATCTATCTATCTATCTGTCTATCTTTCTTTCTATCTATCTCTCTCTCTATCTATCTATCTATCTATCTCTCTCTCTATCTATCTATCTATCGATCCATCCATCCATTCATCCATCCATCCATCCATCCATCCGACTCCATCCATCTACCGTGTACTGATACGATCCTCATATTCCGAAATTGAAACTTCAACAGCTCCTACAGCGTTAACACAACAGACCAGAAACACATGACGAAATCTAGCACATCCCTCTGACGCGTCTCCCTCACGGAGTCGCCGCAGTGTGTTTTTTTCCAAGCAGCAACGGGCAAAATCTTCGGCCGGGCTTGCAATGAAGTACAAATGCTCCAGTGCATCATTGTCATTGTAGTTGTAGTTGTTGTAGTAGTTGTAGTTGTAGTAGTAGTTGTTGTAGTTGTTGTAGTTGTTGTTGTTGTTGTAGTTGTTGTTGTTGTTGTTGCTGCTGTTGTTGTTGTTGTTGCTGTTGTTGTTGTAGTAGTAGTAGTTGTTGTAGTTGCAGTTCTAGTTGTAGTTGTAGTTGTTGTGTAGTTGTAGCTGTAGCTGTAGCTGTAGTTGTAGTTGTAGTTGTAGTTGTTGTAGTTGTAGTTGCTGTGGTTGGTGGTGTTGTTGTTGTTGTTGTTGTTGTTGTTGCTGTTGCTGTTGTCGTCGAAGTTAGGGTAGTTAAGTTAGTGAAGTTAGTCAAGTTAGTTAAGTTAAGCAGTGTCTACTTTTTCGACATCTTAACGTCAAAAAAGGCTCAAAACCCTCAGTTTTTTACACTTTTGACTTCGAAATGTGCTTCGCGCCACAACGGCGTGCACTTTTTAGACATTTTTTCGACATCTGAACCTCCAAAAGTGGTCCGAGAATGGTGTGTTTTGTACATTTTGACTTGGAAATGTGCTTCGCGCCACAACGGCGTGCACTTTTTCGACATCGCAACTTCCAAAAGTGGTCCGAACTGCGAATTGCATATTCCCTATTTAGCATTCATGTCATGACTTTGCAATTGTCATTTCAATCAATGGGCATTTCACCATAGCCCTTTTTCCAAGCTCAAAGATCGGTCGGAAGACCGGTGAATCCAACGTGAAGGACTTTGGAAAGAGAGTTAAAAGCGCAGGACCACTTGTCTGACCGTGGAGGACTTTGTGTGTCTAACGCAAGGAGTTTGAGGTGTGGACTAGTACCTGGCTTTTCTGGCCGCAGACGTGTCAGGACTGTCAGTGCTAGTACCCCCGATAATATTACCCGGGTGAACCTGTCGCGAACAGGTTATGAGCCCAACGCATGGGGACTCTGCTGAAATGATGCTCAGAAGAAGAAGGTCTGAGCCTGATGATGAAGAGTCAAAGAAAGACCAAACAGCGTCAAGCACCCGGGCAAGCGCGAGGAACCAAGGGGCAGAGATGGCTCTAGTGGCAGTGGATAGGGAAAGGGTTGGAAAGCCTTCACCAAATGGTCCTGTTGGGGAAGATATGAAAACCCCCTTGCCAATAGAAGACTTTCCAGCAGAACCTGTAGGATCCCCTAAGGCCCTAGGACCTAGGAACCTCCAGCCACTGTTCAACGAAGCTCAGATAAAGAAAGCTGAGGAACTCAGGTTGAGTGCACCCCTTTTGCAGGGTCCAAGCCCCACCGCAGTAAGCCAGTCCACCGGCGGATGGGATGGGGGTTTGGCGGCAGGGAAGGTGGGAATGGGGAAGGAAGCTGACATGTCAGAGGGACCATCAAGGAAGGGTCCGGAAGTCTTGATGATGTCACCAATGGGATATCCCTTAGCACCTCAACATGGTTATGGATACGTGCCACACCACACACAACAAGGAATGTTTGATGAGATGATGTGGCAGTTTCGACAAGAAATGGGACAAATGTCAAAGTCTCTCACCCAGCTTCAAGAAGAAAATTTGAGGTTGAGGATTCAGCTTATGGAAGAACGAGAGACTAGATACACAACACCTCCCGATGTCACTCCTGCTGACGGTCTCCGTGACAGCGCGCGCCGTCAGAAGGTTTCAGGAAAGAAGCCCAAGCCCAAGTCCAAAGGTGTAGAAGCCAAGCAGGAAGACTTTGAAGCTTCGAAGCCAAAGGAGGATGCAAGTCGAGGAGAACAGGAGGCTGAGACCCCCAAAGCAGAGGAGGAAGTGATTGGAAGGAAGCTTGAAGAAGTTTCTCAGGAGGATGGTCCAGCTGGACAGCAAGAGTCCAGTGAGGAGAGTCAATCGATTCAAGAAGAGGAGTCGGAAGATTCAGTGAATGTGAAAGATCACAAAGGAAGATCAAAAAAGGAGGACACCACAGTGGACGTGATGCTCAAGTTGATGCAAGGGATGCAATCGCTGCAACAACAGCTCTTGGATCGAGAGACGATCAGGGGCCGACGGCTAACAGAGGACGATGAAGAGGAGCATGTGAGGAGCAGTGTAGAGCTGCACAAACTGCCGGAGTGGACAGCTGAGAATGCTCCGGTGGACTTACAGGACTGGTTGCTTCTCATCCATGCACAGATGTCGGATCTCACTACCAGCAGTTCAGAATGGTGGGATCTAGTGGTTGAGACTGCGAAGGACTGGTACCACAAACACCAAGCCATGAAGCCCATCGACAAGCTGAAGCATGAAGTCAGGGCACCACCGCAACTACAGCAGAAGAAATGGAGAAGGTTGGAGAAGAGAGGAAGCAGTTTGCTTCTTCAGGCCTTGCCCAGTAGTCAGCGTGATGACATTGTGGCAGGGAAAGACCTTTCAGTGTTGGCGATTTTGGCAAAACTCCTCAACAACTACCAGCCTGGTGGTTCCCATGAAAAAGCAGCAGTGCTGGCCGCTTTGGAGCTGCCGGCAGAAGCGGTGGGGATCGGCGAGGGCATCCTGGGACTACGTCGTTGGTTGAGATGGAAGAAAAGGGCAGAAGACATGGGCCTTCAGTTGCCCGATCCATCGGTCCTTTTGAGGGGCCTGGACCGGCTGGTCTCCAAGATTTTGGCTGGCAATCCAACCTTGCAGTTTCGCATTAACCTGACGAGGACAACACTGATGGTGGATTCTGTGCCCACTATGTCTTCCATTGACCAGTTGGCCGAATGCTTACTGGCTGAGATGGACCAGGTCTCCTATGCCAAAAAGAAGGAAAAGGCAGCCATCGCAGGAGTTCCTAAAGCTCGGAAGATGGAGGAGGCAGGAAAAAGAAGCGAAGTGCCTCAAGCCAAGAAGGGCGATGAGGGTAAGAAGGAGATGCCAAAGTGTAAGTACTTCCTGACGGAGAATGGATGCCGTCGAGGAAAAGCTTGCAGATGGGATCACAACCAGAAGGATGACCAGCGTCGCTGCTGGAATTGCGGGTCCACAAAGCACTTCTCCAACAAATGTCCAGTGAGTGAGGGCCAAGGAGAAGTCAAAGTGGCCAAAGCCGAAAAAGATGGCGAAGCCAGAAAGAAGAAGAATGATGAGGAGGACAATCAGTCCGACCGAGCAGTTGCTGGAGCGGACGATATGAAGAGTCTACTGGAAGAAGCTGGAAAGATGCTGAAGGTGATTCCAGGAGCTTCGCAGGAAAGCTCATCGGTTGAGGAGACCGGTGATGCCAAAATCAGGAGACTTCAAAGACAGCTGGATGAGCTTCGAGCTTCTTCGGTGAGAGTGCTGCGATTGGCCAGGGTCCAAGCAGCTGTGGAAGATTTGGGACTCCTTGACAGCGGAGCTACCCATCCTCTTCGACCTCCAAAGAAAGATGAGGATCTGTCCAAATGTCAAAAGGTGAGGATCAACCTGGCCGGAGGAAAACAAACAATGATGATGCTTTCAGAAGGTGGTGCCATCATAGGCTCTGAGGATGTGGAGCCCATCGTGCCACTGGGGGCGTTGGTGGAGAACTTGGGTTGCTCTTTGCAATGGACCGAAGGCCATATGGTCCTGTATCACCCCTTCAAGGGGCAGATCAGCACCCAGCTCAAAGAAGGTTGCCCGATGATCAACAAGTCTGATGCTTTGGAGTTGATCGAGGAGTTAGAAAAGAAGGCACCCGAGCTGAGGAGTGTAGAAGGATCCGCAGCTGAAGCCTATATGCACTGGATGAAGCGCTTGGTAGAAGAACACCCAGCACTTCAAGGAGTTCCAAAAAGAATCACAGAAAGGTTGGTGATCAGCCCTAAGGAAGGACATATCACCGGAAACCGAAGCCAAAGAAAGCTATGGAAGAAAGAAGGAGGTGTGACGTTGTACCTCTACTCAGGACCCAATGAAGGGTATACTATGGCCAAGGCCATTCAGCTCCTCGGAGGAGAGAAAAGAAAGGTCATAGCGGTGGACATCAAGAACGGAGCCAAATGGGATATGATGGAGGATGACCTCTATGCTGAGCTCATGGACATGGTCATCAAGGGCCAAGTGGAGTCCCTGGTGATGTCTCCAAATTGTCGCACTCGCTCAAAGCTCCGACACTGTGAAATTGAAGGAGTTGATCTCCCCGGACCGGTCCGAGAGTGGAACGGTGGAGAATGGGGAAAGAAGGGCATCGGAGAAAGAGAGGAGAAGAAGTGCCATGAAGATGATGTGATGCTCTTCAGAGGACTCATGCTCTACATGGTTGCCCAGGAGATCAGGAAAGCATCCCGCCACACCAAAGACATCGACCTTGTCTTTGAGCACCCCAGCACCCCGGCAAACATGCCACAGGTGGTATCGTTCTGGTCCACCCCCCAATGGCAAGCACTCAAGCAAGCATACGGCCTGTGGGAGATCCACTTAGACCAAGGGAAGCTTGGAGGAGGAGGGGTCAAACCCACAACGTTGGGCGGCAACTTGCGCATGCAAGTACCCAGCGTGGTCGTACCAGCACCACAACCTCGATGCACACATGGCAAAACAAAAGAGCAGATAGTGACTGCAGGAATCCCAAAGCCTTTCCAGATGGGTCCCTCTGCTTACCGACATGGTAGCATGCGCCCTGCTGGAGTCCCAAGGGATCACCCCGAAGTTGAGATCCTGGAGGACACATGTCCAACGATGCCACCAGCCTTTCAGAAAAGACTGCAAGGTATGTCAAGAGGCTGCAGCAAGAGCGAGACCTCACCGGCGTCAAAAACTTCCTCCAAGAGCTGGCGTTCTTTCGGTCGACATCGCCGGACCACTCACCAAAGCTCCAGACCTGGGCAAAGACCATGCTCGTTTTGTCCTGGTCGCGGCGTTCACCTGGCCTACAGGCCTGAAGGGTGACGACTTAGAAGAGTTGCCCGAGGAGGATGATGAGGATGATTTCCCAGGCTGGGAAGAAAATGAGGAGAAACCAAAAGAAGAGATAGGGTCCCAAAAGCCAGGAGCCAAGAAGCGAGGCAGGCCAAGGAAGAAAGACCCTGAGGAGGAGTTTGAGGAGCTGCTGAGGAGAGAGCAGGAAGAACAGAAGCAGAAACGGCAGAAGGAAAAGGAGGCTGCAGAACCCCCAGGAACTGAGGAGCCCTTAAAGGAGGCCGCAGAACCCCCAGGAGTTGAGGAGCCCTTGAAGGAGGCTGCAGACCCCCAGAAGAAAGATGATGATGAAAAGGAAGGGGACTATATGACCCGGGTGGCGCCCGATGTTGAATATGAGCCCACTGAACCGGGCGAAGACCCTTTCCCACAGGTGCCAGCACCAGATGTCCCTGAAGAGCAACAGGCACAAATACAAGTGCACCGTTTGGCATTCCCCTTGCCAGACAAGAGAGGCATCACGATCTTGAATGCCCTGATCGATGCCTACCTCACCTTGAGGAGTGAAGGCATGTTTGTCAATCAGCTGCACTCCGATTTAGGAGGTGAGTTCACTGGAGCGTACATCGAAAAGTGGTGCAAGGAAAGATGCATCCTCACAACAACAACCCCAGGGGTATCCCCTCAAACCAACGGCCGAGCAGAAAGGGCCGTACAAGCCATGAAGACAGAGACGAAGAAAATCCTGCGTGGCGCGCAGGTAGGTATCGAATGGTGGCCGATTGCTGTTCGATATCTCAATGAAGTATGGAAGAGAAAGAGAACAGAGGCCATTGGGGCCATCCCACCATTCATGTCCAAAGTGCTGATCAGAAGAAGGTATTGGCGCACAAAGGACATGGAACCCAACAACGAAGAGGTTCACTACCTCACCCCTTCCTGGCGGAACTATGGGCATTGGGTACTCCGCTCAGACAACACCCAAGCCTTGACCAGGGCTGTCATCACCAACACCGCGGAGCCAGTCACTGAGGACACGTGGATTGCCTTAGAAGACAATCTGACTCCCTTGGATCTTCGAAGGAGAATTCGAGGAAAAGCCATGATCAGAAAGGTACAAGAGGAGAAAGATGAAGAAAGCAGGCAAGACAGGCTGAAGCGGGAAAAGGTGATACAGGAAGAGGCAGAACATGCCTTCTATGATGATGAAGAGGTTGTTGAGGCCGTACTCAGGGGGGTGAAAGCCATGCAGGAGATGGATCAAGAAGATGAAGGAGAAGTGCTCCAAACGAAAATTGTGGGCACTGCTGAGGTGGTAAAGAAGAAAGACCTTTGGCATCAGGCCATTTCCAATGAGATCACTTCACTCTTCTCAGAAAAGAAAGCGTTGAAGCTTTTGACGAAAGAGGAGAGCGACAAGTATCTCAAAGAAAGAGGAGCGATTCCACTACCTTCCAAGACCGTATTTACGGTGAAGCCAGATCCGGCTGATCGTCGGGGAAAGCGAAAATGTCGCATAGTTGCATGTGGCAACTATGAGACTGGGGGTGGAGATGAAAACTGTTTTGCGGCAGGAGCAGATGCTGCTGCCCTTAGGCTGGCGCTTGCTCTGGCCACAGTTCGCAAATGGTGCGGAATCAATGTGGACATTCGCACCGCCTTTTTGAACGCTCCCTGGAAACATGAAAAGGGGGGTGAAGATTGGTTTTTTGAAGAAGAAGGCGAAGAAGCTCCGCTGCCAATGCTTCTTAGGCCACCACCAATTTTGGTCAAACTTGGCTACTTTCCTCCCTATCAGCTCTGGGAGGTTTTGCGAGCTCTTTATGGCTTCCGGAGGTCTCCGAAACTCTGGAAGGATTATAGAGATGAGGAGATGGAAAAGATGAGAGTTGGAAAGATGAGGTTGCATCAGCTTGAATCAGAGCCGAGTACATGGGCCATCCGCCAAGAAGAGACTGGCGAATTGCAAGGGCTCATGCTCACCTATGTCGATGACATTTTGGTCCTTGCCTCAGAGGAGACTGCAGAAGCTTGGATCAGCTGCATCCAATCCAAGTGGGAAACCTCCGTCCCTGAGAAGGTGGGCTGTCAGCAAACCACCCGGTTTTTGGGTATGGAGTTGTCTCGAGATCAAAATGGAGTGTGGTGCGCCACTCAACACTCCTACACTTTGGATCTCTTGCAGAAGAACATGGGGATGGACAGAGAGAAGTGGGGATTGAAGAAGATTCCCATGTCAAAGGAGGATGGAAGTTTGGATAGTGATGGTGAGGATGATGCAGAAAAGACAGTAGAAAAGGTTCGAGAAGCACAGAGAATTGTAGGTGAGCTGACCTGGCTGGTGACCAGGTGTCGCCCCGACATCATGTACGTCATGTCCAGAATTTCCAGATGGACCACCAGACGACCTTCCAAGGTCATTGCTGCAGCGCCTCAGATCTGGAAATACCTTGCGAATTCCATCCAAGAAGGGATTCGCTTTGGAGGAAACGAAGATGGTTGCCTAGACCTCCTGGTCTACACTGACGCGGCCTATGGAAATGAAGGCCACGGATGTTCAGTGGTGATGTGGCTGGGAGCTCCAATTTTGTGGCGAAGCTCGCGCCAACAACTTCAAACCGCCTCTACGGCAGAGTCGGAGCTGTTGGAGATTTTGGAAGGAGGAGTTTTGGCAGAGGCAGTCCGAGTAGTGGTGGAAGAAATTTTGGAAAGGGCAGTGCGATGTTGGCAGTACTCGGATTCTGCCTCAGCCATCGCCATAGTTGGAGGCGACAGTGCGTCCTGGAGGACGCGCCACTTGAGAAAGAGGGCTCGCTACATG
The DNA here is from genome assembly GCA_947184155.2 of Cladocopium goreaui. NCBI lineage: Eukaryota > Dinophyceae > Suessiales > Symbiodiniaceae > Cladocopium > Cladocopium goreaui. Next base: position 143,776 of record CAMXCT020004669.1, read on the forward strand.
AGATGGCGGGTGCTGAGTGGAGATGTCATCCTCCGACACACTCCAGGCAACGGCATGATCGCCGACCTGGGCACCAAAGCTTTGGCGGCATTGAAGTTGGAGGAGTTGAAGAAAGCCATGGGCATGACAGATAGAAAGATCAAAACAGAGAAAGAAAAGGAAGATCTCGGTGTGGTGAGAGGGCCTACCGAAGAAAAAGAAGAGAATGGCGAGGTGAGAGAGCCGGCCATAGAGACGAAAGAAGCGAAAGGAGGGATAAAGTCCCCAAAAGATATGGTCAGGATGGCGATGATCATGGCCATGCTCAGCCGAGCGAGGGCCGAAGATGATGATGGAGATGCAGGAGAGGAATCATCCATCTTCTTTGATATGATGATGGTATATACGATAGCGGTGGTATTGGTCACGTTGGCCATTCAAAGCGGCTGGCAGCGACGACTGCTCAGGGCTGAGACGGCTGTGGGATCAGATCGATCCCGCGGCGAACTCGCTCAACGGAGTGCCAGGACATCGGGTCTGATGACCGATGGTCCAACCTCCGTCCCGGGTGAGACGGTTCTGGGATTCGGTGGAGGAGACCAATCTCGGGACCAACTCCCCAGGGGAAGCAGTCAGTTGCTCAGGAGTGCCAGGACATCAGGTCTCTGCCGGGTGAGACGGTTCTGGGATTTGGTAGAGGAGACCAATCTCGGGACGAACTCCCCAGGCGAAGCAGCCGGCCATCTGGGAGTGCCAGGACGTCGGGTCTAGCGTCACAGACCGATTGTCCAACCTCCCCGCCGGGTGAGACGGTTCTGGGATTTGGTGGAGGAGACCAATCTCGGGACGAACTCCCCAGGCGAAGTGGCCCACCACTAAAAGAAGAAAAGGAAGAAACACCAAAGGCTGTAAAAAGAGCCAAAAGTATGGGCCAATCTTCTGCGTCCAAACAGGACGGACAGAGGAACACCTATGGCCAACCAGCTTCAAAGCTGGAAGCTCCGCTACCAGAAGATCAAACAGCCTCTGCTGGAATCCAAGAACCAGTGATTCCCAAGGCGGCAGCAGAAAAGAAAGAAGTTGCTCCGCCACCAAAAGCTTTGCAATCAAAGTCAAAAGGAAAGAAAAGTGATGAAAGGAAGCCAAATGAAACGACATCAACAGGGATGACGCAGATCAGAACCGATCATGCTGCAGCCGAGCCAAAAGCTGCGGCTTCCTCATCCACCAGCACTGGTGCTCTGATCCCTGCGGATCCATCTTCCAGTGCTGCCCCATCGATTGACCTGTACTTTACAGGCCTTGGAAAGAAATATCACTTCCGAAAGGATTGCTATGGGTTGAGAAATTCACAGATGGTGCGACGCACCGATATCTGTGAGCAGTGTGTTCCTCAACTTCGCGGATGGCATCCTCGAGGGAGAGACATGTATGGAGCTGGATTGAATGGACCCCAGCACACCGATGTGACTCACTGCGAAAAAATGCATGGATATTCCATTGCGTATCAGCCGTGTAATTGAAAGCGAAAAGTGAAAAAAGGTGCGATGACATGCAAAGTGAAAAAAATTGGAAAAGAAGAGCGGAAAAAGAACATCTGAGAGAGGGCTTGAGCTTTGAATGTAACACTGTCGTGTAGATGGTGTGAGATATATTTTGCTTTTTTCGTGTGACTGTGCCTCTAGCGAAACACAGTCAGGGGGTGTGCGAATTGCATATTCCCTATTTAGCATTCATGTCATGACTTTGCAATTATCATTTCAATCAATGGGCATTTCACCATGCATAGCCCTTTTTCCAAGCTCAAAGATCGGTCGGAAGACCGGTGAATCCAACGTGAAGGACTTTGGAAAGAGAGTTAAAAGCGCAGGACCACTTGTCTGACCGTGGAGGACTTTGTGTGTCTAACGCAAGGAGTTTGAGGTGTGGACTAGTACCTGGCTTTTCTGGCCGCAGACGTGTCAGGACTGTCAGTGCTAGTACCCCCGATAATATTACCCGGGTGAACCTGTCGCGAACACGAACCCCTAGTGTTTTGTACATTTTGACTTGGAAATGTGCTTCGCGCCACAACGGCGTGCACTTTTCGACATCGCAACTTCCAAAAGTGGTCCGAAGCTGAGGTGTTTTGTACATTTTGACTTGGAAATGTGCTTCGCGCCACAACGGCGTGCACTTTTTCGACATCTCAACTTCCAAAAGTGGTCCGAAGCTGAGGTGTTTTGTACATTTTGACTTGGAAATGTGCTTCGCGCCACAACGGCGTGCACTTTTTCGACATCTCAACTTCCAAAAGTGGTCCGGAGCGCTAGGTGTTTTGTACATTTTGACTTGGAAATGTGCTTCGCGCCACAACGGCGTGCAATTTTTCATCTCTCCTCTGGCCAGCTGGCTCCGCACCCGCCGCTTTAGCGAGCCTACTTTTCGACCCTCCGGAGCCACAAATCATTGGAAAAACACAGTGTTTCGCGACTTTCCTACCTTTTCGCGCATCTGTATCTTCTGTCCTCTTACTCTTTCTCTTCCTGATCTTCTCTCTTCTAATCTTCCTCTTCTCTGTGCCTCTGCCCTGCTCTGCTTTTCATCTCTCCATATTGTCGGAAGTTTGACTTCTAAACTTCCTTCGATTATTGTGTTCTTTATTTTCTGTCCTGCTTGGAATGATGAAGTCGACTAACAACAATATCTTTTGTGGGTGTCAATTCTTGGTATGGAATGCCGGCAGCAAAATCTTGAACATGTGTCTGAGCCGCCCATCCAAGCTATGTCCTGTGGCACCTCAGGAGCTCAAGGCGAAAGGGCCTTTGGTCATTTGAGCCATTCCGTCTCGTTCGAGCGATGCTGTGTCATGGACAACGTGGCGATACACCATGATGAGCCGTTGCGGAGAGTGAAGGCCACTGCGATGTGATAGTGAAGCTGAAGGACTCTGGCATGGGGACGTGTGAAATCGCGACCACCCGAAGCGCGCGGAAAAGATGGAGAAGGGGTTGTTGGTGTGAAAGTGATGTTTTTTTCGCATGGAGAAGCGTGACCTTGAAGAGGTTAAGTTGCACAAGTCAGAAGCAGCTGAAGGAAACACAGAATGACATAGCATAGAAATCATGGGGTCCGGTTTTTCAAATCGATAGTTGCATCACGAGTCAGTTCATGGACTCCGTCGCCACTTGTCGCCCACCTTCCGGATTCTAGTCTCTAGTCGCCAAAGGCAGCAGTGAGATGAACCATTCTAGCTGTTTGTTTGCATTTTAGTTTTTTTTAATTCTCCTGAAGCTATGAAAGGTGGAGAGCCCATACTCATCAATACTCACTGAGTCACAAGAAAGTCAGCAAATTGCCACCAGCCCGTTGGTCCGGATTTTTGCATCTAGCCGATCCCTAAGTGCTGCAGCTGTGCCATCCGAATCATGGCATGCGTCGGCGGGTGGCTAGTGAATGGTTGCAATGCAACACAGTCTCAGAGGTGGAGACCTAGGATGGAACTAGCTATTAGATAACCCCAAGGAAAATCCAGGACAAAATTGGGAAAGATGATGGCACGAGCTTGGGTGGTGACCCATAGATATCCGTAGATCACATTACGGTCCAATAGGGTCGGAAATGGGTCGGAAAATCCACCGACGCCTCGCAGGTCCTTGATGCCCTGCCGACGGCAGGACAGGCCGAGGAGCTGGCTGTGGCGCTGCATTCCGTGGCCCGATGGCAGAGGTACCGGAAGACTTCGGTGGCGGAGGCCGCTACGGATGGGATGGGTGGATATGGTTGGACTATGGGACATGGGTGGGGTCTTTCAGAGCTTCAGATGTCGGTGAATTCAAGTTCAATATTTCAGTGACTTGGTTCCCATGGACATGAATTTGGATCATTTGGGCATATTTGGTCATTTGATGTCATTTGTGTTACCTTAACTCACCCTTAACATCCTTAACTCACCTTGAACTTCACTCATTTCACCATCTTTCGCCAGGACCCGCGCTGGCTGGATCTCAGGGCCTCAGCGCTACGCCGCTGCTGGGAGTTTCGCCCCAGCGAGTTGGTCGCGGTGGCCTGGGCCTTGACCGACACCGGCGCGCTGGAGGCGGTGCAGGTGGCCGTGGAACGACTGGAGGAGCACAGCACCAGGGAGTTGAGCAGGTTGGGACCGGTTGGGATATTGGGAGGATGAAACTTGATGAAAAACTTGATGAAGCTCGGACTCGGAAGGGGATGATTTGTGAATTTGATAGATTCATGATGATAGATGGGTGGATTTGGGCCTCCAGTGATGGCGCTGAAAGACTTGCAGTGCATATGAATCTACGACCCTACGAGCTCTTCAGGATCTCAGTATTAGGAGCGTTTTGTCGTCCAACAAGGTGCTTGCCCGTTTCAGGGGTGACCATGTCCTTGGCCTTTTCAGGCTGGGCTGGTGTAGCGCCCAGCTACCGCACTGCCAGCATTTGTTCCAGCAGCTGACCACCGAGATTTCCCGGCGGCGCCAGAGATTGAGCCCATTGGATGCATCGCAGCTGGCCTGGTCCATGGCACGCATGGAGTACCGCTGCGAGCAGTTGCTGTGGCAGCTGCAGGGGGACTTGCTGCATCAGCTGCACCACTGCGATGGGAGGCACCTGGCAAATACGCTCTGGAGCTTTGCCAAGCTCTCCTGTGCCTTGCTTCAAGGGAGGTGGGAGCTGTGCATTTTCAGTTGCCAAGTGGGGAAGCCAAGTGGCAAGTGCCCCGCAAATTGTTCGCAATTTTAGCATCAAAGAATCACCAAATGTCATTTCGAGGCATAACCTGCTTTCGTTTGTTTTCTAAGTTGGGTGAGAGCCCCCAATGCCCTTCAAAAAAGGCATTCATCTATGAAAAACAGTTTGAGGATGTTTGAGGTACCCAAGCCATCCCCCATCCAATGTGTGCAGCTATTTGGGATCCCTAACGTCCCTTAAAGAATCTTTCAAACTCATCCCCATTTCATCCCAGTTGGTGACGCTCCTTCCATTTGCCGCCTGGCGCGGGCCGCGGCCACATACCACCTCCCAGCCCGAGAGCTGTCGCAGTGCCTCTGGGCATTGGGCGCCTTGGCGGTTCAGGGCGCCGCAGAGGAGTTGTTACAGATGGCCAAGGCCAGAGCCATGGGGCTTGGTGGCTTGCTCTGGCTTGAGCAATGGAAATCTGGATGCGATTGAGAGGATAAAGAATGATAAATGATGGGGATGATGATGTAGATACTGGTAAGTGGGAAGAATTGACAGATGCAGAGAAGAGCGGGGATAGTAGAGAAGAAGGATGAAGAAAGTAGATAGTGGTATATAGTGGTAAAGCAAAGAGGGCGGATTAATGTGGATGGGTGAAGACACATGCAGCTACAAAGGCTAGCTTTTGTTTACCCTAAGTGCACATGTCAGGCCCAGGGTTCGCAGCTGAGCGGGCAGCTTTCCAATGTGCTTTGGTCTGCTGCTCGTTTGAGCTGCGGTCGTGAACTTTTCGGAGATTTGGCAGGCGGGATTCGCATCCCAAACCTCTGCACGTTCTGGGCCACATGGCAGACCAAAAAACTGTGGCTGTGACTTGATTGACTTGATGTCATGTGCTGGTGCTGCCATGCCCGTCTCCAAACATGCTCGGTGCACCCAACCTGGCACGGAGGTCTTTGTAAGGAAAAGATGGAGCACTTGCCTGTGGTACATCTTGGAGCCATTGCTTGGGCTTGTGCGGCCTTTGGGGGGCAAGGTTTCAACCCCAACAAACGATCTGGCTACAGGCTGGCAGATGACTCGAGCAGTGCTTATGGCATATGGGTTGGTTCGGGCGTGATTGGGAAACTTTGCCCAGCAAACCCGACTTATTGATGGGCATCGTGTCGAATCCACATTTGCACACATCGGTGGTTTTGTTTACCGCTGTTTACCATGCCTGCTCCCAGCTCAGCTCCTCACATCCACCAGGGATCCAGAGCTTCTGCGAAGCCTCGAGATGGTTTCAGCAGAGAGGCATGCAGATGCTTGGCTCTGTGACATCTGTGACACCATTTGTTGGGAGTGGGAGGTGTTATGAGGTGTTTGAGGTATGGGATAAGTCTTCGGCCAAGAGGGTCTTGTTTTTATGAAGGGAAGCTGAATGGGTCATTGTCCACCCGTTCCCCGCCTCAAGGAGTTGACGTCACGAATTTTGGCCAACATCTTCTGGTCCTTTGCCACCATGCTGTGGTCCAGCAGCCCGCAGCTGTACCCTGTGGCCCTCGGGCTGAAAGAGATGCAGCCGCAGGAGGGGAAGCTGGCAGATATGCCAACTGGATTTGTTTGGTAGATGTTGGCGGTATCTGAATGACCGGATTCTCGATGCCTACCATGAATGAACGAGCCGAATAGTTCTGAACTGAAAGCAAGGAGGGATGAATTGCGCCCAAAGTAGTGGCTGTCATACCACATGATTCAAAAACACCAGGAATTCGCCATGCTGAGTTGGTCATGGGCCACCTTAGAGCAGAAGTCATGGCTGCAGAAGCTCTTGACGAAGGTTTGGGAATGTCGGAAGATAGGGCAATAACCTGTAGCATTTGGGTCCCATAGAGACGGGCTGGGATCAGGCGGTCAATATTGCAGAGCTTTCCACTTCCAACGCAGAGTTTTGGATTTAGCCTGGTGCCCCACGATCATTTGAAGGTTCAGCAATCACTTATGCATCAGCAGAACCCTCCTACCACGTGCCAGGTAGAGGAAGATGAACAGAAGGTTTCTTCTCTGCAGCTGCTGAAGGGCCACGAAATGGCTTGTCTTTCATGGAGCTTGGCGTCGTTGCATCCCAACCACCAGCAGCTTCGCAGGCTGCGGGCTGCGGTGCAGCAGCACGTGGCGCGTCCAAAACGCGGCTGGAACGACCAGCGGGGCCTGGCGATGTTGGCGCGGAGTCTGGTGAAGCTGCAGCTGGGCGTGGCGTTTCAGACGCTGGTGGATGAAGTGGGTCATCAAGATTTGGCGCCAGCAACTGGGAGAAAAAGAATGGATGCAGGAGGGCTGGTCAAGTTGATTTTAATTTGGGGTTGCGACTGTAATGTCCTAATTCGGGCATAGACAGTTTCGAAGTTTTTGTTTGCCTCAGTATAGCAAACAGTGCTCAGGATTTGGCTAGCGCTCTCATCTCAGGGGCCGTGCAGTTGAAAGATGCTCGCAGGGAAGCATCCTTGTGGGAGGCCTTGCCATCAGCCCCTCCCCGCACCTGGAGGGAGACTGAACTTCTTCGATTTGTCCAGAGCCATGCAGCCCAGGGCGATGCTCAAGCTGCGCTGGCAGCAGTCGAGGAGTTTTGTTCCACCCGAAGGCTGCTTGGTCTTCATGAGGCCGTGTAGGAACCTCCCCGACACTTCCAGTCCAATAATGTTGGCAATGTCAGTGATGAAGGACACCTGGTTCCACCACTAGAAGAAGCCCTTTTTGGGACACACTTGGGGTCTCCATGGACAGAACCTGAGGCTCTGGTTGAAGGTGGCCGGAGGTCAAAAGGCCCAGCTGCTGGACGCCATCTTGGGGGCCACGAGGCCCATGCGCATCTTGGAGGTGGGCCATGGCCCAAACTTGGAGGATGTGGGATACTAGTAGTTCAGCCGCTCCGACTGGTTACATTCCTGAATAAATCAGCAAATAGATGTAGATGGAGCTTGTAGTTAGACATTTTGAGAATATCAGACCATATCAGACCAAACCATGAAAAAACAAACCAAATAATCCCAACCCCGTATGTTCTTTTTTTTTGCCTAGCCAACTTCCAGGTGGGTTGCTACGTGGGCTTCTCGGCACTTCGCTTCGGCGCCGCGGTTCTCCCGCGTGGCCAGGTGCATAGCGTCGAGATGGATCCCACGGTAGCGCGCCTGGCCCAGCAGGTGGTGCAGCACGCGGGGTTGCAGCAGGTGGTGACCGTCCACGTGGGCCACAGCGAGGAGACTCCGCGGGGGATGGGTTAAAGATGGGCAAATTCGAGAGGTTGTGGGCAATTTGTTTCTCAGATGTACTTACCTGAGTTTGGACATGTTTGGGTTTTGATTGTACGTGGCTGATGCTCTGGCAATCTCTGGCATGTTGTTGGACGTTGTTCTGTCTGGGAGGAAGTCCTGCCACAACTGTGCGGTCCCTTCGACGTGATTTTTTTTGACCAACGTGGCTCCAGATTTCTGAAAGATTTGCAGCTCTTGTTCCAGAAGCCTGGCCTGTTGGCAGAGGAAGCAGTGCTGGTGGCCGACAACGTGCTAAAACCGGGGGCACCCAGTTTCTGGCTGGTAGTTTCATGATGTTTCATGTAGTTTCCTACATGTTTGAGAACAACACCAGTTGTGACAAACATGCCAATGAGCTGCATGAAATTGGGTGGAGGGATGGGAATTGAAATGCCTGAAGTTGGGCTCAAAATGAGGCCTAACTGAAACTTGTTTTTTTCGTGTGATGTTTGGGCCCATGGCAACCCGCGTGCAGTCGATGGACGTTCTACCCGGCGAAGACGAGGTGAGAGCGGTATCGAATGTAGCAGAAGCAGTGCGGTTGCTACGGGTGCCGGCTACCATATGGGAAGCCTTTTTAGAACAAGTTGGGAATCCTGGACAGGAACTTCGAGTTTTGGCAGCCTTGCCAGCTCACATAGTGGTGCAGGCAATTGGACAGGCACAAGCTGCAGGAGTTGGACTATCAGCCACCGAAGCTGCACATGTGGGGCTAGTTTGGCGGGTTGCTAGGACGGCAGTTTACCTTAGAAAGGGTGGTGACATCACGAACTTTGAGGACGTGGACCCCTGGGTGCCGAAGGAGACGCCTAAGCTTCCTGCACAAGCTCATGGGCATGGTGGGAAAGGAAATGGTTTGAAAGAAAAGGTCCTCAAGATGTCGAGTCTGGTGGGCCAGACAGATGAGAGTGAGTTGATGCCACCAGACTTGCAGACAGTGCATTCCTGGTCACAAAGGTACCTTCAAGTCATGGGAGACTTGCCAATGGAGGAAGAAGAACCGACGGACGCTCAAATGGCGGCGCTGGACAAGAGGGTGAACCAGTTGGGCCAAGCACCATACGTGGACATGGGCGTCTGGCTACCCTTCGGTCGGAGAGCTCTTCGGAATCAAAAGATGAGGGCTTTCTTTCCGGTGGGGGATGGCACGTTTGTGGCGAGGGAATTTCCTGGCCCTCAGAATTTCATGCAATGGCAGGCGAGCTGGAAAGTCTTCAAGGTGGCCGCAATCTCCTTGGACATCTGCTCGATAGCATCGCTGCTGTTGTACGAGAAGGCAATCGAAAAGATGACCATACAGTGGCCTAAGAATTGGGGGCTCATAGCTCATGCTGATGATAAAGCGCGTGCCGAACGTCTTGAAAGAGTACGGAGGCAGTTGGTCGTGGACTCCAAGAACGGCAAGAACGTTCCAACGGACTTCACTGAGGAAAAGCCATGGTCGGTGGTTTTCAGGTTGGTGTCGCAAGACGAGACCTATTGGAATGACCAGGTGAGACATCCAGCTACAGCATGGTTGGCATCGGGGTCGAGAGGCGCTCCCATGGCATCGTCAGAAGCCTTAGCTCTGGCCCACTTTCCAGGACTTTCTGAAGGGCATGAGACGGAGGGCGGCAGCGGTGAGAAAGATGAGAGACGCAGACAAGCTAACAGAGACAAAAGAGCAGCAAAGAAAAGACGTGCCCAAGCTGAACGTGAAGAACTAGCAAAGTGGAGAAGCACGCCGGCTTCGGGAAAGGGTTCCGGAGCAGGCGGCAAAGGCAAGAACAAGATGCAGGGCAAGGACCAGACTGGAGAGGAGATTTGTTTTTCTTGGGCCAAGAACAATGGGCCTTGTGCTGGGCTGGCTCCCGGCGCAGAGTGCAGGTCGAAAGTGAAACGGGCACACAAGTGCCAATTGTGTCTTTCACCAGGACACACCAATGAACAGTGTCCCAAGAAATGAACTGTGCTTGTGTTGAAAAACTTGGGCTTCTCCGTTGCACTGGTGATGGATGAAGGGAGCCCTGTTTTGTGTTTTTCATGTTGCACGAGTGCGGAAGAGTTCATGACACGTTGAGGTAGGTTTCAATAGGTCAGGTTTCGAATTGGTTGAATTCGTTTGGACATGGCTCGAGGGTTGACCATGGCAGTCTTGAGATGAACGTTCATGTGTATCGCAGCCCCCTTTTCAGAATGAGTACGGCGTCGAGTTCAACCAAGATCGCTGACTCTAGTCATGGAGTGAATGCGGAGGTGTCCAAGCGGGTGGAACTGTGCCTTGAGAAATGTCAGTCATATGCAGAGTTCAAAGAAGAAAGACATTTCAAGTTCCTTCATTTGTTTGCGGGGCCTCGTGACGTTTTGGCTGAAGCCTTGAGGGACGAATGCGAAAAGGAAGGGTTGAAGGTCGTGGTGGAATCCTATGATAAACTCATTGATGCAAGCCACGATCTTTTAGCAGAGCGGCCTTTCACGGACATCCTGAAGAAGGCCAAAGAGGGCGACTACGATGGTGGTCATGCTGGATTTCCCTGTGGGAGCTTTTCAAGGGCAAGATACAACCTGGAAGGCGAAGGACCCAAGCCTGTGCGGTCTGGAGCCGAAATTTATGGCTTGGCAACAAACAGCCGAGCACAACAACAAGAAGCTGACAGAGGAACAGTGATGGCTGTCAGGTCGGCCATGATCATCAACGAGGTCATTCAGAGTCAAAGACGCAGAGCGGTGCCGTCAGTGGGAACGTTGGAGAACCCGCCTGGAAGTGAGACAGGTGAAGAGGGACCGGCATGGGCTCTCCCCGAATTGATGTCGTTTGAAAGAGACTTGGGAACGACAACAGCCTTGTTTAACACGCGCGCTTACCAGACCAAGTTGAGGTACAAGTGGTTTAAGCCAGGACGCTTCACGGGCTGCTTGGCCGATTCGGACAGGTTGTCAAAGAAGTGCACGTGCCCTGGATGGAGCCGACATCAAGCTTTGATAGGCAAGAACATGACGTCGAGGGCGGCAGAGTACCCAGAGGAATTGTGCAAGGCATATGCAGCTTTGGTTGTCAAGACGTTCAAGACCACGATCCAAATGGAATGGTGGAGATCAGTCTTGAGAAAGAAAAAGGAAGAAGTGTCAGATGCACAGCTGAGGTGGTTGGCCAGCAAGGCCAAACGACAGTTGCCCCCGGTGACAACCCAAGATTTGTCCGCCTCTCGAAGAGTTTGGATGGCAGACAACGTGGATGCTAGTGAAGGGCCTTCTGAGGGACCGTCAAAGAAGAAGAGACGGGAAGGAGAGAACGAGCACTACGTGGGGGGCATGCGGAACCCGGCAAAGGCGGTGAGTAGACTTAGCAAGCTGGCAGAGACAGGGAAAGACATCAGGAGATTGTGGACAAGATTTCTGAGAGAATATCCTCAAGCAGTCGAGACGGCAGAGGAGTACGGAAGTGAGAACTGCCAGTTGAAGGAGAACGTTCTCAAGGCATGGACGGATTGCATCGAGCACTTCTTGAAGGTCAAGGAATTTGATGAAGTGGTTTTGAGACCCCCGGAGAGATTCGCATCTCCATTGAATGCAAAGCTTCTAGAAGCTTGGCGAAAGCATTCAGGTGACCCGGAGATGGATCTAGTGTCATGGATCAGATCAGGGGCTCCGTTGGGCATGGCAGAAAACATCCCCTACTGCAACATCTTCCCGATGACGGAGGGCAATGAAGGGGAGTTTGAAAGCATGCCCGAAATGGAGGCTCAGCTGGGGGCAGAGAACTACAAGAGCTTTGTTGAGGAGCCGGAACATGCTTATGCTGAAGTACAAAGGTATTTGCAGAAGGGCTTTTGCATTGAGCTGTCGGAGGAAGAGGTACGGCAGCAATTTCCGGTTGGCACGGTGAGCAAGCTGGCACTCATCATCAAAACCAAGGAGGATGGCACGATTAAGAGGCGTGTCATAATTGACTTGTTGCGCAGTGGGGGCAACAGCAGATGTCGCATACGGGAACGCATCGTGTTGCCGAGAATACAAGACGTGCTGGACAGCCTGAGGTACCTGAGAGAAAACCGTTTTGGGTTGATCTTGAGGGCACAGAAGGAGGACTGGGACGATCAAGACCAATGTGACGAAGTGGAACTGGTGTCAGCAGACTTGTCAGACGCATACTGTCACTTGGCGGTCCATGAGAACGAGCTGGGCAACTGCGTGGCGCCGTCAGTCAACCCTGGCAAGTATCTTGTGTTCGTGGCAATGCTGTTTGGCTTCAAGGGAGCCCCACTCATCATGGGAAGGTTTGCTGCGACATTGGCGAGACTGCTACAGTCCTTGGTGCCGGCCGATGAGATGCAGTCACAGCTGTACATGGACGATCCGTTATGGATGTTGCAGGGTCCACGTTGGAGGAGGAGAGAAAACCTTGCGCTCATCCTCTACATGTGCGGGGCCTTGGGAGTGAAGCTTCAGTTTCGAAAAGGCTTCAGAGGAACGGATGCAGTGTGGATTGGAGTACGCATGGAGTTGAAGCTGGCAGAGGACGTGGTCATCCTTTCTATCCCGCCCAAGATGATGAACGAGGTCAAAACAACACTGGAGAGCTGGCAGAACAAGGGCATGGTAGCCCTCAGGGAGGTCAGGGCTGTGACGGGAAAATTGTCATGGATCTGTGGCATCATCGTGGGGGCCAGATGGTGCGTCAACATCTTGTACGCAGTCATCGCACAGACGCTGGCAGATGCGGAAAAGGAGCAAGACAGAGCAACCAGGAGGGACGACACAAGGCCAAAACCCTTCATGGTGGCGGTGCACAGGATTGAATTGCCGCGACAGTGGTTCATTGCAATGTTTGAGAAGCCAGACAGGTTTGCGCTGAGGCGAGAGGGACTTCGTGAAGTACCAGCTCAGTTTGCGTTGATCACAGACGCTTCCCCCAGAGGAGTTGGCGCCATTTTGGCGGACATCGACAGGAAAAGTCGAGCGATCATTCCGCTCGAGGCGCTGGAGATACCCTTCACGGAGGAATATGCCAAATGGATGGGCATACCATGGGACGACCCGGCGGGGCAAGGGCCATTGGAAGCTTGGGCGATTTTGATGGCCATCAAGAAATGGAAGCACCGAATCAAGGGACATTCCTTGCTGATTCGGGCCGACAGCGTGGTGGCTTTGGCGACAGTTTCCAAGGCCTCTGCACCATCTCCGGTGTTGAATTGGATCGGTGCTGAATTGGCGCTGAAGACGGAGGAGCTCAACCTGGGCAAATTCATCACCCAACACATTCCTGGATCTTGGAATGTGGAAGCTGATTGGCTTAGCCGCCCACACCAGCGGGGCGAGATGCCAAAAAGATTGGTGGGGGTGCCCATGCGTCAGTTTCCAAAGGAAAGAATCATGACGTCGGCCTTGAAACCCCCCGGGGTGGACGCGGCGCTGAGATGGGGCCAAGCATCCAAAGTGGTGTCTGCGGCTTTTGAAGAACTTTGAGACATCCGAAGCTGGCAATAAGGAAGAGGGTGCCTCTTTCACAGCTTTGGGGGGAGGGAACTTCAAAGTTGAGTTCATTGTCTCATGCGGAAGTTCTTTGGGCAGCCACATGACATGAGTAGGCATTTCCATGGGGGTTATTGGCATGTTTTGTGATTTGAAGGTTTGTGTGAATTAATTTGATTTGATGCAGCTGCGTGGGAAAGCTCAAGACAGCAGGATGGACGCGATAGTAGTGTCTGGAGAGCTCACTGAGACCACTGACATTGACAGTTGGTCTTGGGCTGAACTTTTAGTCGTAGTTGGATGGCTCTCCGGGCTCATCACATGCTGTCTTGCCCTACGCAACCTGTGCAAATGCTGCTGGGGCCCACAAGACCCGCGGAAACCAAGGAGCAGGGAAATGGCGGGTTCACAGACAGTGTCACGGGGGGTCGAGGCATCAACGCAAACTATCTTATGCACTCCTCCAGATTCTTTAACCCAGAGGGACAAGGAGAAGGGCAACCGAGCAGTCACGCCAGATCCAATAGCAGTCTACTCCTCCTACAGAAGGGGAGGCAACAGAGAACGTCTGACACAGGACATGGTGGTCAGAGCCTTGCCAGTGCTGTCAGATATGGAGCAAAGAATCGACATGGCAAGGATGAGAGAGAGTTGGAGAAAATCCTAGGCAAGGGCTTGGGGGCAGGTTTTCAGAGATCGGCCGTGCCCATGCTGGGGAACAAGATGGCGGCGAACCCCAAGAAGTTTGGAGAGGCAAGGGCGTCAGGACAAAAGATGGTAGACACAGTGGAAGTGCTGACACAAACCAAGCTCACTGGCATGAAGCTTGCATATCAACTGGCAACGTCTACCAAGAACATCAGAAACGCGGTGAACAAGCTGAAGTCCAACTTTTGGGCCCCATCGTCCAGAGCGGCGAGAGACATTAAGAGGAGTGAAGTGGTGAGACTGGCGAGACTGGTAGCGGGAACGGCCCAACAAGTCTTTCCTTTGACACAGGAGGTTGTCGAAGGAGTGGCGGCCTGCATAAAAGATGCCAACATGAAGTCAGGTGACCAGTACCTGAACGAGCTCAAACTATGTCATATAGAACAGGGCTTTGATCTACCACCGTGGCTGGTGAGAACACTGGCTATGTGCAAGAAAGCGCTGATGAGGAACAAAGGCCCTGTCAAAAGAGCCATAGAGGCAAAATTGGAGGACATAGAAGAGGAGCAGTGGGCAACCGATGGTGCAGACGCTGACAACGGGATCAATCCTGCGCTCTCATATGCCTGGGCATGTTTGTGGATGTTGCGGGAAATTGAGGCCAGTGAGTGCAAGTGGGAGCACATACAGATGGATCGGCAACGAAAGACCGTTTCCTTGATGATCCCGATCTCAAAAATGGATCAGGATGCGAAGGGAATCAAGAGAACTTTGCAATGCTGCGGTGAAAACGTGTGTTCCAGGTTTTGCGCATGGAATGTTTGGCTCCGCATGGTGGAAGAGTTTCCAAAGCGAAAAGAGAAGAAAGGATATTTGTTCACGGACAAGTTCAAGGGCAAGTTGAACAAGAACAAGATGATCGAGGCTTGGCGAAAAGTCACGAGAAAACAAGTGACAGGACACTCCGCCCGGAGGAGTGGGGCCATGGAACATGTCAGAAGAGGTTTACAATTACAAGAATTGGCATTCCTCGGGCGATGGAAGTCGGCTGTGGTCCTGACCTACGCCAATGATGCCTTGCAAGAAGTTCCTGCCAATCGCAATGGGAGGAACGAAACTCAAATGGGAAATGGCACAGGAACACCTATGCCTTGGACGCCTTGTAGACAGCCTTCCACACCCATGTGCCTGACCCCATGGGTTTCGAAGAAGAGAGCTCTTCCGGAACAAGTTGAAGGTGAAGAGGAAAAGCAGCAGAATGGTGAAAATACAGCAAAGCAAGCCCTATGGGTGTCGTCCTGCGACAGTAGAAAGGGAAAACGCGTGTGGCACCGAGTCACCAATGCAGGATGGCAAATACCGATGGCAAAGTGGAATACGGCTTGCGGCTGGAACTTCACCAAGAACCCTGAAAAGGTGCGCTTATCAGTGGCACTACAGTTCAACCAGACCCGTTGTCGAAAATGCTCGGAGGTGATGAAATCCCGCGACTTGGTCAAGGAGGGCAAAACTTTGGCAGGCTTCATCACAGGTGAAGCTGTGGCCATGTTTGGCTCATGACATGGCCGAATTGATGGATTTGACTGTCAGCAACTGCTGACAAACACCAAGCGAAAACAGATGACGGAGTCTGCACCTTGGAGGGTGGGTTGGGCTTGAAGTTGTGCTGCGAATGAATGTTTGAGAACAACACCGGTTGTGACAAACATGCCAATGAGCTGCATGAAATTGGGTGGAGGGATGGGAATTGAAATGCCTGAAGTTGGGCTCAAAATGAGGCCTAACTGAAACTTGTTTTTCCCAACCCCCTTGCAGGATCCCACCCACAAGTTTTCAGAATTCGACGTACAGAGGGCAAAACTTTGGCAGGCTTCATCACAGGTGAAGCTGTGGCCATGTTTGGCTCATGACATGGCCGAATTGATGGATTTGACTGTCAGCAACTGCTGACAAACACCAAGCGAAAACAGATGACGGAGTCTGCACCTTGGAGGGTGGGTTGGGCTTGAAGTTGTGCTGCGAATGAATGTTTTCTATTTTTCATCCATTTCCCCCCATCGACTCAACAATTTTTTCCAGGAAAGTTCTCCCCAACACAATCATTCAAAGGGGCTTGGCTCAACCATCAACCATCAACCAGGTTTTCTTTGGCATCTGCAAGAAGATCCCAGCCAACTCTGGGAGACCCGTTTGGCGGAATTGCCAGACTTTGGAAGCTCCAGGGTGTTGGATTGGATGTCAGTCTCCCGCAAACGGGCCAAGAAAATGTGGTGTGCAGGGGCTCATGTGGTACAGCCGGAGGAGATATCTCACTTGACATGGCAAGCAGACGAGATGAGATGGAGATTCTTGGACACGTTTGGTTTCAGCAGATTTTCATAGATTTTCATGATTTTGTATTGCTGTTTTGGGCGGGCAAGAGCCAGCGCTCGGTACGCATCGGCAGTGTTTCAACAAAAAGTGAGTTGGACCCTGACTGCTGGAGGAAGTATTGAAAGTCATGTATCTCCCGCAGAGTGGAACCGCTTCGCTGGCTACATGAAATCTTCTTTGTTGGCCGTAGCTTGGTTCAATTCATGGTTATGAATTGACTTGCCGTGCAATAGTTTGCTTGACAAAGTTGAGCATTGACAAATGGGTGTGCTTAGACATACGGTACCATGGCATGCCCGAAACTTGCATAGAAACTCCGAACTTCATTGAGGGCACTGTACCGACCAACACTGATTTCACCACCGTATGACCAAGGCCGGCTTGCGCCTCCCCATCCAAGACATAGAAGATGTTAAGACCTGGCTCACCTGAGCTGCAGTGGTTTGTGATTGGCAAAGACGGCCGTGGCTATGGACATTCACAAGGTGGCTTATTGATGGCGTCATTTTCCGGAACAGGAAGAGCTTGTTTCCACATTTGACAGGTGTTGCCAGGGGCTGGATTTCGTGTTGAAGATCGTTGGGACAGCTGCCTCGCAAGCCCGGTCAGGGGGTCTCTGGGCCCGCTGCGTCTGCGTGACCAAAGAGATCAATTGCGCTGTGCTGAACAGCACAAAAGCACCGAACCAGGATTGCTGCTAGGGATGTTAGGATGGCATTGCATGAGATGCCAGAACGGGCAAGCTACCGGAGCTTAGCTTTGTCATTCTTCAGGTCTTGGAAAAAATCGACGAGAGAATTCAGGGCGCGCAGGGGTGATTTTTGTCGGATTCTGGCACTGGATAAGAAATACAGCAGGACTCTCATCATGGAAATCATGGGTGAATTAACACGAATTAACCCTCATCAGTCATCAACCCCTATTGTTCGCCGGGTTGCCATTGGCCCTTCAAACTTCCATGATCTGATCCCATGTGTGGTTGACTGTCCCAACAGTTCCAAACTCTACCCATCTGTGACAAGGTCAAGATGGATCATGACCTTGCTGAAAGCGGCGAAGAAGGTTGGGGATTGGAATCAGAATGAATCAGACTTGTTCAGATTGCAACCTTGAACCTTTGACCACGTCCCAGGTCAGGTTGGTTTTAGCATCTTTGAGGTTTCACTTGCAGCGCGGTCCTGCATCCAAGCAGTTCCAAGCGGAGTTTGCTGATCCTATTGGAATCTTACTTTGCAGATTCGAGGATGCTTTGCCAGTGCAACCCAAATCAGGGTGCCCAAATCCGCCAAACAATTTTTAATTTTATTGCTGTAATTTCACATGCTGCGCCTCTGGCAGCGTCGATTCGGGTGCGTGGGCTGGTGGCCCACCAGTGGCACCAGCGCCCGCATGGATCCGCATGGGCTGATCCAATATCGCCAGCATTCGCCAGCCACTTTTTGACCCATGAATCTCATGAATCTCATCAATTCTCACGGATCATTTCGTGTCTGTTGTTGGAGCATCGGCCCGCTGTGGTGCCAATTTTGCTTTAGCCAAGCGTGAAGGGAATGGCGGTCCATCCGGATGTTGTTGTAGAATCCGTGCCAAGTCACAAAGCTGTGGGCCACAAAATCGTTTGCAGCGATGGAGAGTTGATGAGGTTCAGAAAAACAACAAGAAGTCGCCAGGAAGTCTAAAAAGCTGAGGCACACGATCAGTTACATTGTTTTACATTCATTTTACACAATCACCTGCAAGAATGAAGCCCATGGCCATGACAGTCACTGGCGACCACTGTAGATACCATAGCGCTTTCATGTACTGCAAACCAGCAAGACCAAAAGTGCAGTGAAGTGTGCGTATTACACACACACATATATATATATATTGTATAAATAAATAAATATATATATATAAATTATTATTAATTTATAATGTATATATTTACCTGAGTTACTATCATTTACTGCAGGCTGCTTTCGGCTCCCGCTTTTGCTTGCGTTCGCTCACAGTGTGCCGTTCCGAACGTGATGCTGTGCTGCAAAAAAGTGCCAGAATCAGAAGAGGATCATGAAGTTGTTCCTGCTGGCCCCATCAACGTCAGAGTCCTTTTTGAGATGCCATGGGACGCCCGCAACTGGCCAGGAGATTGTGCGTTGGCATTGCTTGTGAAGAATGAGACTCAGGGCAAGACGTTCAAGACCGAATGTGTCAAATCGGAGAGATGGGGCTATCACGACAGAGCCTATATGAATGACTATGAGCCGAATGATGAGCTCAGTGTCTATATCTATTTGCAGGAGAAGGGGGGCATCGAAGAAGGATATGCCGAAAAGATCGATATTCCCATCGAGCAATTCCAGGAGGCATTGACGCCAGAGTTGATGGGCGCTAATGCTAAGAAGCGGGATGTGATGGTTGTATGCACTGTAAAGATTCGATGGAGTGCTGAATGGATGAAAGAAATCAGCACTTTTGCTCAACTGATTGACAAGGGTGCTAAGTTGGATGTTCCGGCTCGTCCCTGCTGAAGGATTGATGTCAGCTATTCCAACATGTGGACAAAATACAATTTAATTCTGCTACGTTTTTGGAAAAGAACCCGGACATGAAGCATCATAAGCATCCAAGTCTTCTATGTAAATCATAGGGCGGGGACATGCTGAGCTGTGTACACTATGTGTATGTATCTATATATGTATTATGTTTATCAATTGAGACCAATCTTGGCATTTGGGTCATCATGGTCCATCTCAATGAGCTTGGCCGTTGGAGATTTGGAGCAAAAGTTGCAGAAAGAAATTCAGGAGTAATAAATCCTGCATGGTCCAAGCATTTGTGTTCCAGGAAATAGGGAGAAATACAATGAAATATTCAATGAAATTCATCACAAATCCGAGTTTTTGCTCAAACATGTTCCATTCTTCGTTTGTCGCTCAATTTCAGTGTTTGTTTTGTCATGGTCTATCTGTTTTTTATTGTTTTTTTCCACCGAGACTGCCAAGACTGATGGATGGTGGAAGCCGACCCAACGTGATCCCCTGCAAGAAGCAGGGTACATTGTCTTTCGAGCTTCTCCATGAGAATTTGCCCTGTGTGGTGAATCCAATAGGCCATTGCGGAAAAAAACATCATTTGTAGGGGTCCAACGATCAAAATATGGCGATATGATTTGATCATTTGCATTTACTTGCATGAAATTGATCACGACCTCACATCGCGATGTCACTGGAATGAATGGAATTAAATTTGGAGAATCATCCCGCATGGCTTTATTTCAGGATTATTTTATGTACCCCATCACGAGAGTCCTTCAAAGACTGCTTCAAGCCAGTTACAAACACTGGGAAAAAGCAGGATACATTCGTTCTTGAACGGGACGCGCAAAAGATTGAAAGTGGTGGTCAGCAGGGGTCAGACTGTGGCACTATGTAATAATCTTTGTGCAGAATGTGTTCACACATGTTTGAAGTTGGAACACAAAATCACTCACAAGCACGCAGTATATGAAGAAATCATGACTTCACAATGTCAGCAGCATCATCAGAATTTAGCAAATTTTGAAAACATCGCGTTTTCCTGAAAAACATCATGTTTTTCTTAGACGTTACAAATTCAACGACCCTTGGATCTTCTTGATTATCTGATTGTGGGGCAATCATGGGATAAGATAACAGTCACCGTCCCGAATTGGGGGTTTTATCATCCCCCGGAAAACTGGGGACGATGCCAAAGGACCATTTTGATGACCAGTCATGGATAATATGGATATTGAAGCATTGGGTTTACCACATCGTCACATCATTTTCCATGTTTTGAGAATGCTTGGAGCCGAGGGACTCATGAGATGTCTGCAAAAAATCCGTGTCCATCGTGTCCCATGTGGTCCATGAGATCTTACCATATCTTACCTATGAGCCCAAACAAGATCGACAAGTTAAATCCTACTAAAATGGGTGTCAATTTCTTTTTTCATTTTTCTAGGGATCACTATGCATCATCTCTGGGTGATGTTTGTGGTATTTTGTGGTTAAATGATGGTGAATGTTGCTAAACATTCCCGAAGCAAGCTTCGCACCGTGTCGTCCCTCGGTGGGCCCCGGTGGGCAAAAACACCTTGGGTGAGGCCCTCGAACGATAGCTAAGTTGCTTTGTAGCTAGGTTGAGTATGGATGACTATGATATATGGTAGACAAATCTAGTAGTTAATGGGTTTATAAACCAACTTCTACTGGGGGCCTCATCTTGTATCATCTGCAAGATTTTGATACCAGATATTTGATATATATTTTTTCTGGTTCACCAGGGTACCGGGGATTCACCATATTGAGAAAATGTTGGGCCCTGTCCTTTCATGGAATCACGAGTTCTTGTGTTCCTTAATCGCAGGGGTGTTGTCTTCCCAAAACCAACTGATTCTTTCCAATGCCAGTGTCAGCGTCAATGCCAAAAAACAAAGCCATTGTAGGGATACCTGACCTATTTGTTGCTTGTGCTGGGCAACAACGAAGGGAGAATGCACGAATCGGTTCCCCCTGTAAGTCAACTAGTGCTTGAAAAAACCAATGTAGTCCCACGATTGCCAGGTCCCTCCAGATGCCACAGTAGTAGAGATGGCCATTTTGGACCTGAACCAAAAGGACGGCAGTTCTCAGTTGCCTTGTGAGGATGAGTTGGCTGCGGTTTGGGATTCTGGTTTCTGGAATTGGGTTGGAAGATATTTTGTGGCAACCATCACAAACACCTGGTGGCTACAACCCTAACGTTGGTCAGCTACTTTGATACTGTAGTTCGTTCGTTTTGCCAAAAGAGGGAAAACTATCTCCGTACAACCAACAAATCTAAAAAGTATTTGTTATTATAGTTATTATTTGTTTGTGTTTAGGGTCTCTCGGATTTAGCCATCCTTAATATCATAGTATCATTCGATATCATTTAATATCATCTCATTTAATACATCATCCATTATATGTATATATATATATATAATTATATATAAAATATTATATATATATACGTGTATCCTACTTTCAAGCCATAAAAGAATGATCTTGAACGGTCTCAAGCCACGCCCACGGAGGATCTTTGGGACGGGCAGCGCTTGGATGCTGAGTCCTTGCTGGCACTGAGATGCATTCCGGAGGAGAAGCCAGCTGGATGTTCAGCAGTGAACATATGGATGGTTGGTGGTGACTGGAACATGGCTGGATTATGATGACTTTCCATATTACCCTCTGGTTATGTCAAAATAGCTATTGAAAATGGTCATTTATAGAGGATTTTCCCATTCATCATGGTGATTTTCCATAGTTATGTTAGTTTACCAGAGGGTAATTGGGAATGTCATCATCCCAACTGACGAAGTCCATGATTTTTCAGAGGGGTTCAAACCACCAACCAGTTTTTGTGTGTCTGCAAATGAGATAAACTTACCGGTACCTCCCAAATGGCAAGAAAAAAGGAGGGACAATGATGATTCAGCAATGGATTTTAGGCTACCCTATTTTCAGACAAAGCCGTGTCTGTAAATAGTGTATAATACACAACTATAATTATGATGGACCGATGGAATATGATGTTACATGAACGTGTGGGGTTTTGAAAGGGTACCAGACTATTTGACCATTCCGTTTTGCATTGTGTATGATACTTTTGTGTGTTAAGCCTAAGTGTCTTTTCGGGCTTATATATAGTGTGGTAACATGGTAACCCCATACATAAACCTTCAGTTGTTTTTTTTCTCCACCACCCATTTCAACGTAAGTTATTGGGGATGGTTTACCCTTGGGTTTAGGCCTCGTTTGTTTTTTTTGGAGGGGATGGTAAAACTGTCACATATGCCGTCCATTTTTTGGCA
Source organism: Cladocopium goreaui (assembly GCA_947184155.2). Lineage (NCBI taxonomy): Eukaryota > Dinophyceae > Suessiales > Symbiodiniaceae > Cladocopium > Cladocopium goreaui. The sequence goes on from CAMXCT020004669.1 coordinate 166,038, forward strand.
GAACCGCGGGCGGACATTGTTCTTGGGTCTGAGAAACAATTTCTTGGGTTTTGGCGCAGGGAAGAGTGGAATGATTTTCAGGAAAGATTGAAGATAAAGAGTGCACAAATGCGGTACGTATTGTTTCATTCGCCGTCCCATGTTTTTTGCCGGCTTCTTCTCGTGGTGTCGCAGCTTCTTCGACGTTCCCCTCCATCATCCTCCATCTCAAGATATCTCAAGTGTTGGACCTCACTTGTTTTCACCAGAAAAAAATGATGCCAAGCCAGGAGCAGGGCATGGATTTGCTGGGCTCCCTGTTTTCCAAAGGACCGGGCAGAACCGCCCTGACTGGGTGTGGGGGGAGCTCGCAGCCTCGCCAGGATCCGGAAAAGGAAATGTCGAAGCCCCAGTGTCCCGAGCAACGCAGCCATGTGGCACGACCCATGGGCCGCTGGGGCCCATACGCTGAGGGCCGCTGGAGCTGAGGTGAAAATCCGCAATCCCAATGACTATGTGCAGGTGGGGGACAAGCCGGATGTAAGCCGCAGTTGGGAACTTTGGGAACAGTATTCATGATATTCATGAACTGCCAAAAGATAGAACTGGGATCAATTAGGAGAAATTGGGTAATTAATTCTGAACGTACCTATATAGCCTATACTGTATACCAGGTAGTGCCCGGCACGCGCCGGGGCAGAAGTTTCAAAAATAGGACATGACTACAGGAACCAGTTTGCTTATAGGAATTGTTGGTGAGCTGGAAAGAGATGAATTGAAATGAATGCATTGAAGAAAATGAATGAATGATTGAATTGAATTGAATTGGATTGGATTGAATTGAATTGAATGATTGAGTGAATGAATGGGTGAAACAATGAAAGAATGCATGAATGAACGAATGAATGAATGATTGAATGGACGGATGAATGAACGAATGCATGAATGAATGCATGAAATGAAACGAAATGGAACGAAATGGAACCAAATGAAATGAACTGAAACGAAATGATTGACATGAATGAAGGAAAGAATGAGTGAATGAATGAGTGAAGCAATGAATGCATGAATGAATCACTGAAGCAGTGAATGCATGAATGAATGAATGAACCGAAAGGAATGAAACAAATGAACGCAATGAAATGAATGAAACGAATGGAATGAATGAAACGAATCAAATGCATGAAACGAATTGCTGAAAGGAACGAAGTGACTGAATGATACTGAATGAATGAGTGCATGATTGCATGAATGCTTGAAGGAAGAGAGGAAGGGAAGAAGGAATGAATGAACGGTGGATTTCGTCTTGATATTTTTTGTGCGAGCTAGACGGATCGCTTTTGCCAGAGCAGGTTGAAGAGTTGTGTCTTGGGCTGACAGCTGATGATCAAATGATTCGAAAGGATTACATAGTTCCACATAGATTCTCATCATGTTTTTTTGCAGCCTCTTCGGGCGTGTGGAACATGATATGGCAATGCGAACGGCATTCAAGCGTCAGACTCTCCGGTCTATGCAACAAATGTTGGGACAACATCGGAGTGATTTTTCATTCAAGGTCATCCTCTGGTGTTGCGTTGTTTTTTCAGTGTTGTTTGGTTTGGGCCCTGTTCTAGCAGCACACGGATGGCATCGTCCTTGGGAAACCGAGCTCTCGCTACAGTCTCGTGCACATTTTGCCGACCTCGTCTTCCAAAAGTGCCCTGAGACCCTCAGTTTTTTTAGGATTTTTATGTGAAATCGAGCCCTCGCTACAGTCCTGTAGACGTTTCGTCGACTACTTTTGCAGATCGAGGCCCGAAACCGCGGAAACAGAGACCCTACTACTTCGGCAACTGCGGAAGCCACTTTACCCGAAAAAAACGCAGGGTTTCGCACCCGACAGTCTTTTCAAGCCTGAACTCACGCGTTCCCGACCTGTTACATTTCCCAACTATAACTATGACATGTTGATGTGGTTGACATGATGATGTGGTTGACATGATGGTGAGAATGCATGAGAATTGAGAATGCTGGCCATGACAATCGTCCGTACCTCGGAAGTTTACTAACTCAACTTCCTTTGATTATACACCAAGACCTTCCACCGTAGCACTTTTTTTTTGTCATCCGATACGAAAACCGACAACTCGCTACACTTTTTCCAATTCGTAGCACCAATTTCTGTTCCGAACAATTTTCCTGAGTTCAACCTATTTTCTCTTGGCCACCCAAGCTCGACTGAAAAAAATGATTTGTTCGCTTTGATTCGAGCGAAAATTTGCGAAAAAAAATGCCAATTAAAAACTGTTGCAAACCCAGCTGACAATGAAGAAGGAATGAAACCCTTCGGGCATTTTCTCTGCAAACGAACTGTTTTTTTTGGGCAAACGAACGAAAATCCATAGCATGAGCAAAAAAAACGATACACAAATAAATGTATCATTGGAGGGTCTTGGTACGTATAGAGTGGATTTACCACATTATACTACGGACTCATTCTCCATTCGGCTGGTTTTTGGGGCCAGCCTTCCAGGCAGCAGTGGCCAAAATCATCCGGGAAGGAGGTGGGATTGGGCGAGCACGGGTGAAAAATCTTCGGATTGAGGCCCGATTAAGGTGATATTCATGTGATAATTGTGATAACTCATTTGGGGCCAACTGGCACTTGTCATGAGTTATAGCTGTCATGTTCATGGGTGAATCTTCAAATCGTCAGTCGGAAGTCGTAACCAGGCACTGGCAGCCGAAACTTCACCGGCAATCAGACAAGGCAAGGATGCATGTGGATGCAGCCGTCAATTGGTGAATAGCGGCACCATCAAGGGTGACTTGTGGATTACTGCATATTACTGCCAAGGACTACCAGACACCCCACTAATACCCCCCCCGTAGCCTATAGATTACTCACTATAGTCTAGATTTCTTCCAGGCGTTTCCGTTGTCGAAGTTTACCGTATGACATTCCCATCCCTTGGGAAGAGACGCTACCAAAAGCATCCAAAAAGTATCGAACAGTATCACACGAACGGTCAGCCAGTTTCGTTCCGGGGTGCCAGACAAAAAGCCGTGGAGATGGGTTTGAACTTGGAGGACAGCAGCTCTTCAGCCATGCTGTGGGCAGGTTTTGGTAGCAAGGTGTCAAGATGACTATCCCCACCCCCGTATGACAGGTCCATGAGATTTGTAGGCTTTTGTCGCCAGTGGTTGTGGCTGAATCCCTGGTTCTTGTGAGTTTAATATAACTATGTAGATATAGATATAGATATAGATATAAATATAGATATAGACATAAATATAGATATTAATATAAGCATGTTCAACCTCAATTTTGATGCCACTGGCAATCTTGCCGGGTAACACACTGAAAATATGCATGTCTTTGATCAACTCGTCATGCCCAGTCTCTTTCAACACTTCCCCTGGGTGAATTGCCAAATCTCTTTCCATGGCGGGTTTACTCCCAGCTTTTGATACGTGAAATCCAATCTTTTCCGGATCAAGGCCCCTGACACCATTTTGGGGCAGGATGAAACACTGCAGCTCTTATCCAAGATGCCCTTACGCAGCTCGGTAAAGCTTTTAGATGCTGGAAAGCAGGCCCATCTGGGGAGGAGCGGGTTCTCGTGGTTCAGGGGTTGAAACCAGCATGCTTTTAACTGGCAGTAGAACCAGCCAGAATTGTGCGCACTAAAAGAGGAATGTAAAGTATCCTCCTGCTACTTTGTGTGCATGCCTTGCCTCCATGGGTGGAGATAGGTCACAGGAAATTGGGTAAGTCACCAGGATTCTAACCGACAGAAATGGGAGTAATTAGAATGAAATGGTTCCGGTTTGCTGGCTTTGTAGTGGAATAAGGTTGGGGACCATAAACAGAATTGCCCCTCCGACTTTGGAATTTGTGATGAAATCTGGTCCCCTGCCCTTGTTGGCTCAAGAGGCATTTTGGCGCCTAAACCCTCACCCCAGTTCCTATTTCTTAGCATCTCCTCTTTCTTGCTTAAATTGTCTTCAAGTCCCAACTTTTGTTGGCGACTGACACCTCATATTTGTGTCCAAAAAAATGACTTCCAGTCGATTTCCCACATCCCCATCAAAACCAATCCTGAAAGCGACATTTTGGTTGGTGAAACCATGTCAAACCGTAACATACGAGCCGTTTTTTGAGGCTTAAACCGTAAAAACCATGGACAACCATGGAAAACCCAAGTCTTTTCGAGGGTCACAGCGTTAAACCACAATGTTTTGTCACTCCACCAGGCCTTGCATCGTGGTGAGGATCCCAACAGTGCCATTGCTGCAGCCAAGGTGCAGGCGAGACATTATTTATCAACATATCTACAAATATGATCAAATATGTAAACATAATAACTGTGGATATATCATGATATATCCATAGCTATATGCTTTTGTTAAGGTATTAATCCAACCAATGGGCTATTAAACACGATATATGCAACTCACCAAATTAATCATACACTATTGTATATCTATGTATATATTTTCGGGGCGCGCTCATACTTATGGATCGTTTACACTGTTAACACGCAAAACTGAATTTTGGGTCGCCTGGATTTCAAACATGGACCCAGATACATTTGCATAGTCACTAGTCTGTAGATGAGGTGCAAACATACATGGCATCATGCATCCTGACATTCAACCACCTACCCGCCGGTAACTAAGCCTGTTGAGTGGAAAGTGCTTTCCTTTTGAACATTGGCAAGCCCAATTGCCAAGTTTGATACACATGCACTAAAGAAGCATTTCTAGGAACAGATTTGGGGTACATGCAGACGTAGTAGATGTAGAGAGACATAGATATAGAGGCCCAAATGGCGCAGATATAGAGACAAAGGATCAGTAGATGTAACAATGTAGATAATCAACTAAGCTCGCAATCAACTGACTAAGCACCTCAGTGAATGAGCAAAGTCAGGATACTTCTTGGAATCCAGGAGGGTCAGTCAGAGTGAATAGGATTTGTCGTGGTATGAAAATTTATGAAAACATATTTGGCTAGGTTCACTGTGTTAAGCATCGCTGTTTTTGTCCTTGGATCCATCCGTTTTTCTCAGCTGCTTAAACTCAAACAACTTTTTTTGCGAAGTGCGGCGTGGCGGCGCCATGGGTCAGAACCTGGGATGTTCGGCATGTATGGTGCCGGGGGTTGAGACACTGGCTTGCGATTCCAGAGGTTTTCATGATTTTTCATGTTTGCTTTCAGGACACTTTTCCCATCTTTTCCCCCATCACTTTGCAACTGGGATGCGAAACCCAAACGACCGGCAACTGCATTTTGATTATGTGGTTCTGGTTAATCAATCTTAATCTAGTGATTGTTACTGGTTACTTCTCACTGGGTATAGCTAGATAAATACAGTAATCATATAATATCATATATAGTTAGAAAAAAAGTATACTGGTGGGTTGATCGTAATGATATATAATATTATATAATATATAATATACCTTTCGCAAGCCGCCAGGAAAAAACTCAGCAAGAAACGCGTGATGTGTTCCGGAAAGACCTTCGCACCCTATGGCATGAAACCTGGGGGGCCACCACCTGCGGTCTGCAAGGAAGGGCTACTGGGTGGATGGGAAACTCACAACGGGTGGGTCCAATTCCCAGTAAATCAAAACAAATATCATCAAATATCAACATAACACATATACTGGTATGAATCTAAAACATATACTGATATGAATCTATATTGGTTGTAAATTCAGTCATATCAGAGCTTTAGGGATGTGGTTTCCTATCTGATACAAAAATCTGTTTCCTGTCGGTGTGGCGTGGCCGTGGCCAGGAGTACGAGCCCACGGAGTCGGGCGACCTGCCATCAAAAGTGGACCTCAGAAATCACATGAGCCCAGTGGAAGACCAAAGCCAAGCCAACAGCTGCTGTGCCAATGCTGTGGCAGGTGCCCGAAATTGGTAACATGGGAGACATGGGAGACATGGGAGACATGGGAGACATGGGAGACATGGGAGACATGGGAGACATGGGAGACATGGGAGAACAAGATGGGTAAGATGGGTGAAGTGAAGAATAGCGATTTTCATGATTATTGTTATTTTTTTGTGTCGGAGGGCGGAGACTGTTCAACTCTGTGATGAGTAAGTCGCGAGGATTGAATCGCTCAACAATGTTCAACATTTTGCACCCAAGTTTGGCCCAGACCCGCTACGAGAGCCAAAGACTGAATCTTAGGGAACGCTGTGGGACTATACGACCAGTGTGCAGTGGTAAGGGCCAATCACTGCATGCATTGAATGTTGATGGGCCGCTGAGTGCCGCCAGGAGCCTTCGAGTACATCAACATGCGCCACTGCAAGAGAAATGGTGACACGCCCGCTGACATCTCGCGGCTGTTCATTTACTACGTTGGCCGCAAGAAGGACCAAAAAGATTGGAATGAAAAAGGCGGACATGGGTCAAAAGTGGATACCCAAACTTGCAACCCCAGAACTTTGATTTCCCAACTCAGAGATAACAGATGAAAATGATGCAATTTTTCAATGGACGTCCCAGGTCCTTTGGCCGACGATGGAATGAGTATTGGTGGTGCCATAACTGCCATGCAGACTCATGGTGCATGCATGGAGGCAGACTGGCCATACGACCTCAACCATGTGAACAAGAAACCCAACGATGACTGCTTCAAGGCAGCTCAAAGGTTCAAGGTGGGCCGAAAATGCCGAAAGCTCCGAACATTTAAGGGCCGAAAGGTTGACCTACCCTGCGATCAAGGTTTAAATGGGTTGCCATGCGGGCCATGTTTGATTACCCTTGTTCCGCTAGTTGATTTGTTCAGATGGTTGAACACGCTCGGCCCCCGAGACGATATGATACGGCTGCATGTGGTTTGAGACAGCTGTGGTGTAGGTAACAGAGTATATTAGCCTGGTGTGAATTGCATTGAATTGCCATTTCTTCTCTGGTGAAGTCTCTGGTGAACCATGGCCTTGATCGGTCAGGTGAATTTAGTGCTTTTCTTCCACAATGATCCGAGGAGATCCGAGGAATAATTCTCCAATATCTCTATCGAATTACCATGATTTTTAATTCATGTTTCCATATGTTTCCTAATATATCTAATAATATCTAGAATCTAGAATCTAATATGTTTCCTATACTTCTTCCCTTTCGTGGTATCAGACCCACTCTGACAGGTTCTTGAGGCCACCCGCATTCCCGTGGACTTGGACTGCATGCGTCGCTGCCTGGCGGAGGGTCATCCTATTGTCTTCGGCCTGAAGCTGACGCAGCGCTTCTTCCAGCCACGGCAGGGCTACTGCGCCACGCCTGACCCCAACGACCCGCAGAGTGCTTCGCATGGGCTACATGCCATGCTGTTGGTGGGATACAATGATCGACAAAGCATCTTCATTGTACGAAATTCCTGGGGAACATCCTGGGGAGATCAAGGCTATGGATACTTGGTGTACTGGGTGAAATTGGGTGAACATGCGTATTTCCTGCCATTCTTGCTTGTTGGGGGGCGACATTGTATAAAAACATGACAATACAGGGAGACGCGCGGGATACATCCCCAATCATGAGGATCTGCTCTGATCTCATGCAGATATCGTTTCTATCTATCTGAACCTTTGTCAGCCTTCATCTAATCTCAATTTCACATCCCCGAGTTTGACGAAGGATACGTGCCCTACGACTACATCGCCAGTCAGGAGTTCAACATTGGGAGCCAGTATGCCATCAAAGGCCTCACTGAGGTCGGCCGGAGGAACGGCGAACGTGGTGCATGTGGTACTTTGGTGCCGGAAATCATATTTGGTAGCCGGGTAGCCATTTGATGAAGTAATAGTTCAGTTTGACATGGTGACATAGTTTTTGGATGCCAAAAGTTATGGGCATCCAAGCGTGCCCAAAAACGCACATACATCGAAGAATCTAAACCTAAACACTTACCCAACAATATCTACTTGGAAGACATCCTTGAAATCGTTAGCTCCAGCACTGTCACTATTTTATACCATTTTAGCAGAGCATTTTTCCAACCTTGATTACCCGCTGTTGCTGTGTCCGGCCATCATGCGTTATTCCTCAGTATCTAAAGGAAAAAGGGAAACAAGCTATTGGTGAAAACATAAAGAATGAGGGTTTCGTCTCGTTTCCAATGGTGAGATTCCAATGGTCCAATGGCAATTTCTATGGTTTCAATCTCCAGGTGGACTTCACCCCTGACGACGATGATGGCGCTGATGTCGAGCTGCCAGGGGAGGACGGGGAGGAGGACGACATGCAAAGCTTCGACGCTGACGACTTGGACCCGCCAGGGGATGAGGACAGGGGATGCCATTGATGTGATGATTCTGCAATCATGGGATGTTACGAAAGCCAATGGAGGCTGGAATATGCTGGGATCATATGGGCTGTAATTCAATATAATAATTATTGATATCTGGATTATTGATTAAATGACACACACACATATATATATATGCATACTATATACACATTAGGGTAATAAACAACAACACCTGTTGTGGATGAGTAGCATTCTTACGTCCCTGTAAATCTTTCCTGCCTTTCTTGGCAGATGTTTGCACACCTATACATTTCCATCACAGGTAGATTGCCAGGGCTTTTCAGCTGTGCGAACAATTGGCTTGCATTAGTGATTCTTTGGGGCGTCCTCATAGGATGGCGGACAGTCACGCCCGACAGAAAGAGAGAGAGAGAGAGAGGATAGGATAGTAAACAACAATCCAGATATCAATGATTTATTCGCTATCTGCTATCTAGATTGGAATTGGATTGGATTGTGGTATTTTTTTCCGATTTCTTAAAACTTTTCAGGTGAGTGAATCATCTTGCAATTTATCCAGGTATGGTAATGTCATGATGTGCGCTCATGTGCAGTAATGTAGTTGGTGGCTTCCGTTTTGGCTTTCATTTTGTTCTTATTGTTATTTTCTTACTGTTTTCAACTGAAGGATGGCTTAGAAGGAGCGAGAAGGTTTATGCCAAAGTTTATGCGCATGAAATGGGCTTGGTAAAATGAACCAACAAACAAGTCTCTCATCTCTCAATTCCATCCTGTTTCTCGTGCTCCCGTGGAAGACTGGGCTCGAAAAGTCCAGCCTTAGCGCCTGACAGGATGATCTTGACATTGACACGGATTTTGTGGAGACATTGAAGAATACCTTTTTCTACAATGATGCGAAGATGCCAAAGCAGATGTTTATGCAAATTGGACTGGGGTTTTTGGAGATTTTTCACCTCCTTGGTGTTGAGTTGTTGCAATCATGGATTGGGGTGCGGCCCTATCTGGGTCGGTTCCTGGTGAATTAAATCACAGAATTGGAAGTGAAATTTTCTGCCGCGAGGCCATGGTGAATCCCGAATTGAGGCTCTTACCTGGGAGGATTCACAGCATGTCGCGAAACCCTGAAGGAGTCATGGCCACCAACGCGGACATCGATTTTATGCAGTGGCTGATGATGAAGCTAAAGGAACCGTGGGCCGTGGATATCTATGGATGAACCCCAAACACGAACAGGATGGGGGTCAGCTCTTCCCAGAAACCAACCCAAAAAGACAAGATAAGGCAACCCAGATGGTGCTCGCAGGATCTCCCAGCTGTAAGAATCAGATGCCCATCAGTCTTCATGGTTTCCAGTCCCATCAGTCCCCAGTTCCAGGATGATGGTGACGACACAAGATACGGCTACGACGACTTGATGGCTTTTATCAAGGAGTTTGGAGACCAGAAGTGACCCCCAAAATTCCCCAGGATCCCAATGGATCCAATGGCCGGATGTCCAGGATGTCCAGTGATAGCCATGTTGATTGACCCAAAAAGGCGCATGGTGGAATTCAAGATGTTGGAGGGATTGATGATAGGAAGATCACCTGCTAGTACTGATCATATCTGATCATTCCATCGTTGGAAGTCCTGGACCTGTCTTGCTAGAGATCCCCTTGGAAAGTGCTTTGACTTTTGCCAGCCACATTGCAGGGGAGGGCAGGTTGCAACGACATTGCCACAAGCATCATCAAGCATCCACAAGCACTTTGTCCCCCTATTGCCTGAGAACACATCATCCCCGGGAGGGGATGCCTGTATGACTCGCTGAGAAATTTTAAAACCTTTTGGACTCCTCTGCGAAGGGAGAGCTCCCGGAGATCCCGATGCGAAGTCGTCGAAGAGCCGATGTAGCCATGATCAGCCGCAGCCCCGAATAGCCATGGCCCGGAACTAAAGATCTAGCCCAGGAGCTGCGTGTCTATGGCGTGGCTGAATTAGATGCACGATGGCAATTGACAGCTTTGCAGCTGTGGTCCTTTCTGGAATGAGGAAAACTGTCATGCTTGAAATGTGGTTGGGATGGTGTTTATGGGATTCCACCACCTTAGATCAAAGACCAAGACATCCGAGAGGAAGTCTGGGTGTCGGAGAAACCCTTCGCACGAAGGTACTGGATCCAACGTTGGCTTGTTTGGAGATGATGCGGATGATGGAAGGGGACAAGTGGACCCCACCTTTTTTCTCAACAGGACCTCGGGAAAGTAACCTTCCAGTGGGCCGTGTTCCAGTCCCTCGCTTGTCTCAGGTAGGTTACAGATCATTGAGTTGGGACTGTACGCCAGTTGGAAATGGACGTGGGTCAGAACCCTTGTGCCCTAGTGAGCACCAGAGTAAGGGGCCAAAATGTGGCACATGGATGTTCATCCAGTTGATCCATGTTTATCCTCCCAAGATGGTCCCGTGGCTTTTGACTTTGGTAAATGCCAAGCAGCCCTCAGATCCCTTAGCATTTGCCAGGCAGATTTGATGAACAGCCTCGAGGCCGCATCAAATTTACAACCCATGTTGCATTGCTTGGGAAAGGTTCGGGGAAGGTTTGAGGGCCGTCTGGGAGAAGCTTTGCTATCTGATCTATCTGCTATCTTTCCTGTCATGCCACACATGATGTCTTTCACGTTCGAACAGCAGCCTCACTGCTTCACCTTTCTCGAGGGTGCCTCACATTTGCCAGATTTTGGGACTATGACTAAATATATGATACGAAGTCAAGTCGCATGTTTGATAGAAATGGTGTGGGGTGTAAGGTCTTATATCGTCTTATGATGTCTTATGATTCTTCTTCTCACATCCTTTGCCCTTAAAGTTGAATTGATGGACGTTTTGCGGCTGACTTTTGGCGTCGATGCAGGATCCATTGGCCAAACGCGCGCGCCTGGAATGATAACCTGAAATGACGTGGTCAAATGATTCCGTGCTGTGTTGTGTGGGGAGCGGGAAGCTTGTGCACCAGGGGGGATCATGGGTGGTTTCAACCTTATTGGAATTTTGTTTGCAATCAGAGATGTTACAATGACCTTATGCTGCTTGTGTGTTGCAAGATGTCCTTCACCATTTTCGCAGCCCTCATTCCCTATGAGGGCTGCCTGTGCTGCCTGTGCGGTGTGAAATCAAATCCGCCGGCACTATCCATCCTTTTCCGGCTCCAGAACCCGCATGGGGGTGGGGGCATCATTTTCCCAAAGCGAGGACCATCCAAATGGGCCAAAGGCTGAGGAAAGTTTACCAATCCGACCCGTGTAACTGTTAACTATCAGTATCACAACTGTAGGTGAGCCATAGAAAACATGATTTTATACAGGTTGAAACTATGGTATTCTTTTGTCATGATATATCAATACATAATGTCAACATATATACTTACATATGCATCGATATATATATATATATATATATCATATAGATAGAATGATACTTGTGATAATTTCTTTGTCGATCTTTTCCAACAAAAATCCTGCCGTTTCGAG
>CAMXCT020004669.1:182802-322802 GCA_947184155.2 Cladocopium goreaui
TCGAAATCAACGGCCAACGATGCCAGAGCCCAGGGTAGTTTACTCCACTTTCAAGCCGGGAGGACAAAACGCCCTTCTACAAGACATGGTGACGCGAGCATTGCCAGCGGTGGAGCATGTGGACAAAAGAAGACTATGTGCAGAGACCTCAGGGCAAGTGCATGGGCATAGGAGTCACGGCTTTTTCGGTGAACAAGATGAAGGACATGTCGCTCGTCAAACCAAAATGTGCAAAGGAGAAGGATCAGGAGAAAAGAACGCTGAAGTCGGAAGAAAGACTTGCACAAGGTGAAGAAGCTCGGACGGGCATGGGCAGAGCAATGCAGGTGGCGGCATGCAGGGAAACTCTAGGAGAGGCCGTGGAGAAGTTGAAGGGCAACTTTTGGGCAGCGCCTTCAAAAGCTGCAAGAGGTGTTAAGAGATCAGAGGTGCTTAAACTTGCCAAGGGAGTCAACGGCAGCGACCTGGATCTGTTTCCGTTGAAGCAGCACGTAGTTGAAGGAGTGGCAGCGTGCTTGAAGAGCGCTGGAATGAAATCTGGCGATCAATACCTGAACGGGCTGAAGCTGATGCATGTGGAGAATGGCTTCAACATGCCTCCATGGTTGACGAGGGTGATGGGACTATGCAGGAAAGCCATGACGAGCAACAAGGGACCCACGAAGAAGGCAATGGAGTTCAAGGTCAAGGACACCAAGGAGGAGAGTAACGACTTGGGTCCGAGTTTGAGAGCGGCGTCAACCCAGCTCTGACCTATGTCTGGGCCTGCCTATGGATGCTGCGTGAGATCGAGGCAAACGCATGCAGGTGGGAACGTGTCCAAACAGATGCCCAAGGTAGGAGGGTGTCACTGTATATCCCTGTTTCAAATTTCAAAGATGGATCAAGGAGCACGTGGAGTCAAGAGAACCTTGAAGTGCTGCGGACAAGATCCATGCATGCGGTTTTGTGCTTGGAAGGTATGGGAAAGAATAGAGACTGAAAACACCAGAAAGAAGGCACGGAAGGGCCTCATTTTCGTGGACAAGTTGAAGAACCAGCTGTCAAAAGCGAAAATGATAGAAAACTGGAGAAGTGCTACGGGGCCCCCAGTGACAGGGCATTCAGCAAGGAGAAGCGGAGCCATGGAGCATGTGAGACAGGGACTCCCAGATACAAGAACTTGCTTTCTTGGGGTGGCTCCGTAGTGTTGATGCAGGACATGCCAGCAAACAGAGGGACGCAAGGAAGAGCAGAACCATGGGACGTTGAGACCAAGAAGTCACCATAGACACCGATTCTTGCTCCGGGCACTCCAATGATCCAAATCCCAAGAACACCAGCTCCGCAAGCACGTCCACAGCAAGTTGAAGTACCTCAACACTTCAAAGAGGAACTGGAAGAAAATCCACAACAAAAATTGTGGGTTGCGGCGGTGGACAAGAAGAAGGGCAAGAAAACGTGGCACCAGGTGACCAAAGCCAGATGGCAGATTTCGCTTGCGAGTTGGAGTACGGCCTGCGGATGGAACTTCACCAAAAATCCGGACAAGGTCACTATGTCAGTAGCCTTGGTCTTCAACCAAACACGTTGTATCAAGTGCACCGGAGTCATGAAAGCCCGCGACAAAGTCAAGGAGGGAAAGAACCTGGCAGCTTTCATGCAGAGAGATGCTGCAAAATGGTTCGATCCAAATGGTGGAATTCAGGCTGATGCACTTGAAAGATCACGCAGTGGCTGACACAATGCAAAAAGGACACGGCAGCCTCGACAATTCCTTTGACATTGGAGGGTGGGCAGACATTGAATAACTGTTATATATATATATGTATATCTATATAAAAATACATACATACGTACGTACGTACATACATACATGCATGCATGCATGCATACATGCATACATGCATACATGCATACATGCATACATACATACATGCATACATGCATACAAACATGCATGCATACATACATACATACATACATGTATATATATACATATATATATGTATATATGTATATATGCATATATGTATATATGTATATATGTATATAAATATAACATACATTTTAATTATACACATATCCAATGCCGGCCTCAGGGCCGCCTGAGGGCCTGTCAGGTTTTAGTCAACAATGGCAGGTTGGGAAATGAATGGAAATGCATTTTTTAGATGGAAACAATCACGTAGAATTCATCTATCAATCAATGCTCATGGGGGCTTCTCCCACATTTAGTTGGCCAGGGAGAATCCTGCGATCACGCTGGACATGGGTAGCTACATCATTGGAGACCGTCAGGTGGTCTATGCCCAGAGGTTCTGCGATCATGTGGGATGTTACACCCCACATGTGGGAACCTTCCGCGCTGGTAAAGGTTTCATGGCTTCTGGTTGATGCTTTCCATTTTTTTTTGGTCAATTTGCCACCGATGGGCAGCTTGATAAGAGCGGGATCAACAACATCCCCATTGATTATCGCATTTTTGATCCTCTCGAACATTTTTGGGCCAAGCGGCTCCAGAGGTTTGGACTTTGTTGTTTCAGCATGTTTCCACCCCAGGTTTCATCCGCAAGAGCTCCATCTATCCCCTGGGCCGCTGCAAGGCGGGACACCTCTCGGTGCCCTGCCCGCGGAAGCCGCTGGACGTGCTGCGTGTGGTGATGCCCGGCGCGAACTTCACCGAGCACTGCCTGGCGCTGCCGGACGTGGCGCAGCGACAGCTGAGGGGATACACCGATGATGAGCAATGGATCGGGCAGCCAAGGGCAGAGATGTTTTTACATGTTTTTACATGATTTTTTGAACGGACCATGCCATTTCTATTCTATCAATTTTTCCCATCCACCCCAAACAATGGAGTTGCTTCAAAATGCTTTAAATACTTTCTTTTTGGCCCTTCAGATTTGTCCGACTTTCAATTTTGGTGGTATCCCCTGATGACCCAGGCAATCCTTGCAGCCGGAGGATGTGGAGGTCTTGCAGCAGCGGGCTGCAGAGCTGGACGCGCAGGGCTATATGTCCATGGCGCCATATTTCAGCAGCTGCCGCATGCCCCACTGAGCGGTGCTGGTTGCCCGTGTGGCAAAAAGATCGAAAAAAACGCGAAAGATGGGACCAGTTGAGGAACTTCATGGTGTGAGGATATCCCTTTGCAGTGCATGGCACTGTAGAGTATTTTTAGATCGTTGCATGCTCCAGCTGTTCAAAGAGTCTGGAATACACTACAATCTAGTGAAGGGTTTCCCCTAGAATTCCAACTTAAGATTCCTTGTGACCACTCACGGACCTTTTTTCGATACCCATCACCGGAACAACATACCCCTCACCACGCCAACAAGCTTGCAACACTTTCTGCATTCCGTTCCAACTACATCCAACTACTGTATTTCCAAGTGCTTTCAGCAGATGAACTTTGCCATGACTGGAGAGCGCGCGTGCCCCACAGCCAAGCAAGCTGCCCATATGGCCGTGGCAGATGTGGCGGCTGGTGGAATCTCGGAGGAGATATGTACAGTAAGCGTTGGACATGACATGACATTCTCGGCCAATGGGGTGATCCCACCCTCCAGTGTTTATGTCTGAACGATTATCCATGGGGTCCTCGGTTTGCATTCCTTTTCTCTCCTGAAAGACACCTTCTTTCCCGCAAGCTGTCCACAGAATCCCTGAAGACTTCCTAAATTCTTGGGGTCTACATCCCCATCCACCATCCATCCCCGTCCTTCAATGGGTGATGGCTCCCAAGGGAAGACTCCCGAAAACGGTTCATTTCCATTGTCGGAATCCTTATGATTTACCCAGATCCATCCATGGATCCATTCCAGTTATAACTGTTCTAACTTATAAAGTGGCCGATTTGGGGCTGAAATTTCATCCCCCCATCCCCATTCCCATCCATCCCGACAAGGTCTGGGCCTTAACTCACCGCGCTTGGTGCGCCCAGCTCTCCGCCGAGTGTGTGGCTGCAGAGGCAGCCTATGGGGTGAACTTCACAGCATTGCAGGCGATCCATGGGGGAATCCATGGGAGAATCACATAACTGGCTGTTGAAGAGGCTGTTCTGTTGAAGAAATCCACTGAATGGTGGTGGCTGGATAAGGCTGGATTGGATTTTGCTCATCTCAACTTGGAGGGTTGCTATGTATTGCTATGTATCTATCTAGCTTGATGCAATATCTATATCATTGTATAGGAATATGGTTTTAAAATGAAATGAATATGGAGAGATGGTTGAAAGATAGGGATGCATATTCATTCCTTTTTGGTAGAGGTGGCCACTTGACTGGGCTCCCAGGAGAATCTATGGCATACTATAATATATATATATTTATGTGTGTGTAGATCTATATCTATATATATATATATTTATCACAGATATTTGTATTTAAGCTTATGCGCGTGCACTAAATCTGCAACATTTGTTGAACCTGTGTTGGCGGTTTGCGAAGCCTCGCGGCTTCGCACGTGCCGCATGTCCAATTCCCCACCGGCTGCGCTGTTGGGAAGGTGCTCTCCAAACGACATTTCCAAGGCCTTTGGGATTGGGGTTCTTCCTCTAAATCGGCTCCAATGCTGAGATGTAGATACCTTTTAATGGACGCGAGTGATGCAGCAAATGTATGCAAATGTGCGTTTACTGTCAGGCTGTCAGGTTGCATCGGCAGGTGTTTGTCGATGATTGTGGTTTTGAATAGCCGCTTCTTGATGACACGGTTGGAAATGCAACATGACTGGCACCAGTGTCATGGTCATACAAATTCACACACTCAATTTTGTCATGTTTTATCCATTTGCCTCTCTTTTTTCCCGCTTGTAGTCGGTGCAATCCAACCCGCCCATCAGGTAGAGCTCATGACGAGACTAAACTGCGTGCTCTCATCAAGGACGATATTTTTTATATATTTTTGGAAAGCTGTCGCATGCGTGCTCCCAGAGAAAACACCCCTTCCGGATCATTGATGGGCCATTTTCGGCCCGTGAGCATTTCCGTTGGAATCTGAATTGGCATCGCTTTTCAGCTTCCTGTCATTCCTCATTTTTCCACCTAAGGTCACCATTTAAGTGAGACTCAGCAATGATTTTATGTTCCAGACATTTTCCACAGTTCCAGAATTTTCCAGGAGTTCCATAGCTGGAAGCCCTGCTTTTTTCGGCCATGGAATCCATGGCAGGAGACCTGGCCGTTGGCCTCCGAGTTGCTGAGCCAATGCCCAGCAGCTGTCTTGGTGTCCTCGGCCCTGCTGATGCTGACGGAGATGCACCGGTTGGATGCCATCCGTGGCCTGGATTTGGATGGGAATTCCTTGGATTTAGATGGGACTTAAATGAGATGTTTTTTGAATGGGATATAAATGGGATGTAAATGGATCTAAATTTCGCTTAAACGGGATTGAATGGGATTTATATGGATTTATATATATAGTTTGATTTTAATGGAATTTAAATGGATATCTATGTATGATAACCATTTGGTAATCAAACGTGGCTGGCTGGGAGTTCCCCGCACTAAATGAAGGTTTTTTTCATCCTCTCTCCCTATAACTAAAACACCCCCCCTACCCCCCCAATGGTAAACATGGTGATCTATTTTTATTAGGGGGTATTTTGTATTAGGGTGCCCCTAATATTCCAATGAAAAGCCCTAATAATAAAGACAAACAATTCGAGTTCAAATTTGATGAAATCCGTCATTAAAATCTATATATAAAATATTGCCAAAAACTGGATTCCGAAGCTTTCCCTTAATATTCTAATGAAACACCATAATTAATAACATATAAATAAATAAATATATATATATATAAAACTAAAACTTATGAGATGGGACCCTAATAAAAAGCCTCCAGGTGGCAATCTATTTTTATTAAGAGGGGGTTGAACCCATTGTTTTGCCATCCTGTTCTCCTACCACAATTAAGAGTCCAAGTGTGCCCAACCAAAAAAAAACCGGAAATGCCACACCAATCCTATTTTTCTTATTTGGGGGAGTTTTACTAATAGGAAGAAGGGATTAGCTGACTGAGTAAATCATTGAATTGTGGATTTTCCATTGCCACGTTTGATTGCCGAAGGGGATTTCGTAGTGGGACCAGATATCATTTTCAAGTGATGTCTAAGGGTGGGGGGTGGTTTTTCTCTTTGGGGATGTTCAAATGGTGATTTGACCAAGAGAAATGGTGGTGACCCATACTGACTTTTTTATCGGGTGGGATTTACCCTCTGGCCATCTACCCTGGAAACGGAAGTTCCCTGATGATCTTAGCATTCTTAATCATTCTTAGCTATTTCTAGAGGTTTTTATAGGTTTTATTGGGGAGTTCTTACTGCCATGATGATGCTGGATGGGGTCCCGCAATCCTCTGGGTCAAGGAACCAATTGGGAGCATGAACAGCTCTTCCATCGCATCTCTCGCTACGAGCGTGCAATGGTGGATGCGGGCAATCGCTTGCAAGTGATCAGCGATGACTTCTGGCCCTTGAGCAGTGCTTGGGATTTGCACTTCGGTGGCAGAAACTTGCGGACTTGAAGAAATCTATTGTATACCAATCCACAGGCATTTATGATGTCTTCAAGGTATTCGTGAATTATTGAACACCATGGCATTTTTGACGTGGTTTCACCCATGCCAAGGATGTTTCTAAGTGGTTGGATCCGAACAAAGGCTACTTTCGATGGTCGACTTCATCAAGGAAAAGGTCCGTGCGGCTCAGGATTTGATGAGCCCCGCCTCGTCCAGTGGTCCGCAGATCACTGATGAAGCACATGTGCAGGCTGGGAGGAGGGTACCCGAAGAGCTGCAACAGACCAAAACTTTCGCGGAACTGGCATAAAAAGCCTTGGAGAACCATCAAGAGCCCCTGCATTTCAGATCACTTTGGATATTAAAAACGCATGCCAAAATTTGATTAACATAATTACTTCCTGTCACCGCAGCGCTAAATCACAATCACTCCATATCCACTCCCCAAAAACCCGCCCGTCCTTGGGGTTGAAGATAAACTCCACACAGAACACTCCCATTTTTTTAATGGGAAAAGCACATTTCCCCACCAACACAATCCCCTTCCCCACCAGGCCTTGGAGGATGTGGCCGCCATCATGTCCTCCCTGGGCCTGGAATGGTGGCCCTGCCGTGGCACGTTGATCGCCCTGCTGCGCCACGGCGCGTGTAGCGGGGTGCTGGCGCCGTCACCGGGCCACCCCCGGCGGGACGTCGTGGACCACGACGTGGACGTCATGGTGGGCGTGCCCTCGGAGGCTGCCTGGAGCAGCACCTTGCGGTGGTTGGTGGATGCCCAGCTGCGGCAACGAGGAGTCAAATGGTGGGGAGGTTAGGGAGCATAGTTGCTGGATGTTGGAGCGTGGTGGCAATTTTGAATGGGAAACTCATAAAGCATGGAATTTGGGGATGACTTATTTCTGGATGAACCCAAAGGGGTCCTGAGAACCAGTATCAGCGGATTGATTTTTCAGGCCGTTTGAGTTTGAGACGGTAGAAGCCAGTTAGAGAATCATTTTGACCATATCAACAGTAGCTGGTGTCCAACCCGTCTGCTTTTCCCTGGAGGATGGAATGCCTGTTTCGGCCGCTACTCGGTGGATGCCAGCTTGGATTCCTTTGAGATAAAGCTTGCCCGTGAGGACTGAATTGCATTCCGTATCCATCCGTATCCCATAAGTTGGATTGCAGTAATTGCATGAGACTAGGCCACTACTAGGCCATCGTTTGACACTAAGGTGTCAAGAAGGAGCATGAAGGATGAAAGATCGCTAGATGTTGAGCTGAATTCATATTTTTAATCACCGGGCTGGATGTCCGTCTCGAAATTCAGTCAAGTGTGCAACATACATCGTTTGGACACTTGGTTTGTTCTTGTTCCATAGTCCTAGCCCTTGACCATCCATTTCTTGTCAATTCCAAGAGTTTCTTGCAGAAAGAACGCAGTTTTGTGGGCCCATTGATTGCTACCCCAATTTTGGCACATCTGGAATCTGGACATATCTGGACCCATGGCTTGCAGGACTTGATGCTTTGTACCCGCAAGAATCCGGAGATGGTCCTGGATTTGGCCACGTACGTCAGGGGGAATGGCCCCAGTGTGTTTGCCCAACGCTACTGTGTGCCAGCGCTCCCGGGTCTTGGGACTTTGCTTAGTGGGAGCCTGGATCTGCCAGCTTTTGGGGACTGTGGAGGTACTTGTAGGAAAAATGGAAGTCAGAATGTCGGCATTTGGTCGCCATGGCTTGATCCAGGATCCGGAGTTTTCCTTACCCTTATTTTCCTTACTGGCCTTACAGTAGAGTTGGCGTTCAACTGTTAAACTGGTGAAGCCTGGGAGGTCGCATCAACCATCATCAACCTGTTACGCTCTCCGCTGGGTTGGGGCCTTCCAAGGTGATAGCGGCTGCTACATCCCCAGGGCCGGCACCTTGCGCGGCGGCCAGGGGCGGCTCCGGAGCTCTGCCATTCGGCCGCTGGGGCGCTGCAAGGCTGGGCACATCTCGGTGCCCTGCCCGCACAAACCATTGGAGACCCTGCAGGCCACCATGCCGGAGGTCAATTTCACCAGGCTTGGGAGAAGTGGCCGGGAAGTTGGGAGAAGTTGGGAGAAGTTGGGGGAAGTGGGCCAAGTTGGGAAGAAAGATGCATGTTACATGTTGATACATGTTGATACATGTTGTTTATTTGGATGATTGGATGACATTATATATACTCTTATGATGATGATATTGATATTGATTATGGCTACTATTGTGCTTGTTACTGATATCTGTAGTTTAGTTGTGTTAGCATTGGCATTAACGCTAGTGTTAGCGTGGTTGTTCTTGTTCTTGTTCCTGTTCTTGTTCTTGTTCTTCTTGTTCTTCTTCTTCTTCTTCTTCGTCTTCTTGTTGTTGTTGTTGTTGTTGTTGTTGTTGTTGTTGTTTGCCTTTGCCGATACTGTCGCCGTTGTTCCTCGTACTGTTATTTTGTCATTATTGTTATTGAATGTATGCCTATGTGCATATAATTTTTGATGATATGCAGATAGTGAAACTCACATGTTTGATGCTTTTGGGTGATTGATTTCCGGAAGTGATTGTTCACTAGTTCCTTTGTTAGAGTTCGGGGAACGTGTATCAGAAACTCCAAGTACTTGGTAGGTGAGGTCGGTGAGGTGCCTTTTTTCTTCTCATTCCTTTTGGAGTCATGTCCGCAAATCCCTCATTTCGTTTCAGTTGGCTTCGGCCAGGCACTGCTTGGCCTTGCCGGATGTGGTGAAGCGGCAGCAACGGGGCTACCTGACTGATGAGCCTTGGCTACGCAGTGGCCTCACTCTGGAGGATGTGGAGGTTTTACGCCGGAGGGCCGCACAACTGGATGCCGAGGGCTATATGTCCATGACGCCCTACTTTGGTAGCTGCGATCTGTCGAACTTGCCTCCACAAAATGTGCCAAGAAAGATTAAAAAAGCAGGGTGTTGGAGGGGAAGGGGGGCAACATGGGGTGGAAATTGCTCAGAAGGAATCTGGCAGACGCCTTGACTTGAGGTATCTTGAGGTAGCTTGAAATTGGAGCTGTACTATACCTTTCTCTGTGGTGGCCAGGTCGAAGAAAGAAAGCAAATCTCTGTGGTGCGGCCGAAATGTTTGGCGATTCCTTGCACCATTGAACGGTTCAGATGTTGGTTCACAGCACCCCGGAGCACTTAGTTTGCAGCTGAAGCATGAGACTGATGGGATGTGGATGTGAGTCGAAATGAGTTCAGTCAAATGGGGCCTGGCACTCTGTACAACTGTGAGGAATGGACTAAATGAACACAATATGATATTTCAACATTGGGGTGCCACATGGCCACTAAATGTACTATTTGATGGTCGACTTACACGGGTTGGTGCCGTCCGTATCCTGTATGCAATGCTTGGATGAGCATATCACTTCGCAACAGGATTCCATGGTGAGTGATGAAATCAACCCCTCTATCAGTCGTAACACCACGTCTCACGGGGTCATACCCTCCAGACCATATATCCAACATGGATCATGACAATCCAGCATTTTGTGGATCAATATATATATATATATATCTAGGGACCAGGGACACAATAGCTTTTGGATCCCAATGCTACTCTACTGAGTCTACTGGGCAGCACTGCAACTGGCACTAAGCAGTGCCAGGCTGCTGATCTTGCTGAAGCTGCCGTCTTTGAGGCGGAGGCCACCAAAATGGATGTTCCTGGGGATGACCTGCTGTTTTTTGAAGTCGACTTGTAAACGTGACCCACATCACCTACTGTAGTTGGCGGGCTCCAGGCGCCCCTCCTTCTTCGCTTGCAGCCGGGGACCCTGAGATTTTGGGAAGACGTGAAGCCTTTGGCGCGGACGTGCATGATGTGCTGCCAAGGAAGATCCTTGGGAGAAGTGCAGGGCGCAGTGGGGTCCCCGATTTGACCAGAGTTGGTGCCAAGTGAAAGGCGAGTGTTGCTTCCAAGCTAAAACCCGGGTTCAACCTAGCTGGCCCAAGGCCAAGTCCCATGGTATCATATGGTATCATGAGCGTGTCAGATCAAGAACAGATAGAACAGGTGTTCCAGACTGAAAAGGCCAGTTGCACATGGCACACGGGTTTTTGCATGGTTTACCCTCTGGTAATTTAACATAGCTATTGAAAATGGCCATTTGTAGTGGATTTTCCCATTAAAAATGGTGATTTTTGATAGCTATGTTAAATTATCAGAGGGTACCACGTTTTTACCGTGGTGTTTGTACACGCCATGCAGAGAAATATCCCCCCATGACAACCAAGGTCACCAGAAACTGTCCAGCTCAAGTCGGAGCCGCAGCAGAGGTGGCTGTGGGGATAGCCGGGATAGCTCCAAAATCATAGCGGCCAAAGAATCCGAATCGATGATATTATCCGATCCTACTTGTATCCCATAACTTTTGGGCGTGTATGTATATATATATATAATTATATATATATATTTATATATATACATATATTATATCCCAAATAGATGATGTATCCCTAAGTGGGCATCAAATAGATGCCCCAAATTGTTGGACCTGCCAATGGCAACCATGTGGACTTCCACTTGAGCCTGGCCCATGCAGCTGTATGAGACAACCCAAGCTACTTTTGGGTGGGGAGCCAGGTATGCCAAATTGAGATCAAATAAAGATTTGATTATCACACAATCTCTGGCGTGGTTGCTCAATGTGCTTAGAACTGGGGTACGTGAGGTATCCAGAAGCATTGCGGCAGACATCAGCAGGACAGTACACAGGTCACAGATAGTCGTGATCACAGCGCCGGGTGGAACATGGTGGAAGCGCAACGAAATCCTAAAGAACCCATTGGATCCCATTAGCACATATTAGCACATTAGCCTTTAACATTTTTTAACCCAGAGACTACTAGAGACCTACTAGAGACTATTAGAGTCTCAGAGATCATTTCAAGCCATCCTTTGGGCAACATTTGGAGAATTTTGGACGCGAATTTTGGACGGCCATGGCACATGCCAGATGGAGGCTTTGCGCAGCTGGCCTGTTTCTTTTTTCGTTTTTGCGAATCAAAAACTCCAGGTGTTCAACAGCAACTGGGAATTGCAAGACAGCATAGTATAAACTGGATATTATATATATATGAATGATTATGTTACATAACGACACTCCATTTCATTCTTTTGAATGGATTGACATGATGATTTTGGGCTGCTTTGGCAGAGTTTGTAGCCATACCAGATCCTCAGCCAGGTTTGATTGGGCTGCTGCTACAGCTGCTACAGTGGGTGATAGAAAGACCTGTGGGCTTTTTGGGGCCAGCAGGACTCTTGGGGTGCTGGGTAGCTGTCCCCAACTTGGCCGGTTTCTTCAGTAAAGACATGCACAAATAGGATAGGATAAAGAGATACAAAGAAGGGTAGTTGGTGGTTCAACACGCACATTTATGTAACACGCACGCACACACACACACATATCAACATATATATATATATACACATAATATGTATACATGTACGTAAATACATACAATCATAAACTCATAAACCTATGTCTATGTACTCTATGTGCGGATTTACAACTACAGACCAGCCAGCTGGGGATGCTTGGGTTTTGCACGTGCAACAGCAGGACGGGGGGAGAACCGGAGTAGAAGGAAAGCGATTTCAGTCCTGGGCTCAACGGAGAGCCGTTTTTTTAAAAATCGTCGAGTCATGACAGGGTGAGTGTGAGCGTGTGGCTGCACGCGCGGAAGGGTGTAGGAAAGTTTCGCGGAAGTGTCGTGGAAGCTATAAAAACAGAGTAAACCATAGAAAAACATCCTCCACACCTAAGTCGCGGAAGCAAATCATCCAAACCTACCAACGTGGAAGCTCGTGGAAGTGATAGCGCGGACGATTTCAGGGTCCAAGAGGCACGGCGTGAGCAGTGCCGTATTGGCCACAATTGTCCAATCACGCCGGCCTGGCCAAGTCATTGGACTTCCGAATTGGCCTATTCGAAGTGAATTCACCAAGCAATCTCTGACACCTCTGTACGTCGTGTCCAGAGAGCCGGATAAAAATGCCATCTGTGGGCCTGTGAATGCGCAAATCAACCTTGTTCCAAGCAGAAAAGCAAACGTCCCCCAAATCACCATGACCAAAAAACCATTGCACAGCCCTGCGTACATGGCGGTACAAATAACCGAAGGTTGGTCTCTCAAATCGGGAAGAGAGGGGATGCATTTCCATCTCCCCGGAGGCCGAACCTACAAATGGAAACTGAAACTGGAAATCTTTGATCAACCAAAGAGTGAGCTCCTCAAAACAAAGCGGGTAAACACCAGAATCAATCACAACACGATCAACCAAAAATTTAATCAAAGACTCCACAAATTCCACTGGCATGTCACGAGGCCGAGTGGTGGTTCCAACCAAGTCTTCAGTAGAAGGAATGTACAAATCACCTACCGAAATCTGTGGTTCTGGGACAAAACCAAAAAGTGAAACATCAAGCCTCTCAGGCGCCTCAGAATTG
Organism: Cladocopium goreaui; assembly: GCA_947184155.2. Lineage (NCBI taxonomy): Eukaryota > Dinophyceae > Suessiales > Symbiodiniaceae > Cladocopium > Cladocopium goreaui. The sequence goes on from CAMXCT020004669.1 coordinate 195,792, forward strand.
GCTTCCGCTGGTTGAGCCGCAACAGCAGAGTAAAAGGAACGAAGCTGCCCCATTCTCTCTGCTCCCAGGTCAAAGTGACGCAGGGCATCATTTCTCAACTGAAAAAAGCCATCAGATCTGAGCAGATTGTGTCTACCTACAGCCGTGTCTATGCGATCATTCCACAACTTCACCCAGTCCTCGAAGGCACAGGTGAGCTTCATCTCATCTAAGTGACTAGGCACCCAGTGTGGCACCAACTCGTTCTGTCCGTTCTCATGCAGCAAATGTTCGATTCTCTCCCAAAGGTCACCATGTGACCAGGCCCCAGCAGCCCCATGCTGGAGGATGAAAAGAAGTCCATCTGCTACAAACTTCGAGTCTGTCCAAAGGTGCATCGTCACCTCAAATAAGGTTTGCCATTCAAGTGCTCCCACCACAGCCATCAGCTCAGCTCGATCGCTGGTCTGACTCAGCCCTGTGACGTGTCCCATCGCCAAGAGATTTCCAGTGGTTGCGTTCAAAGCACCCCATGCAGCGATACGAAAAGGTCGCTGCCCACTGGTAGCAGAGCCATCCGTGAAGACATGTTGAATCCCAGTAGATGGTTCAGATAGGAAAAGTCTGGTGGTGTCCGGGACCGCCATCAAAGCATGCTTCCAGGGTCCAGCAAATGGAGACCGAGAAGGAAGTAGGTGAGCTCGCAGGGTATAGAGTCACTTGCATGGTGTTCTTGCCATCGCTCAAGCGACGCTCGAACAGCAGCAAAACGAGGGCACTCAAACCAATGTAGGTTGGTATCTGGCACCCCACACCAGGTGCAATCCGCCGACTTGCTCAAATCATATCGCGCATGTGCAGCTCGATCAATGAAGGCCCCTGATCGAAGCGCACTCACCAAAGAAGCTTGCAAGCTGTCCATGCGCCCAGAGTCATGCGCAAGCAGCAAAGGATCCAGTCCACTCAGGTCGCGCATAGTGGCACAAGAGGTCACTTTCCGTGCCACTTGTTGAAGCCACGCATCATACAACAATTCATCCAACAAATTAGTATCCCCATTACAAAGGTTAAAACAACAACCATCATGATCCCACAAAAAAGGGGGTTCAATCCGCCAGTCAATTTGGTTCAAAACAGTAAGAAGTTGGGAAAAAGGTCCACTGAAAAGGCAACCCTCATAACCCTGCATAAAAACTTTCCATAAACCAAAAAGACGTGGCTCCTTGCGCAACAAACGCTGGAGAGCTCTGACAGTCATACGCAGTCTCCAATAGCCAGGATCAGCGCAAGGAGTGCCGCAGAGCGAAAGCCGCAAAAGGCTGTTGGAGCCGGCACCGTTCAGACGCAGAGCACGTACTGCTTGTTTCCGAAGATCATCGATGTGATGCTCCCCAAGGCAGGAGCCATTGATACCATACAAAGCTGAAGACCAAAAAACGCTAGGCAGCACTTGCAACTTCTGTCGAAGTGGTGCTCGACTACTCATAAGTCGCTTCCACTTGACTGAGAGAGAGCTGATCCGTTTCTGTTGCAAACCAGTGAATCTTCGGCAGGTGAAGGATAACACCCCACCCAATTCATGCGCGTGCTCAACACGCTGGAAAGGTATCACAGCCAGTTGACGCCTGTCAGCATCATGTAGCGCCCAGCAGTACGACTTGGCTGAATCCAATTGAAGATTCCACAACCGGAAAAACTCCCGAAGGCAAATGAGGCCTTGCGCAAGCAAACTGGGAATGGCCGCCACCAAGCCCAGGTTGTCCACGAAACTCAATGAACGAATTGCTGGACAGTAAGCCCTCATGTAAAGGTGCCAAGCAAAGCACAGCTGTGTCATCCCAAACACGCTGAGGGCGTCGCCCTCAGGCAATCCGCAAGTGGAGGTTGTGCTGAGGCTCAAAGTGCCACGCACTTCAAACGCACGAGTGCAGCTGGCCAGGAAGCTGCGCCAGGGATGCACGATTTGAAGTGGAACTCCTAGATGCAGTGCAAGAGCAAACGTATGCTGGCGCGGTATAAAATTGAAAGCACGAGTCAAATCCGTGCTCAAGCCTGATTTGGCTTCTCCAGACTGCAAAGCGCACTCGATCTCGGCCTGCAACACCAACCATAGCTGTGATGGTTCGCAGCCAGGCATGAAACCGTATGCTTCAACATCCATGTGAGGTGCCAGCAAACGCAAGAGCTGCTTCGATCTCAAACTGGCCCAAGTACGGTAGATGATGCTGAAAATGACTATTGGCCTAAAGCGGCTGACTGTTTGAGCCCCAGGGTCTTTGGCAAGAACACTCACCACTCCATAGAGCACTGCAACAGGCCATTCCATCTCCCCTTGCTCGATGGCGTGGAGAAATGACAAAAGCCGCAAAGTCCATGGTGAAGGAAGCGCCAAAAGGTCAACATGTGACAGCCCATCAACTCCACGAGCAGCAGTAGATTTGTATCTGCGAAGAGCCCTGCGCCATTGGGTCTCAGTGATGGGAGCCAAACCAAAATGAAACTGCGGCACATGAGCTTTGAAAAAGTCCATGACTCGTTTCCATGTGTCTGGTTGGATGGTTGCCAGCGCACACCAAGTAGGACGCCAGTAATCTAGTAACTCCCTGTGACGGTCATGAGTGTCTGAGAAGGTTCTATGCTGCACCAAAACATCACCATGAGTGAAGGGGGAAACATCAGCAAGGTGCAAAACAACCTCATTGATCTGCTGTGGGTGGATCTCCTGGTCTTCATAAGTCCATTTGCTAAAACCTCCAGTCAGGATTTCAGCGTCAAGGTGCAGCTAGTTCTCCACCTCATCCACAGCCAAAACGGCAAAATGACGCCGATCAACAAGCAGATCAAGCTTGTCACGTGTCGGCGCTTTGAGATCTTGAAAGATTCCCTGCATCCCCTTGTCATACTTAAGTTGAAGAAGTTTGGAACGTTGACGTAGATGCCATGATTCCAACTCTTCAAAATTGCACTTGAAGGCAGCAAAAATGGCAACTGCCAAAGTTGCAGTTGGAGGAGCTGAGGGAAGGCAACCAGGAGTGTCAGGAAGACTGATCAGGCGATGAAGTTGCCACCAAAGAGGAAATCCATCAAGGAACCCAGGTGACCGAAGGATGGCCGACCAAAGCTCCAGTCGATAGGCCACAGCCTCACAAGTCTGTTTGTTGGCCTTGATGGCAGCCACATAACTCTGGAGTCTGCGAAGCTGACGAAACCAGAGTTTAACTTCTGAGCCAATCAGATCATTGCGAAGTTGAACTTCACTAGGTCGACTAGGCCGAAGAACTCTGGCAGAAGGAAGTCTTTTGGTGGGACCAGTACGGCTAAGGCGGCCTTTCTGGCTGTTCAGCAATTTGCGGGCAGGCTGATGCTTGACAAACCCATCCAAGCTATCTTCAAAAGAAGCCGCCCATTCCGCCCAAAGCTGATTTGCATCACCCTCAGGAGTCCAATGAGGGGTAAGTGCCGCAGTTTGCCATCCCGAGTCAACATCAGACCAAGGGATGTGTGAAGGCCTCGTCCAAGTCAAAGAAGGGGGACAGGACGTAGGAATATGGAGCCCAACAGTGATGGTGGCATGCTCAGCAAAAACGTCAGCAACATCTACCAAGCGGCAAAGCGCCACTGCCTCAGGACTGAGCCAAATGATGTCGCGCTCAGTCGCATGCTTGCTGGTGAACTTCATCTCTTGTTGCCACAGCTGAGCTGCGAGTTCCTGTGCAGGAATCCAACCAAGTTGACGCCATAAAGCGAAAACAGGAAGCCCATGAGCATCGACATTGAAGTCCCCTCCTACCAGTCGAGGTCCAGTGCCTCCCATGATCACTTCAGTGGTGACAATCTGGAGGAGCTGGTCAGTGAGAGATGCCGCATCAGGCCAAGTTGGTCCTTTAGGAAATCCATAGACCACTGTATTGAGCACCGAACAGGCCCCAATAAGATGCCGGGTGGTGAGGAGCCGGCCACAACTCCGTTCTCCAGTGTATGGCAACATGATTTCCTGTGAAGGGAAATCAGAAAAAGTCATGACACCTGACCAGGTACCAGCCCATTCAGAAGTGGCCCTGGTAGCGACTGGTGCTCCCATGTGAACTCGCACTTGCCGATGTTGAGCAGCAGCAAGATGTCGAAGTTGTTGGCCGCAAGTACGTTGTGTGACCCATGAGAGCTGTGTCTCCGAAAATGACCACACACCTGGTCCCAAATCCACCGCAGCATGTTCTTTCTGGCGAAGTCCAGACGGATTAGAAAATCCAAAAAGATGGCAGTCTCCCTCCGGTCCAGGATGTAGCGCTTCACCCCACCGCAAGGTAGGCAGAGAATGTGTGGAGCCAAGATCCAAGAAGGTAGCCCCAGCTGAGAGGTCAATGATGGGATTGTCCATGGAAACGAAAGCCCAAGAAGGACAAAGTTGAAGAACGAAAAGGAAAGTCCAAAGAAGCTGTCGAAGAAACGACATGGAAAGTCCAAATTTGCCTGGCGCCCTAAATCCAAAGGGCCCAGGGTGACCTAGTCAACTGTCACTTCTCTGTCGCTTGGAAAGTAAAGCTTCCAGGCGATCCATTTGTGTTGACACCGCATTGGAAATCTCAGCTGTCAGATCACCCTTCATGTTGCCGAAGGAGGCCTGCATAGCTTGATGAAGTGTGTCCGCCGATGTATGAACTTCAGCACGGACTGCCTGTAAATCTTGGTGATTCTGCTGCACCGAGCCCCGCAGACTGGAAAGTTGTTCATCCTGTCGGGCAAGACGTGTGCCAGTCTCTTGGAACCACGCATGATATGATGCCTGATGGGACTTGAGCTCTTCCATGTCAGTCTCCAATTTGTGAATGCGCTTGGAATCCATAGAAGCGCCATGTTGCCCATCTTGAAGTCTGGCATCCAGCGACTCCTTCAAAGAGGTGTTCAGTTCTGACTTTAGTTGATCGGCCAGAACCTCATAGCGTTTGGCTGCTTTGTCCGGTGCAGTCTGAGATGTGCCATGCCAACTTTGCCAAGGATCATGGCCAGGTGCCATCCATGGATCGCCAGTCAAAGGAACAAAAGAGGAGGCAGCAGCTGAAGTGGAAGAACGCAAATGCTTCTGTGCCCGAGAAGGGCCCACCACCAGTGGAGCTCGATCAGCTTCCTTCTTGTCCTTGACCAAAGAGATGAGGACATCTCGACTGAAGACGGTCAAGACATTGTTGGGTGGCTCACATGCGGCTCCCACTTCCCATGATCCACCTTCAGAGGAACCTCTGGCAGGCTGCAATGGTTTGGCCTGCCACTTCCATTCTCTCAAGAGTTGCACCACCTGCTGACGCTGAAGTCCATGAGGTAACGGGTGCAAACGGTAGATCTTGTTGACATCCACCTTGACATAGACATCGCCGGGTCGTAATTCTTTGTGAGTAACCTCCTCATGGACAGCACAGACCCGAATGCCAAACCGATTTTTCATTCTCACCAGTGAAAGTCCATGCGTGGTGAGTTTCATCCGATGGACCGCAAGTTCACGGTTGGCACCTGGAACCCAAATGACTGAATAGTCAGTGTCAGTAGATTTGGTGCTATCAGCACGGGGCTCCAGGTAAACTCCATCGACAAGAACCCGCAAGAGGTCAGCCAAAGCAGAAGATGCAATCCTCAAAAAGGCCAAAAAGAGTTCAGCCTGTTGGGCAGGTTGAGCACGTCCTTCAATGGTTTGGAACCTGCGTCCCCAGATCTCGTGCACTACTTGGTCAATGTTGTCTTCCACAGCCGCATGGAAAAGGCCGCAACGATGATCGCAAGAGACTTGAGTGCAGAGTCTGAACAAAGGCACCAACTGAAAAAGATGTCGAATGGGCGCTGCCGCAATTTGATCCCACATAGTAGTCAGCTCATCACGGAAGATCTGAATCTTGAGCACCTTGGTGTCAGTGAGATCCATCATATTCACAGGGTCCTGGATGGTCTTTCGTGCCACCGGATGGTCCCCAAGCTGAAGAAGACTACCTTGAATCAACAGTGGATCCTGAGTGGGAAGGTAGGTGACAGGAAAGCGGATGGAGGAAATGCTGGCAACGCCCTTGAGATGGGCAGGAACCTCTTCCAAAATCAACAGCCCCAGGGCATCAGTGCTGATATATCGTTCCTCTTTGAGATAAGGAAGTGCTTCAGTCAAGGTTGCAAGTGCCACACCTCTCGCATCGGCCACAACCTGTGACAGCTGGATTTGGCTCACTTGGTCGCCCTCATCATCAACAAAGTGAGCTGGATCCAACTGCAATGTGGTTGGGTCAAGAGCGGGAGTAGGAGAAGCAGAAGACCGAGTGTTCTTCTTGTCTTTTTTCTTCTGACTGGAGAGGAGAGTGCCATGCTTGGAGGTGGCTTTGGAGGTGATGTAGTCCCGCAACTCCGACTTCAGAACAAACTGGAAAGTGCTGCCAGGTCGAGTGGTAAGTGCCTTGAGGGCTGCCCAGGGGTTGGTTTGTCCCAAGGCAGTCTGGACTGCAGCATGTCCAAGCTTCTTGAGGGCAGCAGCCGCACGATCAGCAGCCAATTGTGACGGAACCCCCTTCGTGGCCAAAAGAGCAGCCAAAGCAGCTTGAGGCTCAGATGGATTGGGCCCAGACCCGAAAATCCAAGGGTCAGTGAAAAGTCCAAGGGCCTGTCGGTGCTGTAGCCAGGCATGAAAGTCCAAGACGGCCTGACGTGAGGGAAGTCCAAAAAGTCCAAGACGAACACCGACATGGAGCAAAGCCACGGTCCCACAGGTGTGTTGGTCATGCTGTGCAAATAGGTGACCAGGTTGGATCGTCCAATCCAAGGAGAGCTCAGTCGAGATGATGGCAGCCAGACGTGTGGCAGTGAAAGTGGCTTGTCCGGGAAGTCCATCACAATAAAGCCACTGAAGATGGTCCACACGGAGCTGTCCCCAAAGAAGCGCCCAATGAGAAGCACTGGGATAGATGCAGATAATCCGATCATCGGATTTGGAGAAGGCACTACCAATCCATTGTGTGTCTCCAGTCTGTTCGAGGAGCTGCATGGCCGTCAGTGGATAAATGACCATAGGTTTCAGAAGGTTGGAAGTCAACTGCATGAAAGAAGCCAAAGTCCACGCCACTTGACCATCATGCAGTCCTGCTGGAGAAGTCCAAGGACCAGCAGCACGCACAGAGAAAGAAGGAGGCCATGCAGCAGGATCCAATGTGCAAAGGTTCAAGGGCTTCCAAACTCGAAAGTCAGCACCGTAGATCTTGCCGTGGTTGTCCACCAAGAAGTTGACATGCAAGATGTCGAGTTGTCGCAAGCCTTCAAAGAGAAACTGGCCAGAGTTCAGGAAGATCAAGTGGAAGGTTTGTTCATGCCGGATACCAACAGCTATGGTATCAGGTGGTTGGGGTCTGCTCACCTGTCCCATTTGATGTGACAGCTGGTATGGTCCACTCATGGAGTCCAGCAGAGTGTTCAAGGAAAGCGGATGACCATCCTGAGAAATTCCACCACTGTGATTCCAATCTAGGCAAATGCGCTGAGCTTGAAGAAGCTGGGCAACTGAACATGCCGTAGGGCTTGCAATGACCAACTCGTGGCCATCATGGTCCTTCAGGTGAATCATCTGTGGGATCATGGAATGCCGCTTGAAGAGATGCTGAGTCTGACGTAGGAGTTCATGTTGATAGGCTCGAAGCCATTCCAATGGAGAAGGTAACACAGCCAAGTCCAAGGCCTGCGCCACATTGTTGCGAAGATGGGCATAAATCCAGACCATTTGTAGTGGCGAAGCCACCAGTCCCAAAAGTGCCAAACTGGCACGAGGGGCATGAGGGTACGAAACCCGGTCTGGCATCCCCAGCAAAAGTCCAAGCTCTCTGGGATGGAGATAGCGAGGATTGTGGTGCACAAGGGACTGCACAAAGCATCCTCTAAGGCCTCGAAGCCGAAGATTCCTGAAACTCAATGGTGCAGCACGACAGCCACAAGGACAGCTCAGAAGAGCGTTCCCGTAAGAATGCAAAAAAGTGTTGGCTTTGTCACCGAACTCAAGGATACGTTTGTCAGACCCAAACTCCTTATTCATGTAGGTTTGCATCTCAACCTCAAAAAGCTGAAGATCATCCTCTTCGGCTTCCGTCCATGTACCCCAACACTGAAAAAGATCACCCACGCATTGAAATGGACTTGAACGTGGCCATGGATGCAACCCATAGGTGTTCCAGGATTTAGGAAGCAACAAAGCCCACCACCGTGCTCGACGACAAGGCCATTGTGCCTGCAAGTCAAGGTTGACCGTGAGCACATCCCAAGACATCACCGCTGCCAAAGTTCTGATGCCCTGGACAATCTCTGGGTGCTCACCCGCTGCCGGCACACACTCCAAGATAGCCGTTTGAGCGTTGGTGAGAAACATGATCTTCAACCCATGCCAAAAAACCTTAAACCTATCATCCAAGCTACCTAACTGGCAGCCTTGTGTGGAATGAGGTTGACATGGGAACCCAAAAGAAACCGTACCGGGAGAGGCGCCAAATTTCATATGGATAATCCTGGCACTTTCCGGAAGAGTCAAATCCAATTGAAGGATCTCACCATGGTGATTGGCATTCAAATGAGAGCAAGAAAGTCCATTGTGATCAACTGAAACAAATGGAATACCACCAGCAAACGAAGCTCCTACTCCCATACCACCCACTCCAGCGCACAACTCAAGGAGCCGTGGAGAGAGATCAAGTTGGGGAACATGACAAAACCACCAAGAATCTTCAGCTGGGTGAAGATAAACAAAATCATCCACGTCACCTTTCTGAAAGCCATAGAGGCTCACGTTGCCCTCCGGGAGGACGAGCCCGATCACCATGTAGGGCTCATTGGATGGAACACGCTGGCCAATGGATGACCCATCACACCAAGTAGTAACCCTGATCACCCCCGTGAAGACATGGTCATGATCAGTAGAACCAAACATACCAGTATCCATGGCAAAACAGTACGAGGTCCCGAACGTCAGTGGAAAACAAGTTCACCCCTGGAAGGCTCCGGGCCGAAACTTAGCTCGTGGAAGTGATATATGAAGACATGGGTGGTTTGTCATTGAAGATCTTTGATCATCATCTTAGATCAAAGCAAAGCTTTCTTTTGAGCAACAGCGAGGTCTCATCTCTTCAGGAATCTCTACCCGAGAGCCATGAGGTCGGAGATGCAGTCCAGGCTGGATCGTCCAAGCTTCGCATCTCATCCCAGATGTTTTATACTCCTTTTGCTCATTAATTTATGATGTACCATCGTGATTTATCACCCATGATCCCTCATCATCCTGTACCATCCATCATCTATGATAGCTCGATAACCATTGATCATCATTGATCATCATTGATCAGTCCCACCATCTACTGTACAGTATCACCATGATTGATCGATGATCGTCCAGGCCGTGTGCCCGGACGGCGCCAGTCGCCCCGGCATCATCCAGGCGGCCAACGCGGACGGCAGCTACGCCGTGCGCTGGCTCTCTGGCTCGACCAGCGATGTGGAGCCACACGAGATCGAACAGGTCTCCGGCAAATTCACGGTGGGAGATGCGGTGCAGGCCTGGAAACCAAGGATGGATGCAGGTCCAAATGAGGTCCAAGAACGAGGATTTTTAGGATCAAAGATGTATGATTTTCGTTCCAATTTCATGGTCGGGACTGGCTAGTGAATCATGGTTTTGAGGTTGTTGCGGCGGTTTTTTAAATTTGTGAGGACCAGTGAGGACCAGTGACCATCATAATTCGCAGAAATGTGGTCTGACATGTTTTTGGAAATGTCAGAATAGCTCCATAGAACATCATAGAACATCATAGAACATCATAGAACATCATAGAACATCATAGAACATCATAGAACATCATAGAAGCTGTTGCAGATAAATGACATCAAATTCTTGCCACACGACATTTCCATATGGCAGCCGCCGATCTGGGTTGCTCCGGACAGGTGGATGACCAACGCGGCAAGCTGGTGGCGAAAGAAGCGGACACCTTCACCATCTGCTGGGAGGATGGATCTGAATCTGACATCTCCGCCTTTGAGGCCTGGCCAAAAAGGTCAAGTGCATCATGTAACCATGTAACATCCAATGATATTACATAAATAACCTTAATAACTATAAGCATGACAAGATTGACAAGCACTTGGGACATTCTCTGAATTTGTAAAAGAGAATAGTGATGATTACCCATCAAACCAGCCATCGGCAATCCCTCATAGATTTACGAACATCCCATTCATCCCAGTTGAGGCAAAACCAGTCTTGATCCCCTTCGAGCAACTGGAGGTTGGCCAGCGCTACGAGGCAACAGATCCTTGATTGCATCCTGCTGAGGGGTTTGCTGTTTCTCGTATGTTTTCGACATGACATGTACATAATACGAACACATACACATACATATGATTGATCTAAATACATATATATAAATATATATATATATAATCATATATAATATACGTACTATATATACACATCTGCGTATGTGTGTGTGTGTGTGACATTGTGGCAAGGATATTTCTACATATATATATATGAGAATAATATATGGATATATCTGTTGTATATGTATTATATATATGGAGGAACATGTAATCCCCTAATTAAATTGGACCTGTTTGGATGGAACGTTGGAATATATTGGAACACAGAAATCCAAAAGGTTTCCTTTGCACATTTTATCTAGCCATATTCTGACATCTAATCATTGAAAATGGGTCCGTTTCCTTTGCATCATATCCTATGTTTTCAAGTGCAGCAAGTCATGGTTTGCAGCAGAGACACGTTAAGAATGCTGGACGCATGCCAGTGATATCCTTGCAATTGGATTTTAGAGCCAGCTTTAAGTGGTAGACGACTCCGGGTTGGGGTATCATAACGATCTTTTATAACCTATGATTTTGCAACTGGCAGGGCCATGGGGCAACCGCCATAAAACGATGGGCCCCACCTGCCAGGTGTTCCATGTTCTCAGGTCCACCGTGTGTATCACAGCGGGGCCTTCGTGGACTTCGGTGCTGAAGTCATGGGGAACCTGCCCACAGCCTATGTGTTGACCCAAGATGGCAGCCGCATTGGGAAGTTCGACCCCATCACGGAGCATTTGAAGAGGAACCAGAAAATCCAAGTCACTGGGCGGATGATTGGGAACTTCTTGGGAGTTCAACTTGTAACAAAGTCAGAAACTGCACATGTATGGAGTGCTTGATTCTGACATGGTTCTCCATTAGTTCGAAGATGTAAAACCTTGAAGCAGGAGCCAATATGCCCTTAATTTGTGGGCTGGTCGGATTACATCAACTACGGCGTTGGTGATACAGTGCACACTGCAACTTATTTCCTATAATTACCACATGTCCAGTAATGTTTTTTCAACATCAGGATCAACTTTTCCAACTATAGTTCACTACAGTTTACTATAGTCTACTGTAGTCAACTATGGTTTACTCTGGTTTACTATGGTTTACTGAGGTTTTTCTATGTTTTACTATGGTTCCTCCATTTTTCAAACAACTTTTTTCCAGGGATCACTATGGTTTACTATGTTTCCGTCCCAGGTTGTGATCCAGGCAAAGAGATTGGATCGCAGCGTCCGTGTGGCCATGGTCAACGATGAGGTCCAGTGCTGAGAGGGGAACAGGACTGGCCGGACCGTCATGTGAATCAGATATGAATGGATATGAAGAAAGGCAGATACATGAACGCACCCGTACAATAAGGATATACAATGATATACAATGATATACAATGATATACAATGATATACAATGATATACAATGATATAAATTGATGTACATTGATATACATTGATATACATGCATGCATGCATGCATGCATGCATGCATGCATGCATACATACACACACATACATACATACATACATACATACATACATACATACATACATACATACATACATACATACATACACATACATACATACATACATACATACATACATACATACATACATACATAACATACATAACATACATAACATACATACATACATACATACATACATACATACATACATACATACATACATACATACATACATACATACATACATACATACATACATACATACAAATGTGCATATATGTATATAATATGGTGTACACATGCAAATCAACCATTGTACCCAATGAGTTGTAGGTGAGTGAGATCATGCCAGATTGGAAGTTTTCTCGGACCTTCGTTGCGGACAGATCAAACCTAAGTTTTGTGTTTCCTCGTTGCAAACAGTTTAAAGCTTGGAGTGAGCACCCCAACACCTATTGCATCTTGACCAGTCGACCAGTCTCTGAGCAGTCCCACTGTTCAGGCAGCTTGAAGTGGAAGAGTGGGCCAGACCTTAAGCAGTGGCTGCTTGAGCGAAGGGATGTGAATTTTGAAGCGATCTGAAGCTGTTTCACAATGCTGCCGTAGCTTCGGCATGGACCCCATCGATATCGTTGGCCTGTTGAGTCCAGCGAAAATGAGTGTTGGACGCAGGTTCGCATGTACTTCATAGCGAACTGTGTGCCTGGAAAGGTCGTGTATGTAGAATTTTGCAGGTGCATATTCTCTCCTTTCTCCCATATATAGCAATCAACACTATATAGTATACAAATATATATATATATGTATATAGTTATATATATATATATGTTTCATCCATATCTGTATATCTACTGCATATCATTCCACATCAATATCATTCTAAAATCTCAAACCATGTCAAGCCCGTATCATCCGCCAGGTCACCTCAGCACCTCCGACGGCGATGTGGCATCCAGCAGCTCCACTTCCGAGGAGCTCCAGATGGAGGCCGGCAATTCTTGGACCAACATGGAATGGATGGATGATGGATAGGCCTCTTGGGGATGTCAACAGGGCAGGTCAAAGGAAGGTTTGCCCTTCCATCATAACTAATCGTCTAGTTCCTCCTAATTACCCCTGGCATGAAATTCAGTCCAATGGACATTTTTCGGCCTGAAATCCGGAGGGAATTTCACAGGAGATGGGGTTACCCATGGTTACCCTCCCCACCAGGACGAGGAAGACTTGGAAGAGGACTGCAGCGACAAAGAGTTTCTGGATGTTTCTGGGCGTCTGGGGGATGGTGAGCTGGTTAACGATGTTAACGACCATGACATCATATAGATATGTATGTACAATGTACATATATGTTACATATATCATACATGAAATAGTATGTGATGTGTGACATGTGATGACGTGATACGTTGATTTTGTATGTGCACCTTGTTTGTGGTGCCGTTCAAATGAGGTGACGTCATGGCCATGGCTTAGCTGCTTCGTTAATTTAGTCAATCGCACCTGCAACGTTTGCTCCAGGGATGGTAAGGCATTGCAACCTAGCTGTGATTGCCACGTGAATTGAAACATCTTGAAACCCCAATGTAAATGTAGTAGCAACATACAGTATCTTTCGGATTCTTGGGCAAGTTGTTCGCTGCAACTGCAACTCCAACTTTTGACCATTTTGTCCACTCACACTGTTCCGACTGTTCCACACCGAATGAGATTTGGCCCAAGCCGCCCCATGGCCGGATGGGCATTTTCACCAATGGATAGTGAGGCTGTGCCCGCTGTGCCCCACTTGCAACCGGACCAAGTGCGGTGGCAGTTTCTGTGTCACATCCGCAAGAAGTGGGTGACGGTCACGGATGAGGAACGCTCCATCCTGACGTCCACGTGGAACAGCGGCCAGAGATCTGTGGAGTATCGGCTCCAGTCTGGGGTGCCGATGCAGGTGGATTTTGGAGCCAAGGACCGTGGGGATGGTCTGGCTAGTAAGTCACTACTTACTGGGTCATGGGTTGGATCTGTGGATATAATATTATTATTAGTATATATATATAATATATATATATATAATGTACACACACACATATATATATATAATATTATATCTATAGCATATAATACATTATATATATATTGTGATATGTCGAAAATGTAGGCATGGTGGGCTCACACGCTGTTTCTGGATGGGCCATTCATCAACTAACTAATCTTCCATCCCAGTCTGGCAGATTTGTTCCCAGCAGCTGCCTTCTAGAAGCCCTCTTGGATGCTTGAGGGTTTCACGCCATTATTTAATTCCTAATTTCTCAACATAGAAGAACTGACAAAATCTGGCAAGAAACATAAACAAACACATGTCCAAATTCCAGTGATAAAAAGGAGCGGTTTCAAAGGATTTTAAGCCCCACTGTTTCAGAAAAACGATGACACATCTGTTTTGTTGTTGGCTGTGTCCCCAAATGTGGAGATCATATGTGCTGTATCCATTCATTCATATCGGTAGTTTGCTGATCACGATATTTATCATGGTCCAGTCGGCCAAGGAATTCCCCACAATGATGATGGGCTCCTACAATTTGTCAATGCAGCAACTTTTTCAAGCAAACAAAAAGGTACCCCCCCAAGTAGTGAGCGATGACAGCTGCATAGAACTTGGCGGGTGGTCTTAGACAATATATTATCTATGTTTCTGATTTCGCTTATTGGAGATGATGATTATGATTATATATATATGATTCCCAATGACTAGACTAATTGCAGAAATCTAGTTCAGTTGGGTTGAAACCATCAACCCAAGCATCTCTGGTAGTCGAACATGATTGAGGCAAAATCCACTCGCGATGAGCCCCCTACCAGCCATAGGGCCGGTCCTTGCAGCGCAGGTGCGGGTGAATCTCGCATCACGCCGTTCCATGCAGCTACGTCAAGTGGATTCCACTGGGGCAGCGATGCCGGGGGCGCGGGGCGGATGTGCCACGGCGAATGAAAATCGAAGCTCCGTTCAGGCACCTTGGTGAGAAAGCTAAGAGGTTGAGGTTTTGAAACATACATAAAAATACCACATAATGCATCTTGGTCATGTTCATCAGATGCCCAAAGCATCCAAAGCCCTTAGAGGCCGCTGCCTGCGCTGCTGAGCCCCCAGCTTCGGGCACGGAGAGCGAGGAGGGTGACGAGGCGCTGGAGCGAGTGCAGGAGATGCTGCCGCAGCCGGTGGAGATTCTCCAGGCAGAGAAGAGTGGCTGGGCGACAGATTGGGGGTCAGGCTTCGGGCCATGGCAACAGCAACAGCAGCGACAACAACCGTAGCAACAAGAAGCACAAGGAACAAACAGTTTCTGGGAACCCTTTTTCGCTATTCTCTTAGCGTGCTGTGCCGCAACCATGCTAGCAGCATCCAAGCAGCAATCTAGCAGCATCTAGCAACTGCAGTAGTGACAAGTAGGAAGGACTTGTAGCAGCAGCTGTTTTTGAGAGTGCTTCAGGTCGGCAATGGCTGCTATCCGAAACCCACCGTCAGTGCTTTTTGCGCTCCCCGCGGTTGCATGGGAAGAACAAAGCTCTGGCAGAGACCCGAGAGGAGCAGGTCTCCATGATGGACTACCTGGATGCTTGCAAAAACCACTTGGAAGCTGCTAAAATGCACATGGAAAAGGGGAAGACCTTATACCATGACGCGGAGCATGCAGAGGAGCGGGGTCTTTAACAGGCTTTGGGAGCGGGTGAAACTGTTGATCGGCAAGGACTTACTTTGTGTCACATGGGTTTGCTCGGGAAACCGTCCCTGCAGGATGAAGTAGCCTTTGAAAGCGCTGGGAAGTGGTTTGCTTTGGCCATCGACGAGCTGAATAAGCATCTTGGTCTATGGCAGTCTATGGGTTGGCCGCTGGCCATTGTCCCAGACACACAAATTTCTAAAAAAGGTTACAGAAATGGTGTAAGTCACAGTATGCTGTGTTTCGGGCCTCGAATGAGCATTTTCTGAAGTCGCTGGTCGCAACCACCCTGGAGCAGTGACCCCCAGCATTTCTTTCTGATGTTGGATCACCCATCACCCCCATTGGAACAATGAAGTTATATAGAACTCAATGCACAAAGAGAATTGCTTCATGGGCCCCGGTGGCCCCGCCCTTTTAGCTGATGTTGAACTCTGAACTGTTGGTTTGGTTTGGTGATTTTCTGATCCTAATGTTCTAACATGTTCCAACCCTTCATCTTTCCACCAGCCAACCGGCCGATGCCTCAGGTTGCATGCCCTGAAAGACTTGCCGCAACTGGGAGGTCACATGGATTGCGGCAACCTGCAGACGGAACATCGAACTTTGAGCTGCAGAGGTCCTCTAGCGCCAGCTTGCCATGCAGCAACATCCCCAAAAATTGTTTTTAGCCAAGTTAGCTTGATTCAGGGTGATGGCATATGCAGTCCACCAGTTCTTTTGGCATTTCTCAACTTGAAATTCCAGCCATTTGTGCCATGCACCTCTGCAGACATTTCTTGGGGTGGTGGAGAGATCTGCGTAGGTTTTCCATCTGGCCATAGATGGCCATAGCATGCCATAGCCATCAGCTGAGGTTTTCTGAACCTGGCCATGTGCAACTTGAAGGCCCGTCACTTTCAGGCAGCCCTGGAGAACTCGGAGCAGGCCTTGAGTTTGGATACGAGTTGCGCCACTTGGAAACTGTTGAGCCTGCATGAGCCTGCGGTGTCGGTTGGGATTTTCTATGTTTTCCCTAAAGAAAGCATCCAATCCCAGAAAAGTCCCAAGAAACAACAAGGTTCAAGAAATACATTTCTATATATTTCTATTGTAGTTACTGTAGACATCTGTAGGCATGATTTGGGGGAACTTGTGGCTGAGCTCTTGGTGGTGCGCCCAGGCGAAGGCCTACTATCGCAAGGCCCAAGCCCTTGAGGCTCTCGGGAAGGACGTGGAGGCTCTGGCGCTGTGGCGTCAGGCGCTGAAGCACCAGCCGGAGGATGCGCGGATCCGGCGCAAACTGAGGGCTGCAGCGCCTAGGACCCAGAGATCCCAGAGCTGTTGGATGTTGGAGCAAAGTTGCTTGAGGTAAAAAGGTGGGTGACAACGGTGACATATAGTGAGACTAACAGCCATGGAGTCCAAAACCGGTCAGGCAAGTGATCGCCGTGATTCTTGGTATGAGGTGAAGAAGGGACAACTTAACGTAGTAATGTATCTATTTGACTATCTCCAAGCCAACTGGTGTGTGGCTTCAAAATCCAGTCATCCAATTCCAACTATTTATAGAGCTGTTTGCTGCTGTTTGCTTCACAGACTGGCGGATTAAACTAAACGAGATTCCTTCCCAGCCGCAGCTGTGACAACGCATTCGTATGAATGGTTGAGATATTTGAGCAGCAATTCACCAGTTGCATCCAATGGCTCTAGCCTTACCAGGATCGTCCCCAAGCATAGACAATGATGTTGGGATCTCTGGTGCTTGAAAATACACATCTTCTGTACTGATTATTTCGCAATCGGGTTGGAATTTAAGCATTCCATTCATTCCATTCCTACATGGGTTACATATGGTTACATCATCTGTAAATCAACACATATCTGAGGTCCCTTCCCCTTTAAGTCCCCTGAGCTCGTAAGGCCTCCGCGGTCCGGACCCAACGGTCCTGGCAGCGCCGTGCCGCGGCTGGCGCCAGCCGTGCCGGCACGGAGCACCGCAGTGAGCGCCGGGCGGAGCGGTTGCAGGGCATCCTGGACAGGGCCGCTGAGTACCTGGCGGTGGATGAAGTTTGGAAAGGAGAGCCTCTAATGATGTATGTCATCTATGTCATCTATGTCTCTATCTATCTATCTGACTGTCTGTCTATCTATCTATCTATCTACCTGTCTGTCTGTCTGTCTGTCTATGTCACCTATCTATATCTATGTATTCTAGGTTCTAGCATTCTGCTGTTGATTATAAGGTTGATATTGATGTTGATGATAGTGATATTGATAGTTATGAGTATTATGGTGTTTTGGATTGTTTTGGATCAATGCCTCTGGAAATCAAACATGGCAAGGGAATGCAAGGGATAATCGGATAATCCCTCTTTCATAGATGATTTTCCAAATTCAAATTGCCAATTTATATCATTTTGTATCGATTTATAGAGGGTTCGCATTGCCATGTTTGATTACCGGAGGATATATACGATCATTTACTCCCAATTATGCTAGGCCGCTTAGTGGGAATGGTATAATAACTGATTGGAATTGGGTGTAACATATTTGAGGTGAAAGGCATCAAGGGATACCTGGCGAAGCCGATGATGATACGGCGGTTTCGGATGGTTGATGAGTAAACACTGCAGCTGATGAAGGGCAGGGGCTCAATCGATGTTTATATATTAATGTTTTGTCTCTATTTTTGTGTCGGGCGCAATGCTACAGGACTCATATGGACTCATCCTATCACCAGATCTCAAAAACCAGTCGCAGACACAACGACATACCAACAAATCCATATCCCATCGAACAGAGGAGAACTTTCGCGCATTTGTCGCATCTTTGGTGCCGGTGGATCCTTGGATGATGAGATCAAACACCTGGACCGTCTCTTTTCTGAGTGTGTGGCCAGCAAGCCTCGGCACAAGGACCTTGAGCTGTCTCCAGATGAAGCTCCTCGGCCACAAGATGCCACAAGTAGCTCATGACCATCACAACCAACCTTTAACAAGCGCTCTTGTTACCCATCTCCCACCACATGGATCACATGGTGCACCACTTGGTGGCCAGGTTTCATTCCTGTCCTCCCTGGGTGTGACGTTGCCGTGCCACTCCCTTGACGCTTTTTCCGCGTTGCGCACCGCGCGGCTGGTGGAGCGCCTGGAGCGTGGCGAGTCGCTGCAGCCGCAGGAGGAGCAGTTCCTCCGGGAGCAGCGGAAGCTGCTGGGCGTCCAGTGACGGCGCATGGACGGCTCCAATGAAAAACCAACGGAAGTTCCTTGATCTGGCTGGAACTTATGTTTTTTGGTGGCGTTTTCTTTGCACCCTGTTCAAGGGGAAGGTAGGGTTTCATGGTTTTGTTGAGATTCTTTGCGGACTTGTGCCGTTTGTTGTCTTGTTTGGGTCTCATCGGGTTGCCTTGTCCAGACCCCCATCCAAGGACCACCAGCAACGGCAAGGACTAGGTGCAGCATGGCTGATTCGCACGGTTCCTTGAGACACAGGATGGCACATGATGGCACCAAACCAGAAGATGGAATCCGCGGTTGGTCACCAGGAAGGCTGAGAATCTGGGAGCTTTAGAAGAGAGAAAAAGATCCAGCGCACTGGCATGTCGGAAGAATTCATGAGAAACATGAACAAACTTCGTCTTGAAATAGCGTGTTGGAAAACTTTGACAACATTTCTTTTTCTATCCTTCCTGGGTTTGACTTGGATCAGCTGGCATCTTGGTTAGAGAAAGAACGACCAGACAACTTGGCTGCTGCAAAATTGAGACACACACACACAAAGATTGCTCAATATACAGCTATTCCTGTTGGAAACACCCCACCAACTTTGGACGTGAGAATTTTTGCACCGATTACAGCATGACATTTCCGCATGCTTCCGATCCATGATTCTGCAGATGTTTGCCAGCTGCTTCAGATTGATCTATAAAAGCTTTGCATATAAATATAATATAAGCATTAAACAAATAATAATAGTATATATATATATATACACGTATGTGTGTATATATATATATATATCTGTGTGTGTGTATGGTTGTTTCTTTACAGAAAAACCGCCTTGGAGGTGGTCAAAAATGCTATTTGGAGGTTTCCTAAGTCATGGGGGTACCCCCAGTCATCATCAATTTTTAGATAGGATTTTCCATGAAACAAACCATCCAGCTATTGGGTACCTTCATAGGAAACCCCCATGTCATAGAGAAAATGACAATAAACCATTAGGTTTTGGGGGGCAGCCTATCTTCAGACAAACCCCATATCATCAAAAATGAATTTGGCAACAAGGTCTCACTGCATGACGACTGGACCCCAGTGTACTTGGATTTGCGGATCCGGAGCCCAGAAAATGAAAAAAACAACGATGGATTCCCCATGGGTTGGTAGATTTCCTGGGAAAATAAAAGCAAATTGCCTTAAACAGAACCTTGAATATGGGCATATCTCACCATTGCTTCTGGAAAAGAACAACACATGGTGAGTTCAGAAAAATAATGGAAGAGGTCGCCACGTTTCATCGTGGATTCCTATTGGATATAACCAAGTATTGAGTATACCCTTTGGCAATCAAAAATGGCCTTTGGAAACCATATAATAAATGATCGTTTTTGTTTTTGTTTTTTTTTTAGTGGGAAAAACACATGCATCTATAAACGTGGGATCATGTATAATTACCATGTGTTTATGCAACGGCGATGAACCTATGGAAATCCAAAATGGTGCATCAGGGATTGTCCAAAACTTGGGAATTGTGCTGTGCGGAATTATCATATAATTTAATAATCATCCCGGGTCCCCAAATTATGAGCGAAGGTACCCTCAAGTTCTGAACGGGTTAGTTCTAAGGGGCTCATATGGTGAGGGTTTTGCAAATTCTAAGTAATTTCCAAATTTACAATTGTGCGGCAACAGTGCCTCCAGAGACGGCTCTCCACGACAGAGCTAAGGGCCTGATATTCCACCCTGCCAGGGCTTGAAATTTTATTTTGACATGGAATTAAGTTCAGTAAAGACTTGGTTGGAAAAACTATTAGGCCTCAAGAAGTTTTTTTCAGGTGCAGGCATTCCAAACAGAGCTAAAGGCCACAATTTCCACCATGCCAGGGGTTGGAGCACCGCAAGAATATACGTATATCAGTAATCAAGGTTTGGTATATTGATACCCGTTAAAGGGGAACAAGAACCAGTGGCTAGAATTCCAGGATACCCTAGAGTTCTGATTTCAATTAGCTGACAGGAGGGTTGAATCCAGCACTTCAGCCCCTGAAGTTCTTATTGCAGTAGGTTCTTCAACAGTGGTTTCACTGTACCTTGCATTCCAGGACCGGGTTCTCTCGCTGGAGGCTTGGGTCCGCAAAAACCATCAAAAGCAAAACCTAAACTTGACCATGTCCCAATCCTCAAGGCTCAAGGTCGAAACACTGCTACCAGGTTTTGGAATGTTTGCCAAATTGTCAGGTTTTCAAATGCTGAAACCCATTGGGGGTGCACAAACAAAATCGGCGACTGCATTAGTTTGGTACTTCAGCAACATTCAACCTGAAACTCGTGAACAAAATGGACCACGACAGATCATCATACTTACAACATACACTGAAGTATTGCACATCCTTGCACATCACATCACTTTGAATCTGCAAAATTCAATCCAAACAACAAACCAAATGAGGGGCCACGACAATCACCCCGAAGTTTGGTTGGTTACCTTAGATCTGTCAGGCAAAGGACACGATCTCGCGAAATGGAGGACCCGATAGCTTTCGTCTATATGGCCTGCTGCATGTGAAGAAGGGTGGTTTTGCAACTTTGGAGGGTTGAGTTCTGATTTGGGTGCCCCCCTGTCACTTGGAAACAGTTCTTAGGTTTGTAGGTTACCCAGTAGTGTACCTTGCAGCTCAGCACCTTTGAGGAGCTGAAGAATGACCAATGTCAAGCGCTGGGCAAAGAGGCGGAAGGGTTCATGTCCTGCTATTTGTTCATGTATTTCTCACATCGCGATCTGTGTTTGCTTGTCTGTCTTCGATATTTCTTGCAATGCTTTTCTGGCGATATGTCATTTCATTGATAAGAAAAGCGGTGTTGGCTGACCCTGCTCTTAGACATCTTTTAGACATCTTTGTTTCTGGTATGCATTTTCAATTTTCAACAGGCTAAAGTCATGAAGAATGGGATCTTTTCATTGAACGATTCTGCCATATTCAACCATTACTGGGGCAACCGTTGGCATCTTTTTGCAATTCAGATGGGGGTACAGTCAGCAACTTGCAGTTTCTTTTTTGGCATTTGCCTCAGCGCAGTGACCAAGGCCGGGAGTGCATCTAGGAGCCATGATTCAGCTTTGTCTGAAAATGGGGTAACCCAAAGTTTGGTGGCCTAGAACATTTGAGAAGCTCAATGTTCCCCATATGCCCCATTCAACCCAGAATTTGATGGTGAACATTGAGGCTATACAAGCACCGCCATTACATAAAATGGTGGTATACAACCCATTTTCAGGGATGGCTATGGATCAATGCCCATACATATCCTTTGTTAGGGGGATGAACATCCATAAGAACCAACTATTTTGATGTGAACGTCCGAAGGGGTGCAAGGTTTTGTTGACCCATCCCCATTTAGTTGATATTTAACAATCATTTAACTACCATTTTCCATAGAATCCAAATACTGTGTGTGTATATATATATATATAATACAGATATACATATAGAGATATTAAACCCATTGAACCTATTAAAACCTATTAAAACCCATTTAAATACCACCATTCAACCACCAGTAAATCCATCCCTAATCGCCGGCTCCGCAGATCCTGAAGAACCTTCGGCTGGAGAAGGCAGCGGATTGGGTATAGTCAGGAATTGAAACATAGAGTGGGGCTGGGTACTTCGTCTGAGCACGTGTTTTTGTATGTTAGGTCGTTTTTGGGCTGGTTCGTTGATTTTTGTCTTGGAGGGGTAACTGTCCACATTGTGGCCAGGCGATAGAAGTGCTTACTGAAGAGAAGAAGGCGGACGGAATTGCGTGGTGAACCTGTCAAATCTAATGTAGTTTTGCCAGAGGGTAGTAAACCTAATGCCATAAACGCCATAAACGCCATAAACGCCATAAACGACCTTTTCTTATTTCTTTCAAATGGCAATGTGATACATTTTTCGATTCCCTGCCCAAATGGTGGATTCACCAGTCGGAACATTTCAGCTCCACCATTTGCGCCAGGACCTCATCAAGCAGCTCTTGGGGTTTGTTTAAAGTGATGTTTAATTTTCCCCTTTTAGATCCACCAGAAATTTCTTTTTTTTGGGCGGAATGTTTCTATTTTGAGCCCGTGGAGGCAATCCCCAAGTATATGGAAATGAGAATGGTTGACTGAGAACTTGATAATACTGGGATATGTCCAACAAACTTCCCAATAAATATTGGCATATAACATCGTAGATATGTAAACATGCGTATATGTATTTACGTAATTGCGGCGGGAATGACACAGTGCAGGCGGGAGGCTGCAGGTATATTTCCCATTGCTGCGGGCGACGAGTTCTATGTATTCTTGCCATTTATATGGAAACATATGTTTGTGTATATATATATACATATAACTATGTACTAAATAATATCAACTATATTATCTTATATTCTTCTCATATGTAAGTTTGTAATTTATCGGATGAATTGTGGATAGTTTGAATCATTCCACAATGTGGTTACATATATACACATAATATTCATTAGGGCAGAGTGCATACCCACCAAACATGAGATCCATCCTTTCTTTCCGAAACATTCAAAATCTAATAGAACTAATGTATACTAATGTATGCATACATAGATTTTTTTTTCCATAGGGAATTCGTTTGACATCAGTGATCCTTAGATACACATTGATATACATATTATACGTTTTCTCTTGGATTTCAAACAAACCAAGTTTTGGCCCTTCAAGAATCTTGGGTCTTAAGGTTCGAACCCACCGGGAAAGAGAATGGCTAAACAAAAATTGAGCGTTGCGAACCTGCTTTAAATTAACCAAAAGTGTGTTCATATGCATCCTGTATAAAAAACCTCCAATATATAACATTTACAAATGTGTATATATATATATACATATTACATACATATATTATCACCATCCAATAATTGGCCCCCTGAAATTGTGTGGTTGCCAGGAAATCATGCACGATTCCGTGGCCAACGTGGAGATTTATCTGCAGCAGGCCAAATGATCCAGTTTGGGTGGACTTAAAATCACGAAGCATATGGAATTGTATTGGTTTATATGGATTTATGTTGACTATATTGATTTGTATGGATTTGAATTGTCACCCAAAGCAATACATACTTGAATTGTGGTTTTCACTATTAAGCATTGTTTCATACACTCACGCACATTGGGGTTGATAATGTTAACTAGTATTACACTGGTACGATATAGTATATAGTTGGCCGAAACAATCAGGTCTTGGAGTGGTTGTGAATTCATGTGTGGGCGGATCATTTTGGGATACTACCCCCTAATTATTCGTAGATCCCAAATCATTTGATAGCAGAAAATTTACACCCCCTAATCCAATCATGGCCATGTCCAATAGGAAAATCATCTTCCAGACCTTACGTTTCGCTTCCGTGTTGAATTTCACTGGTGTAGGCGATCCCATAACACTTGTTCGTGGCTGTGACAACAGGCAAAGACAATACATCCATTGTCACTATTAACTATTATCATCATGACTCCATGATCATCATCATGGTTTCTTCTGCAATACGATTAGTACGTACTAATTTTATGTCAATTTATACATGGCCCAATTATACTAATTTACCATGGGGTCATTGGGGTTTTACCATGGCCCAGCTGCACTGGCCTCAGGTCATCGAGAAGCAGATGGGCAAGCTCCAGGACGGGGAGTCACGAATCATCCATGATTTTGGAGTTCCAACCAAAAAGGTTTCTGAAACAAACAGTTTTGAGTTTTCGAGTTCCTGGCAGTTCAAAGTGACTATTTTGGGCCTAGTAAGTGACCATTTCAATGGTTAAGTGACGGCGCGGACGCGGAGGTGCTGGTGCTGGTGCGAGTTCATGGCCTTCGAACGGCCCGTGCTTTACAGCGACCTGGTTGAACACATTGCGATTTGGGATTGGCCAAGATAGATGATGATTGGTGCAACCTGTTTGGCCAGATGGCTGGTGGCTCTTCACGCTGAGTGCAGGGAGATGCATAGATGATACTGGCACTAGCCCAAGTATCACATGAAAGATCCTTTTTTTTCAAGGTTGATTTGTTCCAACTTCTCGTTCAAAGAAGCTGGGGTATATTGGAGTCCTGATGCTGGGGATATAGCCCGGTTCTTGAGGTATGAAACCACCGCCAGCGGTCTGTGCTTGACTGGAAAACTGTGTTTCAGACCCCTTTATAAGTCCATCTTTTCCACTGGTTGTGGTGACCTTGGTGTTTCCATAGATATTTCTTTGTGGCTCTTAACCCCTTGCATAGTCATGAATCGGTCAAGGAGATGTAATAACTAGTAGCTGCCAGGTGTAGATCATTTTGATTCTCGTTTTGGTTTTAATATGTTTCAATCTTCTGCCATAATTGAAACCATGTACACAGCTATAATCATAACTACCCTCCGCGTAATCAAACGTGTCAATCGACAATGCCCCATTTCTATTTGTTTTCCCAACTAGAAACCTCAATGTTTTTTTTGGGCTTTTCCAGCCACGTTTGACATGGTAAATCCCATCAAAATACCCTTTGGTTATTTAACATAGCCATGGAAAATCATGACTTTTCATAGGTACATCATCTATTTCTATGGGGCATTTTCCAGTTCGCTATGTTAGTCATAACCAGAGGGTTTTCCTCAAAACTACCATGTTTCCCATGAATTCACCTGGAGAAGGCGAACGGGAGCGGCGAGACTTCGCAGGGTTTTTCTACAGCTCTGGCGAACTATACTGGTGAACATAGGTTAACATAGGCTAACTATGGTTTATGGATGTTTGTGGTAGATATATATATATATATAAAATGATTCTATAGTACTATAGTTTGATGGAGGGAGAGCAGACTGGAAGTTATGAACCGACTCAAAAAAGTTGAGGGCATTTTGTACCAAAAAAATGCACATATCATTTCATTAATTTGTTTCAGATCCCACCATAGCATTGGCATGGGATGTATATGGGTGTCGCATGGGTTGATTTGGAATATGTAGCCGTTTTTCACAAAACGGCACCCCCGCACCCCCCCTCTCTTTTCAATTCCGTTCCTCGGTCCAGGAGATTTGTGCTATCCAGAGTACTGTTCATATGCATATGGATGATATGTATATTTATATACATGTATCATGTGTATCATGTGTATCTGTATGTATATACCTGTATGTATATACATGTGTATGTGTATCTGTACGTGTATGTGTATGTGTACGTATGTGTATGTGTACGTGTATGTGTATGTGTACGTGTATGTGTACATGTACGTGTATGTGTATGTGAGTGTGTATGTGTATGTGTATGTGCATGTGTAAACCATTGTAGCTGTAGCAGATTTGTTGTTTCTTTTAGGCCGTTTTGGGCAATGTCAAAGATGTCAGCAGATTGAATGATAGGTGACAGGTGATTGATTTCTATCTTCGCATTTGTGGCCAACCCCCGAAGTTACCCCAAATCAGTAACAGTTTGGGACTGAAACCCCGAAATTTGATGGTGAATCATCACTTTCCCCACTAAACCTCTTATTTCTTGGGGCTGTCGGGAGAGGTTGTGAGCCCTCAGCTTTGCGACAGCGTGTCGGAAAAGGAGGGAATGTGGACACGACTTGGGTGACTCGGGCACTTCGGAGGATGATCAGTGGGATATTTTGTTGGTGATGATTTTAAGGGACTATTGGGACATGTTTTGAAGGGTGAATTTAAAAGTTATTTACGGGAAAATTTGGATTTATGTCAGGTTCTTTTGTTGATATGATTGATGGATACTGATGGATACTGATGGTAAAAGTGTGGTGTGGTGAAAGCATCAATCAGTACTGCAGGTGTTGCAATGCTAGACAAGTATATAAGCAACAATATCCCCTGTTGACTAGGACTAATCTGACTGCACCCTCAAGTCAATCTGGGGTGCACATGGCGTTGTTTGTCTACACTATGACTATATCTTGGCATCGAGCGCACGCACTGGACTCGGTAGTGGGGATGGGTTAAAGCAGAAAGACTATCTTGGGCCCCAATGAACAGACATTTTGATACATTTTGAAAGTTATGGAATATGAGGTTCCACATTGTAATTGTAAACAAGAAAACATGTACGATGGAAACCCTTCGGAGTTTGCCCAAGGTAACAATGAATCTGTGTGGTCCGGCAAGAATTCAGACTCCAGCTGTGTAGATGAAAGACCTGAAAGACGAGTTGCACATTGTTGTCCCCGGTTGAAGACTGGAGAATTTGCGACGAGCAACAAACTGCAAAGAAAACTCAGGACATCGCAAAGTCATTTTCTTTTGCGGGGCCTGGCTTCCAAAAAAGGATGGAACAAGTAGGAAAATCTTGCGAGAATCTCCAGGAACACTGCGGATTTTACCAAAAATCTTCTGAACCCCGGAAAAAGCAAGCTCCACCCAATATTTTTCCGGAAATGGGAAAAACAACAGATAAAACCTAGAAAATGTCCACTTCCAGCCCCTGGTTTTTTCTGGGTTTTCCAACCATGGACGCGGTGGCAGAGACGGTGCAGCAGCTCATTGAAGGGATGCGGCAGAGGAGTGGATTTCTCTGCAGCGATCCTTGGTATTTCATGAATGGATGTGAATGGAATTCAATGGGGTTAATCATGGATAATTATTGAACTATGTTATATTATGTTATATTGATAATTATGAACAAATCTGTTAATAACTATGTCATATTTATAGAATTGTATTTCATGGGAACATGATGGTATCTTATGGAAATTGATGGTGATCTAATGGAACATCAGCCGACAATGGTGGGACAACAATCATCAAGAAGTTAATGACAATAAATGATGGTTGATGATTGACAATGGTGTCCCAACCACATGATAGAAGTGGCCTATTATTTTTCTGATTTCACCAACCATTGTTGGGATGATTGATGATGTTTTGACCACATGTTAATAATGCTTGATCATTACTTAATAATGGCTACAGTTAGATCCACAATAATTCACCGTTATTTACCATTAACCAATATTACACACACAAACGCAGTTAATTATTAATTGTTGACAGTTGGTTAATAATTGCACAATCATGGTGAATACTGTTTGTTTTTGCCAAGCACAGGGTACGATCAAACCAACGAGACTAGCTCAGAGACCACCCCCCCTCTTGATTAAAATAGAGGGTGATACTACTTGGATAGTTGAGGGTCATCATCTTACTGGTGCTTAGTAGGGAATGAGGGAATGATCCATAATCACTAGTAATAATCATCCCATTCCCCCATTCCCATCCATAGTCATGAGCCATTACAGAAAAATGCCGTTCTTATCGCAGAGGGTTTGGGACAATGCTCTACTGTGGATGGGCCAGCGAAATCCTGCACCACCGACCGGACCGGATAGTTGAAACCCTAGAAATACCCTCTGGTAAACATACAAAAAACGATGGAAAATCACCATTTTTCATGGGTAAATCCACTATGTCTATGGCCATTTTCAGTAGCCATGTTAGTTAACCAGAGGGTAATGGGATCAACCATCAACTGATGCAGGATTTCGCTGGCCCATCCACAGTATGTCTTAGAAAAGTGGCTTGAAGTTGGTCTGTTTCGATCCTAGCAAGTGGCTAAGAACGTAACGACACAGGTAAAAGATCAGTATCTAAGTAACTAACAGTAACTAAAGCAACTAAGAAAACAGTAACTAATATTCTGAAAAATCTAAGTAACTGAAAGTTCTAGTCAAAACAACCAAAGTCTGAACATCTACACATCAAAACAAACGGGATCAATAGTGATGAACATCCACACATCCCAGCTATTTTGATGCGAATAGGGGGGGGTGTGGACCCCTTTTTTTGCACCCATTCCCAAAGTGCAAATTATTGTTGATTGTAAATGGTGTCGACATTTTCCCACAGCCCCCCCCCCCAAAAAAAAAGTGAGGATTCACATCTAAATAACTAAGTTCTGAACATCTGCACATCACAAACAAATGGGATTAATACTGATGAACATCCATTGACCCCCCACAACCAGCAGGGGTTGGTAACTGTCCCATTTTGGGAATATTGGACATCACCTTATAGTAGCCATCTAGTAGACCATATACCTAATGTTTGGGTGATGTTCAATGGGGACATCAGTCATGACCCATTGATCCCCCACAAAAAAATGTGAGGAAGATTCCCTTGAAGAGCTTTCGACCGCCTTCATGAACAGATCTTTGGATCTGCAACGGCATCGTTGTCCGAAAAAAATATGGGCTGTTACTTTCTCATAAATAAAGGCCTATGAGTGGCGAAGATCTCATTGATCTTGGGGTGGCTATGTAACGTATTGTTACATGTTGTTACCATTTTTTATAATTACACCGTATTTTTGCTAATGAACTAACACCTATTATACCATATTTATCCATAGAGGGAATGAACATCGACAACTGCCTTCTGGTGAAACCTGGGGGATTCCATGTCCGGAAGCGACCCAACTCTTTATTCTTGACATATTCGTGGAATTCCAACTTCACAGAAGCGACCTTCCTGAAAATGGTAATGGTGAGTTCTATAGGTTTTTAGTGACTTTTAGTGAGTTACACCATGTTACACCACTTTCACTTAAACATAATGATAACCCACCATTGTTACTACATCTTTTTACCATTTGGAGTATTCTCCGTTGCATCCGGGGAAAACTTAGGCCCTTTTGGGTGACAAACGGGAAGCAAAGTATCATGGTTTTGTTCAGGGAGAGGACCGAGGTTGATGCCACCGTGAAGAGAAATTGCGATAAACCCAATAAGAAATCTCCAGTTCGGGTTTATATCATCCATTTCTGGTGAAATTGAGGTTTAGTAGTGGTAATTCAACCTATAAAACCAATGGAAACTTGTTGTCAACGGTGATAACAAATAAGAATCACCCAACTTGTTTGCTTTGATGAAAACACTATTAACCTATCAGCTATTACTGCAGTAGTCCAAGAAAAGACAGGACACTGTTTCCAGGATGTTATATAGATCATGTTTGTCACTGTTTGTCTCATATTTTCCTGGTTTCCATAGGTTTCCATAGGGTTCCACAGGTTTTCCATCCTTAGGCTCCTTGTCAGCGGAAGCGATGGAGCCTACCGACGCCTGGTATGATGACATAACGGGAGAATGTTGAGTAATGATGATTTATAATGGGATAATGATCTGTATAGAATCGGACAATGATGATTTATAATGGGATAATGATGATTTATAATGGGATAATGATGATTTATAATTCCGATATGCTCCATGGTGCTGGAATATTTACCTACATTACTGGGTGATTTTTATGGCAAATGTTGGTAAATAATCCATACATGGAGCATATAGGATGGGATAAGGATCTATAATGGGAAAATGATCTATATATAAGGGGATAATGGGGATCTACGATTATCGAGGGACAATTTGATATGCTCTATCTTGTGGTTTGTTGCTATTTCATGAGGAAATTATGGAAACATCATGGGGAGAATTATTTTTTTTACCCCAACTTGAGAGTTATTTTTTGTTGTTGGGTGTTGAAAATTGGGATACCACCAATTTATGGCAATTAAGCAGGGAAACTGATGAACCATGAGATGTGCGACATCCCATCCATGTGCAGTCGTGTCATTGGCCAATTTGAAAAAGCCCTGGGACTGGGATAAGGTTTCCTAGTATACCATAGCATACCTAGAAAGTCATAGAAATAATATGAAATAATTACACCTAATCATACTTTGAATGACATTCTTGTTTGGGTCATTCTTGTTTGGGTCATGAATTTCTTTCACGATTGCCTACTGGGATGGTCTATTGGCCTATTGCTGGCACCAATATTTGAAGAAAAGCGACATGGAACCCCAAAGAGATGATTTTGGAAGAGGATCGGATGACTGAAATATGCTGAAATTTTGGGTGGAATATTAGAACATTCCATTTTTTCTTCGCATTTATTGTATATACCCCTGTCAAAAAGTCAATCGGCTCTACGTCCTGCTGTTGGGTTTTTCAGCAGGGCGCATGCTCAAGTCGCCCACTTGAGGAGTACTTGAAGTGGCTAAGATGCAACGTTTTGGAGCGCGAAGTGATCATTGAGTCTCCCATGATGACGCACAGCAGCACAGAAGCCGTGTAGCTCGCAAAGGAACAATCTACTTGGTTCCCCATTTTTCTTGCATGTTTGTTAATCAATCCAATTTTGGTTGATGGACTTTCTGTTGATGAACTTTTGGTCGCTGCAATTCTTATCGATCCGATTTCGTGGCAAATTGGATCAAATTGGTTTCATTCCAGGGGAAATCAAGGCCCAAAATTTGATCCATTTCACCACAAGCTGGCGGATTGGCGTCGTAATGGGGCCCGATTGGTCGTAACTCTGAAACTTTGTTGCTTTGATCGGATCCTCCAGAATCATGCCCCAATCCAGTTGGTTTGTTAAAATCCCCCAAGAACATCCGATAAATAATTCGATGGTACTCTTCACAAACCTTCATTTCTTGTGTTTTTCCAGAGTTTTCCCATCGTTTCCGATGATTTTCCGATGATGTTCATGGATTTTGCCGTTGTCTCCATCGACTTTTTCGGCGACGCGCCAAGGATGGGGCACATGACCACCAAGCTGCCCAGTTATATGCCGGACCTGGGAAAACTGGTCACAGCCATGAATCTCAACTTGGCCACCTGGCCGGAACAACCAAGGATTCCTACGAGCCGTGGCGAACTACCCACGGCGAGTTAAAGTGGGTTATAACCCTAGTTATAAATGGGATAAGTAGGGTTAATCCACTTATAATTGGGGTTATAACATGTTATAACCCACTTACGATTCGTGGGATGAGCCATCAAGTATCCATTGGTTACCCTCTGGTAAACATACAAAAACTATGGAAAGATCCACCATGCTATTATACAACGGGAAAACTCACTATTGCCATTTTCAATAGCTATGTAACAAATTACCAGAGGGTACTCCTTGTGAATCATCATCTTTCTGAAATGGCGACAACTGGGGGGGTCAAAAAGAGTCAGGTCATGGTACACCGGTGAATGAGCAAACTCGGCACTTCAGCTGTTTTTACCGTCCGAAGTTCGAACAAAAAAACCGGAAGCACCACCTGAATAGCTGGGAGATCCGCCGGAAGCAACGGAGCCGGATCGATTTTAGAAGGGTTGACTCCCCAACCCTTTGATATCAGCCACCTTTGTAAGGGTTGGTTCCTGCGCTGGTTTGTGATTGGGCATACCACAAAAAATCCACCCTCCGTTCGCTTAGCTAGCATGGCTAGCTGCGTAATTCTCCAAAAAATATTTTTGTGGACATTGCTAAATTTCATAATTCATGTTTTTTTAAACTGAGAACATGTATAAGAAAATCATCCATCATATAAGAAAATCATCCATCAATGGAAATCAAATGGTATATATCTTACAGCCAGCAAAACTGGCATCAACAAAACGCCACATTGAATCAAGTGAAAAAAGTCAACCCGGGATTCATAAACCCCGTTTACGGCTGCTGAATTGCGAGGCTACCAAAAAAAAGTATGAGATGAAATGACTATTGGAGGAGTACCCCCTAATAAACCATGGTTTATTAACCTCTATTAACCACTATTAACCACTATTAACCACTATTAAACCATGGTTTATCTTCACCCAGGGTTGACATTAATTCACCAGAAAATCGACAGCTGATCCCCTCATCGTGTCACCCGCAAAAATCCCTCGGTGTTTGTTCGGAACGAGGTGAAGACGGAAACTGCAAAGGTCACAAGCCTCTTGGAACGAGAGGCGCCGGTTTTTGTGCCATGGTTGGGGTTGGGGATTTCAGAAAAAAATCATCATCGAAAATGGTGATTTTTGGGCTGGATATACACTGGGATATGGTGAAAAACATGATTGTTGGGGGAAATGAAAAATTATATTTTCCGCAGATCATATTAAAACATATTAAATACCACCTAAAACTGGGCCCTAAATTCCTGAAGAGATCCAAGGCAAGAAACAAGACTATGGTTTGGGAGGTATTCAACATTGTGGTGACGGGATGAAACAAGCACACATTAATTTTAAGAGAGAATGATGAAGGGATTCAATGTGCAAAATTGATTTTGCGTTTTGGGCCACGATATGTCCCGGGCAGATTTTTGGATGTGGATACCAGATTCATTGACAAGTCATCTATGGACCATTGCCCATAGCTATGTCCAATTAGTGGATGCGAACTGTCAATTCAATAGGAATTTCAGGATCCTAAATGGAGGTACGTTAGTACCATATTTTTGGCCATATTTTGCTGGTATAATCCCTTAAATTTAGGATGTAAGGCCTGAAAATGTTTAATATGAATACCCCTGTACATACTGTATTAATTCATTTACCTACGTTATGTTATGGCTCAAGAAAACAAGCGCGTATTGCTGTTCGTTTGTGGCGTGTTAGCCTGTAAAACAGGTTATCAGCCGTAAGCTAACTTCTCTTCCGTAGGCATGTCTGCCCCCTCAGGTACTTCCCCTGAGGGCCCCGGTATTCCCGTTTCCTCTGACGCAGCCATGGCAAATCCGGGAGCCTTGCCTATTTCAGACACCACATTCTCCATTGACATAAGCACACCCACTGGTTCCGACAAATCGCGTAGTTTGAGGGACAGACGCCACTTACCGCATTTGAGTAACGCAGTTGTGCCTTCTCATGCCGGTTTTAACCATCGTGGATATGTTCCCCAAGCCGCTCGGGAGAGTGGGCCGCCGACTCGCCAATTGAACCAAATGAATGTTCACAACACATTTCACCACAATGTGCATATGGATAATCCTCAAGTGAATTTTGTCGAGCAGAATTTGCATGTCCATTCACATGATCCTGCCATGACAAGCCTTGTGGAAACAGCGGCCGAGCTCCGTCATCGTGAGGTGTTGGCTCACACCGAAGCTCAGGCTGAAGCGATCCACACGGCCAAGACTGAGGAGTTGAAGGAAGCTTTGCGAGTCCGCGAGGGTATTGAAAGTCAGAGGGCCCTTGATGCTATCAGAATCAAAGAACAAGAACTTTTGAATGTGAGTGCTCAATATAAAGAGAATTTACAGCATGAGGCGCACGAACACGTAAGGTTCCGTGAAGCTCAGATGAATGAGAAAATTCAAGCCTATCAACGTGTTATTGATGCTAACCATCGACAATCACTATCAAGTAAGGAGCAAGAAATCCTTGAGTTGAAGAGAGCAGCTGAGGAAGAGAGAAGGATTCAAGAAATCCTTGAGTTGAAGAGAGCAGCTGAGGAAGAGAGAAGGATTCAAAATGAGCGCATCACACAGCTTGAACACATGGTACAAGCCCAGATGCAACATAATCTGAAACTGCAAAGTATGCTCGATTCCCACTTTGCTCAGGTTCGTCCAAGCCCTATTGTCGAAACTGCCGCCATGACCATGACAGCCGGAACCCATGAATCAACGCAGATCCCAAATTTCGAGTTTGTTCCACCAACCAGAAAGGCTGCACCCGCAGCACCTCCGACCAATGTAGCCCGACCTCCAATTGCAAGAACGCCGATCAACTTTACTTCACCTGATGCCAAGACTTATGAAAAGGATGGTATTGAAATCATTTATCATGACCCATCATATCGAGTCCCAGTTCAAGTGAAGAAGGAGTCGGATGTTGCAAGGTCTTCCGCTGAGGAACGCCCTTCGGGAGGAGAGGCCAATAATCGTCGCCGAGATAACCATCCCATGGACAATGTCAATTCCCCAGCACCGACTAATCAATATGCCCCGACCGAAATAGGCCCAGATGAGATGGACTACTTCGAGCCCGGGGGCGATGACGCGCCTGATGGGGACGACCCCGGGGATGGAGGAGACGACAACGGGGGAAATGGAGGAGGTGGACCACCATCACCACCTGATCCAATTGATAAACCTGAAGGGGATAGGAACCGTAAGGCACCCAGAAAAGGAAAGGCTGGTCCCAATCCTCCCGATGGCGATGGTGACGGTGATGATGATCCCGATGATGAGGATGATGAAAAATTCAGGCGAAGAATGATCAAGTTTTTAGGTGGCTACATTGACCCAAGGCATGATGACAAACCCAAGGTCAAGGAAGCTGACACCATCAAGATCCCAGCATTCCCGTTGGCAGAAACCTATCGCAATTGGAGAATCAAGACTAGAGAAGCAGTTGTAGCAGCATCGACCGATCCCGACAGTGCTTTCAAGTGGATTAGTGATTCTTGGAAAGAAGAACAGACCCTTGAAGCGCTCCGGAAGGTTGCGCCGTTTGCGACATTAGATGCAAAGTTACTTTCTGCACTCACCAATATCATCACTGGTGACCTCGCCCGCAAGGTAGACACCTTCAAGGAGACTGAAGCCACCGCTGGACGGATTGTAAGAGGGAGACAAGTGTTGTTCATGTTGCATGACCACTTCAGTACAAACATCAAGCACGGAGCAACCTATGCCCTCCAGGATTTGTTCAGTGTCCAATTGCGTGGGGAGAATTTGAAGTCTTTCATTTCGAACTGGGATCAAGTGTTGGCTGGTATTGTCCAAGCTCCTGACGAAAGTGTATTGGAAACACTCTTCTACAAACAGGTGAAGAATTGTAAGGCCATCCAACATGATATGAATGAGTATCATAGAGCTGATGAAGGAACCGAAAAACGGAACTACAGTTTTCTTGTTTCTGCCGTGCGACGCCACCTTGACCGTGAGAGGTTGGAGGCAAATCGTGATCGAGTTGCCAAAGGTCTTTCGGGTGCCGGTCGTCCCTCCGCTCCTGCAGTCGAGGGCAAGACAGGTTTTATTCCCAAGGGGTATTGTGTGGCATGGAACAAGGGAGGCTGTAGTAAGGACAACTGTACTTATAAGCATGAAGTCCCCAAGCCACGTGATAGAAGTCGTAAGCCCAGCAAAACCAGAGGTCGCTCAAGTGAACGCTCTGGTTTTCCCAAACCAAAGGGGAAAGGTAAGAAGATTTGCAAGTTTTGGAAACAGGGACGTTGCGATAGAGGAGCTGATTGCAAATTCCTTCATGAGGGTTCAGTGGGAAAACCAAGACAAGCTACTCCTGCCCGTTCGGCCAGTAGCGAAAACAAAAATAAAAAGAAGAATCCCAAGAACCCGAAAAGGAAGGGATCCCGAAGCTCTAGCCGCTCTAAGAGCCCCAAGAGCCCGAAATCCCCGAAGTCTAAAGGATCCGGGGCCAGTTCATCTAAGCCGTCCCCTGCCGCAGTTTGTCTTGTTGCATCCATGCTTGCATCCGTGTCTCAGGCATTTTGTATCCCTCAACCAAGAGTATTTTGTCCATCGATTCGTTTTGATGATTCGCCAGACGTATCTCATGTTAAAGTCCGAGGGAACTTGAGGCCAATTGGAAACGCAGCCACCAAGGATAAGGTTACCTTTCCATGGGGACACCAGTTTGAAGTTGATCAACTTGCTGTGAATGATGCCGCTTTGACCGGTACCATGTTGGCAGGATCAGTTTCCAATTGTCTTCGGGGAATAGAATGCAAATGTGCCTATTTATGTGACACAGACTTTGGTTGCAATGAATGTATCCCAAAGGGAATCAAAGCCACCCCTGCGGAATGTAGAGAAGATGTGAAGGGAGCGATCAACCTCGAACTTGACTGGATTGCAGATACGGGGAGTGCCCAAGATCTTGTCAATGATAGTGAATTGCCGGACGACTATGGATACTACTCCAACAACCCCATTCGCATGATCACTGCCAATGGAGAAAGTTCGTCATCGAAACAAGGAAAAGTATTTGTTCCTAAGTTAGGCAAGACCATTGACCCCTATCTTGTTCGAAGCTCACCTCCTGTGATTTCGGTCGGGATGAGATGCATTGATGATGGTTACGACTTCATATGGAGAGGCTCCAAAGGTGAACCTCCGTACATGGTCAAACCAAATGGGGAACGCATTGAGTTAGTTGTCAGAGATTATGTACCCTACTTTGCAAATAATTCAAAGACGATTTCCACTCCATCAACTCAGCCTAGACCAAGCATTGCCACCCCGGCATCAGATGAAGCTCAACAATCTCCGGAGCCCGATGGGGACATTGAAATCATTGGTGATGACCCCATGGGTATCAATGTCGATTTACCGGAGCCCCAGCCATTGGAAGCTGAGGAGGTTGATGTCCCTGATGCCGACCGGGAGGTTGAGCCGCCTTTGGAAGGATCTAAGGGTAGCAGTAGTAATGTCCATGATGATGGTGCTCACAAAAGGTCACTAGGGGAAAAAGAGTTAAAAGAAGAAGCCAAGTCCGTTCGACATATGCTGACTCACATCCCTAAGAACCCTTTTTGTGACATATGCACTAGGGCTAAGATGTTCAAGCCACCCTCAAGGGCCGTAGGCGGATCAACCAAAGTTAAAGCTGAGAAATTTGGTGACCACATCACCGCTGATTTTATTGTCACCAGAGATGAAGACGAGTTGGGAATCGATGATGAGAAAAGTGCACTCGTCGTGAAGGACATAGCCACAGGATTTATGTATGTCTACCCCAATGCCAGACGAACCACCAATGCTGCGATCTTAGCGATCAAACATTTTGTTGGACATGAAGATAAGATAGGAGTCTTCTACAGTGACAATGCACCTGAATTAATTTCAGCAATGAAAATCCTTCAGTGCCGTCACATCTTAAGTAGGGACTATATATCTAAGTCCAACGCCCAAGCCGAGAGAGCAGTTCGGTCAGTTCTTGAAGGCACTCGTGTCAATCTGCTCCAAGCAGGCCTGAATCATTGGCACTGGCCTCATGCTGCCCGACATTGGTGCTTCATGCAGAATGTCATTGCAACGGGGGGAGACAAGTCACCATGGGAACTACGTTTTGGATCGAGATTTGATGGTCCTCTCATTCCTTTTGGTTGTCTTGTTGACTATTGGAATGGTCCGAGAAAGAAGAACAAAGAGGGACTTCGATTCGACCCAACATCGAGCCCTGGTTTATTCCTTGGCTATGCCATTCACCCCGAATTCATGTGGAGAAAAGAATTCATGGTTGTACCTACAAAGGATCTTATTGAAAATGAATCCAATGGTACTGCATCAATCTTGCGGGTAATCAAGATCAACAAACCGAGTGATACTCAATTTCCCCTCCAAGGCCGAACGACTTTTGGGAAAGATGACCCGGGACTTTCCGAAGCTCTGGGGAACCAAGAGCCGGCATTGGAGGATCAGGATGCTAAAATGGGTGATGACAATGAAGAATCCCAGGATGAAAGCTTCCAACTTTCTACTGCCCATGCTGTCCATGATGAAACATGGCTACCTTTCATGAGGCATATAAAGGATCGAGAGGGATGGTACGAATATGCTGATTGCCACGTTAACGTGAAAAGAGATTGTGATCACTACATTTCTCCCAACAGCAAGATTTCGACTGAAGAGTATCCCTATCGAACAACATGCCATAGAAAGGACGACGCCTGGTTCATCTTAGACCAAAACTTCATCCTCTGGCCAAAATACGAGGCCTGGAACGAGACCATCGCTCCATGTGAGGTCATGCTCACGATCTTCCATAAGGACATCATTGACCTTCGCGAGAGGACGGAGCCCGAAATTACAGTAGATGAAGCCATCCCTGGGGATGATCCAAAAGATAAGGATCTAATCGAAGTCATCAATCCCTCCACCGGTGATGTTGAGAAAATAAGAAGAGACGACCCCCAATATTATAGTGCAGACGGATTCAAAACAAGAAGGTACAAGGGATCAAGTAAACCAATGGACATCCCATCATTTGTTTGGCAGTCCATGTCTGTGAAAGCCAGAAGAGATGCAATCAGAGAAGAACAAATGAAGTTAGCCAGAAATGGAGCTGAGAAGAAACGAGCCGTTAGAGCCGAACAAGAACTTGCAAGACTCGAGAAATCCAAGAAGGGTGTTGCAAGTATTATCAATCAACTCCATCATGCATATCACTCAGAAGATGATTTTCCAACCATGCCCACATGTAAGTATTCCCAAGATAGGCATCGGGTTAAGTGCGCCCGGGTAAGTATAATGAGCGGGGAAAAGATCATCAATACTCTTGTGGCCCGGCCAGTCAACAAGAAGGAGATTAGGTCCAACCCTAAAGCTCAAGAATCTCTTGACATTGAGTGGAATAAGCTCGTCAAGAAAACTGCCTGGTTGTACGATACCGTTCAAGAGTGGAGCGTAGTCTCCGAAGGTGCCAAAAAGAAAGGGAAGAAAGTACATGTTGGAAAAGTGTTTGAGATTTGTGTTGAAAAAGGTAGTGAGCTTCCAATGGGCCACGAGCTTAGGAAATTTAAGGGTAGAACGGTATTCCAGGGCAACAATGTCCGTGATGAGAACGCCGATGTTGCTCTTTTCTCCGAGCTAGGCTCATCGCCTGCAACCATGGAGGCTGGTAAAGCTGTGGATGCATATGGTTCACAACCAGGGCACATAACTCAACAGAATGATGGTGTCCAAGCATATACTCAAGCACTAATGGAAGGGATCGAAACCTGGGTGGAACTTCCAGTTGATAGATGGCCCAAACATTGGGTAGGCAAGTTTAGACGCCCCGTCGTACTCCTTCGCATTGCCTTATATGGTCACCCTGACTCGGGGGGGCTTTGGGAAATTCACTGCGAAAGAATGCTCATAGCGGTGGGGTTCATAATGCCTGACCCGGAAGGGTGGCCATCAGTGTTCTTTCACCCTGAATTGAAGCTCCTCTTGGTAGTGTATGTAGACGACTTCAAAATGTCAGGTCCTAAAGAGTCGATGTCGAAAGGATGGGAGTTAGTCGGATCCAAGATCGATATGGATGTCCCCACTGACATTGGTCGATACCTTGGATGTGATCATGTTCAAGAACTTCAAGTTATGCTGACGGTTCATGATCACCCTTTCGCTCACCTCTTCGATAAGTCCCTTCCTGATCCCGCCGCCAAGGAGGCCGCAGCAGCGGAGAGGACTCAGGACTTTTGGGAAGTTGACGCATCCAAAGGAGTCTACATCAGACATCACTGTCAACCAAGAAAGGGATTTTATGTTCCAGATGAAGAAATCATAACTGCATGTAACTTGACTGATGTTAGGTTTACTGACTTTGTGCAAAGCACGTCGGAAGACGATGCCGTTTCTGAATGGGACAAGTACCTTGATGAAACGGGGGGCTATGCACAAGGGAAGAGAAAGCCTGCATTATGGGTAGGTGCCACTTACCTATTTACCAAGACTTGCAAAGATCCCAAAATTGCAGTTGCATCAATTAAAAGAGATAAAAACGATGCCAAAAAGAAAGCAAGAGCTCAAGGTTTCAGATACATGGACCAATTGTTCAAAGATCAACCATGCATGTCCAAGCCAGTGAATGTGATGACATATGACATGCAACCCTTTTTGCAATCATGTATTGACCGATACCAGTCACTTGCCGGCAAAGACGCCAAACCCCTCAAGCAGGTATCCACTCCTTTTCATGAAGAGAGGATTGCAAGACCTCTGGAAGGGGAGTCCGAGCCGAAAGGTGCACTTGCTCCAATAGCTGCAAGGGTTTTGATGAAGATCCTATTTGCCGCCCGTATGGCAAGATATGACTTGCTTAGAGCAGTGCAAGGATTAGCAGCTAGGGTAACAAAATGGTCAGTGGATTGCGATAAGGCATTGCATAGATTAATTTGTTACATACATTCTACATTGGACCACAAGCTCAAAGCCTTCGTTGGCGATCGAATTCAAGAGTGCAAACTTTGGTGTTTTGCCGACGCCGATCATGCCGGTGAGTACGACAACAAAAGTACTACTGGATGTTTCTTAGTCCTAATAGGTCCCAATACATATTTCCCACTCACTGCATTCTCTAAGAAGCAAACATCAGTGTCAGTTTCTAGCACTGAAGCCGAAGTAGTTGCTGCAAACATTTCCCTCCGCGCTGTAGGACTGCCTTCATCCGGTTTATGGGCCTACCTCCAGAACGCGGGGGGGGGATCAAGCACTCCGGGAGGTTTGCCAAGAGAGAGCATCAAGACCCAACCTGAGGGTAATGGTGAATATTGGGAGTTTTTACGGGATAGAAGATTGCTTGTCCGTGTTCATCCAAAGAACAGGGCCCACCTTTTCAATCCAACCGAGTCCAAGACCATTCCAATCCCCATCAAACGAATTGGCAACTCCAGAACAACTATCTTTATTTCATCCGGAATGATGGACTTCATCCAGGACAATTGGAAAAGACGGGGCACCAGACCTGTTGAAAAACAATGGACAGGAAAGACATTCTTCCGTGTTTATGGACCTTACGAAAGTGACTATGAAGTTGAATCATCGGAAGTTCGGGAAGCACTCACTGATTTTGAATTTGTAGGACAAGAGAAAATGGGTGATTACATGGTGTCACTCTTCCCTCCCAAGAGCATCCGTGGAATATTCGTCGAAGACAACCAAGCTACTATCAGAATCTTGGAAAACGGTAAGTCACCATCATTTCGTCATACGGACAAAACCCAACGGATCAACTTGTCATGGTTATCAGAGCAATATAAGAGGGGATGGTACGATCTGACATACGGACCATCCAAAATGCAGGTTGCAGACAGGCCTTTCACTAATGCAGAGAAATGGCGATTTGCACTTGCCCTCATGTCCCACGTAGCACCCAAGAGTAGTAGGACCAGCTCATCCGGTTCTGATCGTGCAACGACTGGTACCCCACGGCCCAAGGCTATGGCATCCAGTCGAAGCTCCGGGGAACCGAGAGCCAGCCTGAACCCCAATCGATTGCTAGTGGAAATTTGCTGCAGTCCCATGTCAAAGTTGAGTGATGTTTCCAGAGAAGCCGCCGTTGGATGCAGAGTGGTCCAGTTTACCGAGAAACACAGTTTGTTGGACGAAGAGTATCAACTGTATGTTGCAAGCATTGTGAACGATTTTCCAATGTCCAAAGATGTCCTTTTATGGCTGAGCCTCCCTTGCACGGGGGGCACATCGTGGTCTCATGTGAACTTGAAAATCCCAAGTGCCGCTAAGAAGGTCATGAAACATGTCAAGACTATGAAGAGGTTATGGAAAGCTTTTGAAAGATTTGTTCATCGGTTATCCAGAGACTTTGAAGTCGCTATTGAATGGCCTCAAAATTGCCGGTACTGGAAATTCCCGAGAGTACTCAAGTTTATCCATGAATTCTCCTTGAAGAGATATGATTTCCATGGATGTATGCTCGGCACAAAAGACCACGAAGGGATTCCTATCAAAAAGCCCTGGACTGTCGCCACTACAGTTGATGAAATTGGTTTGGAACTGTCACAATATCAATGCGACGAGTCACATGACCACGTGCAAGGGAGAGGAAAGCCACTCAAAGAAACTGAGAGTTATTCATACCCTTTTACTGATTGTGTGCATAGAGCTTTTGACCGGGCAGCTCAATCTGCTCGAACATTTGCGTGTGCTTTGCTCGCCGTCTCCGACCTGCCTTTCTTTGCCGTGATGTTGGACGCTTCTTCCGCTTCGGTGTCTCTTCCTCCTCATGTGACGGAAGCAGCTCAAGCTGGGGTACGTCTTCCGGAAGGTCGGCCAGGTTCGGAACATGCCAATTGGCGCCAGGATGCAAACTTCCAGGTGGAGCAGATCGCTCCGGAGTTTCGCTTGACGATCTATGAGAGGATTCTCCAATGGGAAAAGAAACTGGCTACAATTCGAGGCTCATGTGTGGCATGCATCTTTCCTGATGGCTATGAAGGTGCAAACAAGATTGGAAGTGGGCAAATCCCGATTGGTGACGTGATTGATGGTCTCATCGGGAAGGACACCAACGAAACGCAGAGGACCTACACTGACATTGTCGATTTGGTGAAGGACATCCCTGCTGCTTTGTTTGGTGCCGTTGAATGCCCACCGGAAGGTGAGGCCGACTTGATTATCGTTGGTGACTCATCTTTCGCACTTGTGGCCAACCACGACAACCCTGTGCTCTGCTCCAGGCTTTCCTTTGGTGAACTACTACAGAGCAAGGAGTACGCCATTGGCCAGATCAGGTCCGTTTACCCAGGACTGAAATGGGGTAAGGGGCTCAGTGCGATTAACCACCAAATCTGGGAGTTGATTGAGAAGGTCGAACGTGAGAATCGCCTTCTCGACAGACCAACACTCCCGATCATGGTCGTCGTCGGATGGGCGGGGAACGATGTGCACGGGGACTTTGGGTACCAGGGGTGTACATGGATTCACCAATCCAATCTCACGAAGTCAGAAGCCGACCGGAAGGTCGCTGCCGAGTACGTCGACAAGCAGTACAAGAAGGTGCAGCGATCCCTGGATGGACTGGTTGAGATTTCAAAGGACCCCCGTGTCATGTCTGTGCAAGTCATCGGGAACGGTGACCATTCCGGATACTCATTGCCGCCATCTTACAATCGCGAGATGGGCAAGCACATCAACTGGCTGGCAGAGCGCGGCATTCAATGTGTGAACTCCACTATGCTCGCTCAGGGTGGTAAATACGACAACTACCACTTGCACGACCACCAGTTTAACCGGAAACTGGTTTATCGTTTCTTGAGAGGAGCCATCACCTTCCACCTCAAATACGTTGAGCTCATGTCGAAGCAGGACGAGCTCAGGTACTTTGTGAAGAAGTTCATCAGCAACGAACAAGACCGTGTGGCCGCGGTCCATCTCTTCCCCACGATGGTTCAGTTTCGTTTGGCTTTGCTCGGCACTCAAGAGGTCATGGAAGCCGTCTCCACTGAGAAGAAAACGGCAACCCCTGCCCAGGTCTTTGATGAGGCAGATGAGGAGATCCTCATGTGGGTCCATGCAGGAATTCTTGAGGCCAACGAGGAAGCCACCCGGGAGGGAAGGCCGATGCCCACAGCTTTCACTGATGAAGAGATCAGCTCCATCGTCCCAATTGACCCTTCGATCGAGGACTATGAAACCGAAGAGTTCAGGGCCCGACAATACCTTCAAGAAGATCTGAATCAGGCCGCTGCTGATGGTTTCTCAACCACAACCATTGAGTCGATCGAGATCAATCCGGAGAACACTGATGTCGAAGATGATGTTGAGGTTGTTCCCGAGTTTGATGAATGGGACGTGATCCTGGACGAGAAGATCATTGTCAACCCCCATGATGAGAAGGTCAAGGAAGATGAAATCTCGGAGGACAGAGCCAAGGAGGTTGCGGATCTCAACAAGATCATCGAGATCACATCCACTGAGGCAAAGCCTTCGGGAACGTCGGCCGATGACCCTGCTGCTGCAAAAGATGCACCTGCCAAGGTTGACCAAGGGGGAGAAGACATGACTTCATCGAGGATTTCAACATGGAGCGTGGTTGGTGGTGATGAATCCAAGCCCAGCGACATGACTTCTTCCAGGATCTCAACATGGACCGAGGCTGGTGGATCTGAAGCCACTGCCATGGACATTGACTCTGAGAAGAAGGAAGGTGCTGATGCTGCCCGGAAGGGTGTGCCAACTGACACTGCGGTTCCTGAGGCTTCTGCTTCTTCCGAACAGCCTGCTGACAAGACTGCCATTGTCGACCTGACCAAGACCGAGAAGAAGGTGGAGGTTGACAAGCCAGTTGGAAAGCCGGCCGAAAAGAAAATGCCGAAGAGTGAAAAGCAAAAGGCACCAGAGTCCAAAGCGCAGCCCAGACAGAAAGCGCCGCGACTCAGTGTCGAAGCTGATGCAGCCCTTCGCAAGTTGGAAGAAGCAA
The DNA here is from genome assembly GCA_947184155.2 of Cladocopium goreaui. Classification (NCBI taxonomy): domain Eukaryota; class Dinophyceae; order Suessiales; family Symbiodiniaceae; genus Cladocopium; species Cladocopium goreaui. The sequence goes on from CAMXCT020004669.1 coordinate 240,194, forward strand.
CGGAACGCCAAGAGGGATCAGTATGGTTGGACCCCAATGACATGATCAACAGGATCCCCAAGGAGTATTGCGGCCAAGGGCGACTGAGATTTCTTTCCACAAAGTTATCTTATGTTCTCCGTGGACACGCATTGAGCTATGGTGCTCGCAGCCCAGACATCGATCCCATGGATCTTTCGATGGATTTCGAGGCGGTGATGAAGACGATGGCCCACTATGTCTCCTACCCGAAGATCAGTGAGGTCCTGTCCATCGTGCGCAACAGTGACACCAGGCGCTTCCAGGTGAAAGTGGCCCAGCCCGATTTGCCTGAAGCAACCTGGAAGGGTTTGCCATGGAAGGTTGTCGCCATCAGAGCAGTCCAAGGACACAACCGTGCAGTGGTGGAAAATGCCAAGATTTCATCGCTGGTGAAGGAAGTGTTTACTTTGGATCCAACCTTCACCAAGGCCGACCTCGACACGCCCAAGTTGCCAAGGACAAACCTTCGTCCAGACCTTGTGCCGGAGTTGATGGCTGCACTCCCAAGGGTTATCTACCATAGCTGCGACAGGCTCGCTATGGAAAAGATTGTTGAACATGGTCTCATCCCAGGTGGCTGGCCCCAAAGAACAGGAAGGGCGCATAATTTCTTTATTGCGTCGCATCCATGGGATGATTCAGTCGGTGGCAGAAAGCTCGCGGGAACGCGAGCCGGGAAGCAATATTACATTGCCTTTGACACCGAGCTCATCGTCCAAAGCGGCTGCCGATTGTTTCGCACAGACGAAGCAATCATAAGCCCTGACTGGATCTCCAACGAGAACATCATTTGCACATATGATGCTGTCAACCGGGAGTTTGCCTGGGTGAATCGCCCCTATGAGATCACACGTGTGGGGTACAACAGCAAAATGAAGACCCACAAGGACCAGGACACTCCGAAGAAAGAAGCCTTGTCCAAGAGCCCGTATGCCAACGCCAGGGACAGTCTGAAGGCCTACCTCATGAGCGGCAAGTCCATTCGACCAGGCCAGATGCAGATGACCGACTCTCCGGAAGAGCTTCCCCCACTTCTTCGTCGACGTGAAGGAACTTCAGGACCTTTCGAGGACAAAGTGACGTTGAAGATGGCCTCCTTTGGTGCTTTGTCCAATGCTGAAACCATCCGCAAGGGCAAGGGCCGGGGAAAAGGCAAGGGAAAAGGAAGCCGCCCGGGAGGGCTGGCCCAGCGCTCAACAAATGCTGAGGATTACATCTACAGCTCAAAGATTGAGATGCAGCAGGTCAGATGCCACTTCTGCGGTGAACAGAACATTGAGGGCACCCACAAGTGTCAGTCGTGCTTCAAATGGCTGATTGCTTGGTCGGATGGAAGAATTGCGACAGAGGTATGCCGGATGGAAATCTCGGCCAAGAAAACCAATAAGGTGTTTTCCCTGGACAAGATCGATTTTGAGAAGCAGCCACGTGCTCAGCGAGTTTCTGACCGCACCCGAGCAGATCAACGTCGAGCTGGACGAAGTAACTTCGGAAATCTCAAGGACGCTGCTCAGACACATGCGGGAAGATACACAAAGCTCGGCTTCAAATCGATCCAGGACCGCATGGAGAAGGACCCATTTTATTTGTTCAACAATGCGGTTGGCCAGATAACCCCTGACTGTTGTCAGTTTTTGGAGGATCTGGCAAAATGCATTGCCCCTGATGTTGGCCGTACCCGAGAGAAGCGAGAAAAGCAGCTGGGAACAGGTGTCAGCACTCGTTTGATTTTTATGCCTGACTTCAACAGAGACATCCGACTCCCGTTGGACGTTACCAAGGAAGCCATGGTTGCACATCATGCACGTGTTTTTACACTCCCACAATTTGCTGTTCTTGCTGCGGACTTGCTGAAAGCGAGGGGGGAACCCACGCCGATGTTATTTGGATGGTCTGGCTCAGTGTTACCTGTGGATCAGGCGTCAGCCCAAGATTGTTTCTTTGACCTCGTCGACTTCGCGAAGAGGCAGTGGAAGGAACAATACAATAACATCAAGGGTGAAGAGCACTCCTTCGTGGATGAAGCCACCGCATCAGATGTGGCTGAGTTTCCATTGGCAAGGTCCTCCAAGACGGGTACTGGCGAAGGGCGAGAAGGATACCGGCGTCACTTTGACCCGATCCAGAAGCCAGCCAAGGGCAAGGGCAAGGGTTATGGTCAGCAACAACGACCAATCTTTCAGCAGGCCATTGAGTGCTGGAAGTGCGGTCAGTATGGCCACAAATCCTTTGAATGTCGCAGTGGATGGAGCCGAGGGCAACAGTGGGGTTCATATGGATCTTACTCAAGCCGCTCGGGAGGGCAGGCCCAATGGCAAAGCTGGAATTGGAATCAGGGCTACTCTGGCCGAGGTTGGACTGCTGATCCTTGGGGGAGATCGACAGCATCGAGCTCATCGGCAGCTCCTCCGGAGCCAGTGCAGCCACCTCCAACGGCAACGCCTGTGCCTGACACAACACCATCTGCTGGCGATTCTGCCCAAGCTGCCTCTGGATCAACCCCTGCAGCGGAGCCTCCACGACAGGTACCTCGTGCACCAGTTGTGATTGCCGAGGAGTACTGCGAGATCAACGGCCAGCCACACTTCAAGCGCACCTACAATGATGGGACGGTAGAATTTGAATCTTGGTAGATGTTTCACATCTCATGCCATGATTTTATGCCTACCGGAAGGTTTGGCCGATTGGATGAAAGCTGACCTATGGTCATTCAGTTCAATCGAATTGCACATATTTCCAAAACTTGAAATTTCAACTTGATAAACTTTTCCAATTGCTTCAAAAAGAGTTTGACATCAGCATCCGATCCGTTGCGGTAGTTGCACGTGTACAGATGCCGTGTAGGTTAGCCTGATACAGTAGTTTCCGAACCAAAGGCAATTGAAAGGAATGGTAATGTTCCTATGCCTTGGCGGAAGCCAGGCCAACTTCACTTTTGTCTCTGTCAAACATGTGCCGTGCCTGGATTGAAAAGCAGATGCATCCGAACACCTTTTGCCTCATGCATTCGAGCTATGACCATTTTCGCATAACATTAGGTAGTTGTATGTACAGTGATGTCTGTGTTTGCCCGCTCTCAGGTCACCTCTGGCGGGCTGCTGCTTCCGGCCTCCGTTAATCTGCGGACGGCGGGGGGTGTTTAATATGAATACCCCTGTACATACTGTATTAATTCATCTACCTACGTTATGTTATGGCTCAAGAAAACAAGCGCGTATTGCTGTTCGTTTGTGGCGTGTTAGCCTGTAAAACAATATATATATATAAATATCTGAGATTCTGGTATATTCAAGACTATTCATGTAAAAATATGCAGAGTTGGTTGTGACCTCAGATGCAGAACGGCTAAGGATTACTCGGGAGCTTCTACCACTTTTGATGCATCCCGAAAGGCCAGAGAGGATTTGACGCAAAACAAGAATTTTATCGATATTTTATGATAGTTGATCAGTAATTTTTGAGTACAGCTTCACAAGATTTGTCATGCCAGCAACTTGCGGGGCCGTGTCCCTGTGACAGATCTTCAACGATGCTTTTCCGGATGGGTTTGCCTGGGAAGTTCTGGAGGTGCGAAGTTGGTAAGTTGTGTAGAAGTCTTGATGGTTCTGTTTCCAGAACTCGAAACACACAAGTTGGTGCGCTTTTAGCAATGGACCAACAGGGCCAACATGGCCAATTCCTCTTGTTTTTTTGTCACAACTGCATCCTTTCAGTTTGAATGACACGTTTCCTGATGTCCAGGTATACACAGGACCTCCAAACTTGCTCTTCAAATGGAGGCATTTTGGCAAGTTCTCTGGCACCTTCCAGGACAAGGCACCCACTGAAGTTTTTAGGCAGTTGACAAGAGCAAGAACTGGCAAGTCCAAGGGACATGGTCTCAGCGTGTCTAAGTGTGAACCGTGTCTAAGCCACAGCAATGTCACAATGTCACAATGTCAACATGGCCGGATTTTTTTCTGTCAGAATGGCAAGAAGCACAAAGGCAGTGGAGAGCTGGCCTCAGTTTGACGCACCCAGAAAAATACCATGTCACATCATGTTACCATGAACAGAATAGCGGCTATAGCGAAATTGCGCAATACTTAGTCAATACTTGCTAAACATTGCTAAACAATACTTGCTGAGTACTTGCTGAGTCCTTACTAAGTACGATTTCGCTTCAAATATTAGAGTGCAAGCGAGGCAAGTCCTCAAATCGGCCTGAACCACTGAGGAAATGTTGAACCTTGTTGGAATGTGCTTGGCAAAGGTGAACGAAAAACTGGAAATGGCAACTTGGATCATCTTGGATCTGCAACTGACCAGCAGAGGGAATTTTCTAGTTGTCCGATGTTGTTCCCGGGTTTGTGATTGCAAAGAATCTCGCAGATAGCCTTGTGCTCGACCGTGCACGAACATGAGGAAAGCTTGGATGTGTACTATAATCCCGAGGAGAGATCCAGACATACAAAAGACATCCCCAGCAAAAACCAAAAGTGCATGTTGTAGCTGATTTGCTGCCCTTCCCTTTCATTGGCGTGACGGACTAGCAGAGTCTAGTTGAGTCTACCAGAGTCTACCAGAGTCCACGGATGGGGGCAGTATGGTGAGGTTGAGATGGTTGAGTGATGGTGAGTGATGGTGAGCGTGCGTGTTGGGTTGTTGGCTTTGCACGGGATCAGCTCCACCTGTACCACAGGAGATGACTCGGCCTTTGACCACCAGTTTGGTAGATGCAACGCAGCGAGCCATCCAGGAGCATTTCTCGAGCTCACAGCAACTGATGGGACGACAGCTTTCGCCAAATCAACGACAGCTTTCTGGTCCCATCCACAGGTCATTGGGTATTCTACTCGACTGTACTTCAAAAACGAAGGAAATACTTTCGAACACAGACAGCACAAACAAGAGACAATCGGCCACCGTAGTTGCATTTGCTGGTGCTTGTGTCATTGCATGTGATGGTGGCCATGACGTGTAAAAAGATGACCTGCAACACAAACATGTTTCGTTCCTCCCATCATCTTGACTTCACTCGAAGGTAATTTTTGGCGTCCCAGCGCTTACAAAGCTTGCATGCAAACATGCACTTTCACGTGTAAGGCAAATTTGCCCGTCTCTCTTGTTGAAATCGCAATTTCCCTTCCTCAAGTTTTGCCCTGCCGTTGTGATATGTTGTGATACTATGATATACTATGGGGATGCCTCACCAGCATTCCAATGCCACACCTGTTGGAAACCTATTCTTCTTCGAGTTGCTTTTTATGAGTATATACAGATGTATATATGTATAGGCTATATATACAAGATAATACGTTGGTGCATATATATGATATATATATATGTATAATATGTATATCTATTATACATTTACGATGCTTGTTGGCCTCGATGAACTGCAAAAGCTTCCAGGATGAGGCAGCAGATTCCAAGGCGCCGAGCAAAACCAACAAACGAAGAAAGTCGGAGCTTACGGTTTTGTTTCGATAAGCATTGTCTGGTGGGAAGGTCTGCACTCAACTGCACCGGTCCCTCAACCTATCAAGCCTGGAAGGTAGAAACTCCACACTCATTCCGCAATTCGCCAATTTGCAGGGAAACACGGAGAGACTGTGTTGGTAAGCTGATGTGAATTTTGCGTAAATTTAGAATGCAGCCATGCAGTGCAGATGGGCATCGGTGGCTGCCGAAGTGGTGACTGTGGAGTGATGTGAGTGCTGAATGGACTGTCGATGCGCCGTCCGTCTGAAGCATCTCATGTTTTAAGTGAAAGTGGTTGTGCCCGCCGGTGACCAGGTACCTTCAAACAAGAACTCTATAAAGATTGCATGAACAGTTCCAATACTTTGACCATTCAATGTCTTTGAGCTCGATTTGATATTATTTTGGTTGTTTTGTGTTTCAAGCCCGGCTCGTCATAAAAAGCAGCAAAGTCTGCGGATGAGACCTCGGGTGCGGATCCTGTCGGGGAGCGTGAGACCGCCTAGGGCAGCTGCGCTTTGCTGCGCTTTGCTGCGCTTCACTTCGTGTTGTGGTGAGACCCTTCAGCTTTGGAGACAGTCGGAGACAGTATACGGTCCCTGTACATGTGGGAAAAAGCTGATACATTGTCTTACAGTTTGTCTTACATTTTCATACATTTTTAGACCATCACTACCGTGTCATGTTGTGTAACATGGCCTATGCTCGTAAACTCAATTGACCATTCGACCCAGTCGGCTTTGAGAGGTCCTTGCCACCTTCACAAGTGCACGCAGGTTGATGTGAACACTCAGAGTGCTCAGAGTGCTCGAGCAGCAAAAGGGATCGGAGTTTCGCCCATTTGGTGTCCCTGTGCACGGATTTCCACAGTCAAATCTGTGGGTTTGAATGTCGACTTCGGTCAATGAACAAAGTGACCTTGGTCAATGCATGGGATTGCTATTGTGGCTCCAATGCAAGTTTAGCTTAGAAAGGAACAGAACAGACCAGTCAGATCTGGTGTGAGACTGGGTTGCGTTCTTCATTTGGTTTAAGATCACACTCAATGCCATGAGCTGTACATGATAAATACGGAGTAAACCAGACAACCTGACAACGACCAGCAATCAGTGGCAATCAGCAAGATGCTCGGGACATGTTCTTCGCATCATGAGATGGTCGCCTACGCCCGCACCGCATCGTTGTGAAGCTTAGTTCAGCTCCCAGCTGCCACACAGCTTCCAGATGCTTCCAGATGCTTTCAGGATGTTTTCATTACATTTCAATACGTTGACAAATCTACCATTTCAATACGTCAGATTGTCGTCATATGCTGTGCACCTTGTACGACTAGGACACTCTAGTGAGGTCCTTTGACTGCCATGGGTGGTGGTGCGTCAACGTCAAAGCAGACAACTCAGAGGCCTCTGACAATGCACCAATCGTAGGGAATGATGATGCAAGCCGGGTTCAATATGGATCAACATGGGGTATCCTTTGGAGACAGATATGAGATGATGTGACGATGTGTGACTGACAGTGAGGTACGTGGTGAAAGACGATCCAAAGAATGGTGCAGAAAGTAAAGACAAGGCGGCGAAGCGTTGGAAAACATGCTTCACGGTGAATTCACGTCGGATGTTTCGCAGCGTCGGACAACAGTCTCCACCCGGCGCCTAGGATGATGACATTGCTGCAGTTTTGCCTCAAGAACTTGAGCAGCAAGCTTAGCAAGCCGTCGAATCTTCAAGGATGTCGAATTTATCAACAGGAATAGCATATACATCATATACAGATACATACAGATACATAATTAGGATTAATCAGGCATACATATATATATACATATACATATACTTGTATGTATGTATGTATGTAATGTATGTAATGTATGTAATCTATGTAATGTATGTAATGTATGTAATGTATGTAATGTATGTAATGTATGTAATGTATGTAATGTATGTAATGTATGTAATGTATGTAATGTATGTAAGGTATGTAAGGTATGTAAGGTATGTAAGGTATGTAAGGTATGTAATGTATGTAATGTATGTAATGTATGTAATGTATGTAATGTATGTAATGTATGTAATGTATGTAATGTATGTAATGTATGGTATGGTATGGTATGGTATGGTATGGTATGTATGTATGAATGTAATGTAATGTAATGTATTGTAATGTATTGGTATTGGTATTGGTATTGGTATTGGTATTGGTATGGTATGGTATGGTATGGTATGCATGTATGTCTATAAGATGTATATATATATATAGATATCGTGTACAACAATACATAAATTATGTTCACATTTGCATATACATATACCTAATGACTATATATATATATTATATATATATATATATCCATACCCTTCTTTTTACACATACTATTGCAGTATTTTACACATCAAGACATCTCAAGCACCTTTCATCATGAAACCCTACGCCTACCCCCCCAGAGCCTACCCCCCCAGAGGGCAAATCCTTATTAAGCTCTTAATAAGCTCTTAATAAGAGCTTAATAAGGATCGGACCTTAAGTGGGCCTTAATAAGGACCGATTAGTGGATCCTCACTTATTAAGCCCTTAATAAGGGTTTGGGATTTGCAATGTGTTTTTTCTGGGGCTGAAATGTCGAATCCTTATTAAAGGCTTATTAAGAAGAAGGCCTCCAAAAATATGGGATTGGAACTCGTTTGTCTTAATCAGTCACTGATCGGGAAATCACTCCGACCTCGCCTTTCACTAATTGGGAAATCACTCCAACCTTGTTTTTGTGAGTTTCAAGAAGGGAAGAACCATTGAAATATTTCACTTTTCATTCCAGGGACCAAGAACTTTGCAATTCATGCTGAATTTTGGTCTGTGCACTGTGTGGGAGGGGGGGCAGGGCGGACAGTTTTTGCTGGCGATGACATGGCTCAGGGCATGGTACCAATTGAACACAAGTCTCAGTCAAAACCAAAATTATTGCGCCAAAATTTCTCACCTGGCGTTTGCCCGTGATTTTGACACATTCAAAACAGGTGCCTATTTTTTCGACAACTAGTTTTGAGAGTTTCCAGTCTAGTAAGGTTCTATAAATCAAGGTTTTGTTTTTTTCTGAAAAATGTGAATTAAAATTTGTGAATCAAATTTCTGAAAAAGTTCTGAAAGATTTGTGAAACCAGAGATTTTCTGCTGGCAGCCATTCAAAAATGAATGAAAACTGGTTGTTTTGCTGTTGTTTTCAAAGTTTTCAGCTAGTTTTATACTTTTGGCAGTTCCCAGGTTTTGCTGCTATTTTCAAACTTTTTGCGTTGCTTTTCTCGAATTTGACGAATTTCAGAAAATTTTCAGAATTTTTTCACTTTTTTTCAGAAATTTATCAAAAATTTCTGAAAAAATATGAAATTTCTGAAAAAATTGTGAATCCAGAGATTTTCTACTGCCAGCCATTCAAAAATGGATGGAAAACTGGTTGTTTTGCTGCTGTTTTCAAATTGTTCAGCTAGTTTTTCATTACTTTTGGCAGTTCCCAGGTACCAAAAGTGGAGGAAAACTAGCTGTTTTTTGCGGTTATTTTCAAACTTTTTGCGTTCCTTTTCTCGTATTGTGACGAATTTCAGATTTTTTCAGAAATTTCTGAAAAAAAATCTGAAAAATTGAAATTTTCTGAAAAAAATGTGACTCCAGAGATTTTCTGCTGCCACCCATTCAAAAATGGATGAAAACTGGTTGTTTTGCTGCTGTTTTCAAAATGTTCAGCTAGTTTTTCATTACTTTTTGGCAGTTCCCAGGTACCAAAAGTTGCGGAAAACTAGCTGTTTTGCTGCTATTTTCAAACTTTTTGCGTTGCTTTTCTCGAATTTTGACGAATTTCAGACAATTTTCAGACATTTTTCAATTAAAAAAAAACTGAAAAAATCTAAATTTTCTGAAAAATTTGTGAGTCCAGAAATTTTCTTCTGCCAACCTTTCAAAAATGAATGAAAAAACTAGCAGTTTTGCTGCTGTTTTCAAATTGCTCAGCTAGTTTTTCATTACTTTTGGCAATTCCCAGGTACCAAAAGTTGCGGAAAACTAGGTGTTTCGCTGCTATTTTCAAACTTTTTGCGTTGCTTTTCTCGAATTGTGACGAATTTCAGATTTTTTTCAGTGAAAAAAAATCTAAATTTTCTGAAAAATTTGTGAATCCAGAATTTTTTTGCTGCCAGCCATTCAAAAATGGATGAAGGCTAACTGTCTTGCTGCTGTTTTCAATTTTTTCAGTTAGTTTTTCATTACTTTTGGCAGTTCCCAGGTACCAAAAAGTGGAAGAAAACTAGCGGTTTTGCTTTTTGCGTTGCTCAAATTTCATTTTTTTCAATTTTTTTTGAAAAAAAATTAAAAAAACTGAAAAAATTGAAATTTTCTGAAAAAATTGTGACTCCAGAAATTTTCTGCTGCAACCCATTCAAAAATGGATGAAAACTGGTTGTTTTGCTGCTGTTTTCAAAATGTTCAGCTAGTTTTTCGTTACTTTTTGGCAGTTCCCAGGTATCAAAAGTTGCGGAAAACTAGGTGTTTCGCTGCTATTTTCAAACTTTTTGCGTTGCTTTTCTCGAATTGTGACGAATTTCAGATTTTTTTTGAGAAATTTCTGAAAATTTTCTGAAAAAATCCGAAAATTTCTGAAAACTTTTCGAATCCAGTGATTTTCTGCTGCCAGCCATTCAAAAATGGATGAAAACTGGTTGTTTCCCTGCTGTTTTCAATTTTTTCAGCTAGTTTTTCATTACTTTTGGCAGTTCCCAGGTGGAAAACTAAATGTTTTGCTGCTATTTTCAAACTTTTTGCGTTTCTTTTCTCGAATTTTGACGAATTTCGGAAAATGTTCAGAAATGAGCTAATTAAAAAAAAAAAAAGAAAAAATTGAAAAAAAATAATTTTTCTGAAAAATTGTGACTCCAGAGATTTTCTGCTGCCAGCCATTCAAAAATGAATGAAAACTAGCTGTTTTGCTGCTGTTTTCAAAATGTTCAGCTAGTTTTTCATTACTTTTTGGCAGTTCCCAGGTACCAAAAGTTGCGGAAAACTAGCTGTTTTGCTGCTATTTTCAAACTTTTTGCGTTGCTTTTCTCGAATTTTGACGAATTTCAGACAATTTTCAGACATTTTTCAATTTAAAAAAAAAAAGCTGAAAAAATCTAAATTTTCTGAAAAATTTGTGAATCAAGAAATTTTCTTCTGCCAACCTTTCAAAAATGAATGAAAACTAGCTGTTTTGCTGCTGTTTTCAAATTGTTCCGCTAGTTTTTCATTACTTTTGGCAGTTCCCAGGTACCAAAAGTTGCGGAAAACTAGGTGTTTCGCTGCTATTTTCAAACTTTTTGCGGAATAGCATCCAAAATGCGATGTGACAACAGAACGCATGAATGTGCATAGATTTGTCTTTGGAGTGGGATTGTGGTTCAAGACCAAATTTTTCAGAGCGCAGGGTCAATGGACACCCCCAAGTGAAGATCATTGAAAGGGACCAAGCTGACCAAACAGGGAAAAGCACCGTGGCCAGACCAAGCCTCATCTTTGAGTATACCATGACAGTCGGGCTTAAGCAGTGCACTGGTCGACCATTGCAGACCTATTTGAGCTTCTCAATTCTCAATTGCTGATTCCTGGTCGGGCATGTACACGGTCATACAAGTTGACTGTGTTGATCGCAACCTTTTCAGGTGGGACAAAAGTAGAGTTTCAGTCGTCGGTCATTGCTTGGTTGGTGTAATTCCCTTTGCCGTTGCCTCAGCTGTCCCATTCCTCCCCTTTCTTTAGTTGCATGTTGACGGGACTCATCGTCCTCTAACATTTAGTGGCCGCCGTCTTCGGGCATCACTAGGTTCGTTTTCACCAGTTGCCATTACAACAGCCCTTGTTTAAGGGCCGAAACACCTAGATTCACACCTGACAAATCTCGGAAGGAAGCTGTTGATCCCACGACGGAGTGTTTACTCCATGTTCTCCGAACAGTTTTTTGTTTCAAATGGCTGCTCAGCCCTTAGACGCAGTGTGGGAAACGCTGCGACGGGCCAACGTGCCTCACCTGGCCGTCACGTTTGTCAACCATGGGATCAGATCTGTCGATGACGTCGTGAGACGCACGCCTGAGTTGTTAGCGGCTGGAGTTTCCCAAAGTGACATAGAGGCATTTCTGGCTGCCCGCGGTGGTTTGGACAATCCGGATGCACCTCAGGGCCGTGCTGACCATCCAATTTGTAGGGATTTTTCCACGAGAGCCTCGTTCACTCTTGCTCTCGCTGCAGCCTCCCCCAACAACAGAAAGAGGGCGCTTGATGCATTGCAAGCAGATGTGCTTTCACGAAGCTCCCAGCCTGCACAAGAATCGAGGATTCGCACATACCGGGCACTTTGCGCGGCATGGGATGTGGTGGCCTTCCCATTGACTATTGAGTCAGTGCGTTGCACAGGCGCTAGCCTGAAAGCAGGGCATTATCGCAGTGCCCAGTTGTACTACCAAGCAGCAATGGGGTATCAGATGAGGCAGCTTGGCCTCCAGGTGGATCCGCTGGTGCGCGGCACGATCAAAGAGGTTGTCAGATCAGTCAAACGAGGCTTGGGACCAGCACGTCTCAAGGAAGCCTTTGATGTCTGGCGTCTGCAACCCCTGACCTTTTCTGATGGCGACGATCCTTTCGATTTGAACGATGTTGCGCACTGTGTTGACATGGTCATCATTGGGGTCTGGTGGATGCTCCGCGAGCTTGAGATGTCCTCAGCGCAAGTACATCACCTTTACCTAGATAGTGGTTTGGCCCACCTCCTGGTGCCAGTCCACAAGTCGGAGTCCGCTGGCAACTTGCTGGCAAGGGCATTAGGTTGCGCGTGCAAGGACACCTTGGCAAGACTTTGTCCTTGGCATTGTGTAGAGCGCCACCTGGTTCGGGTCTACAATCATCCTTGCTACAAACTTCAACAGCATTTTCCTCTGTTTCCTGACGAGAATGGGAAGACACCCTCGAAGCAGCGAATGGTAGCGGCTTTCCAATCAGTGATCCGGGCAGCAGGTGTGGAGCTGGACCGCCCCGACGAAAGGGGGCAGTTGAAGCCTCGATTCGGGGGACACGTCCTTCGTGTTTCCGGCGCTCAATTTCTGGCCAGCGCTGGTGTGGCAACCCAACACATCCAACTTTTGGGCCGCTGGAGTTCAATGGCAGTTCAGAGGTACATCCAGTTGGCCCCCTTGTCCATCGTGCCAACCCTGCCTGAGAAGGTGTTGCAGGGCCATACAGATGAGTTGCAAGCCCCTGGGCACTTGGTCGATCGAGCCATGCTTGGAGCCCAGCAACACGATCGGGCGCAGCCTGCAGGCGCTCCAGCCGGCGCGAACCAACAGGCAGCAGTTGCACTTCCTCGTCAAGACTTCGACGCAGTTCTCAACCGAGTCAATGAGTTGGAGTGCACGGTCCAGTCACTTCAGAGCGCAATAGTGCCACCGGAAAGACCTTTCATTGTCAGGTCCCGTTCAAGAATGGTACACCTGGCACAGCATGATGAGTTGAGCAATCCACCGACCGAGTGGCGCTCCAAGTGTGGATGGAGCTATGGCGTGTCCAACTTCTATCGCATCACACAGGTGGCCCCAGAACACCGCCGATGCAAGAAGTGTTTCAACATCCCAGCCGAACCTGGGGATGATGAACAGGATTCTGGCTCAGACAGCAGTGGCACCAGTAGCTCTGTTGAGAGCTCCGAAGAAGTGCCTTCTTGATGGATGTATGACCCATTCATTGCAGATTGCTCGAACTAGCATTCAGACAAAAAAAGGTGCGATACTTGACACGTCTGACCGCTGAGTTGCTTTTCACTTCACGCCAACATGTGTTTTCACATTTCTTCTGTTTTGTGTTTGGTCCACTCCAGGAAATCTTTTGACACGGATCCTTTGAATTTCTCAGCAAGTCGCAGTGCTGCTTTGGCCGTCGAACTCGTTTTCACGTTGATTCTGTATTTTGAGTGTATTTGCGTGTATTATATATTTATATATTTATATTTGTATTTAATTTGTGCTTGTTTCGTGGGTCGTTCGACCCCTGACTTCTTCATTCGGCTATTTCCACGTTAGTGCTGGCAATCGTGCCACGTTTGTTGCGAGCTGTGCAACTTTGATCGTTTGATCAAATTCCAGTCCATTCCAATCCATTCGATCGTTTGATCATTTGCCACAGTCACGGCAGAGCGGTGATGCCTGGGACAGTGTTGACTGCATCCCGACCGCAAGGTTTTGTTTCAAGATGAGGTCATTTTCGACCTTAGACGAGGTGGCCGATGAAGCGGCTGCCTCTCCGGCCGTCAGAACCTACCTCAAAATGCGTGGGGTATGCACTCTGGGCACCCTGGCGCTCATGGCGGCTGACGAGACGCAGCTGCGCCGCAATTTGGTGGATCCGCTGCTAGCTGGGTGGAAAGATGGCGCCAACGTTGCCGTGGTGCCCGAGCACGACCATCCAATAGCACATGCAATGATACTTCACATGTGGAACCTGGCCAGGTCCCAACGGTTGAAATCGGCTGCCAACTGTGCCAATGCAGCCATGGCTGTGCAATCACCTTCCGTGTCCCCAACCGGCAGTGCTGACAAAGACAAAGACGAAAAGGTTCCCAAGACCTTGCCGGTGGGAGTCTGGAGCTCTTTGATCCAGAAGTACAACTCCGAGCAGCTTCATGGCCGTGATCGGCAGTTCCCTGTCAAGGAACTGATGGGAGCAGAGTGCGTAGTCGCACGGCTGTGGTTCGAACATCACCGCAGCAAATTATATACACCACTGCACTTAGGCGAGTTACTTCAACAGCGATCCTTTCAGAGCAATGGAGACCTTAATCCCTTAGCAAAAGGGCAGAAGAAGCTCACCAATTTGTTTTGGGAGGATGGCTCACTGGTTCACAAAGAGGAGTCCGTGTGGCAGCCAAAAAGCATACTCGCCATCCTTGACGGCATCAATGCTGCCAAGTGGGCCATGATCCTTGTCCAACTTGGTGATGAACTTGACATCATTGAATACTGTGATGTCATGTGCCAGAGAGCCCGGTCCAGACCAACCAAGTGCGAGCAGCTCAATCTCTACTGGAGCGCTTGTGGTTGGCGCATTGCGATGACCATGCGTGATGGCATGTCATTTGCAGCCGCGGCCAAGCACATCATCAATGACTATGACAAGTTTGCGGAACACATGGCCAAGGAGGACTCCTCCGTCAAGAAGACCAGCAATGGTACAAAGGGCCGCCAGACCGAGCAGCCCAAAGGCTATGGCAAGTTTGGCAAACATCGCTCCTCCTCCAGGTGGCAACCATATGGGAAAGGCAAATGGGCCTCGACGACTGGGGTTACCATTCGTCCTCCCAATCCTCCTGGTCCAACCGGCAGGGCAGTGGCTCCTGGGCAAAGCCTCGCGAATGGGACAACTCCAGGGCTTCTGCTGAAGCCCCCAAAGACCAATAGGGACAGCCCGGGGTCAGGGCGGTCGCTGCAGGTGCCCTGATACCCGACCAAGCTAGGTCCAGCAACACTGTGGCATTGACCCCTTCGTTGAAATCAATGGGGAAAGAGTTCATTCACCTAGCCTTTTTTGACGGCATTGGCACTGCAGAACTTGCTTTGGAGAGTGTGGTGGGCCAGCCATTGGCCTATTTTTCCTGGGAGACTTGCATGGAATGCATCCAGGTGTTGGAGCGTCATTTTCCTCATGTCAAGCACCGAGGCGATGTGGCAGCAGACACACCAGAAGAAGTTCAGCAAGCCATCCAGTCGCTTGATCCGGCTGGGCGTGCAATCGTTTTGCTATCAGGCGGGCCACCATGTCCTGACTTTAGTGGCATCGCTGACAGTGCTTGTGGCAGAGAAGGGCAAGAGGGCCACAAGTTTGTGGTCTTTTCTGAGTTTGTAAAGCGCTTGGAGAAACTGCTTCGCCCTCGAGATTTTCTACTTCTAGTTGAAAATGTGGTTATGCAAAACCCCGCTGACACGCAGTATTTCACGGATGCCTTACAAGCTCAACCCATTTTGGTGGATCCAGCAGATTTCACGATCATTTCTAGGCCCCGTTTGTTTTGGACTCGAGTCCGTTGGTGTGACATTTCAAAGTGCCCCATGACCGGGAAAACCTTGAAGTGGCAAAAAGTTCGCAAGCTTCCCAAGTTGTGCTTGGAGCTTCCTGCAACTAGGGCATCTGATATCCAGACAAATGGACTTCGATTTCATGACAAAGTGATCTCAGGTGCGGTCAAGCTGCCTTGTTTGACCACCCCGGCACCAACTGAAGCTGGGAGGCCACCGCCGCGAAAAATGAAGGGCAAGCTGCTATCTGAAGTCAAGCAGAGATGGCTTCAGGACCAACGGTGCTATGCTCCATGGCACTACACTGAAACAGCCATGATGGTCAAGGACTCGGGAGAGCTGTGCACCCTGCCAGTCACAGTCAAGGAACAGTTGCAGGGTTTTCGGCCAGGCCACACTGAGTGCGACGGAGTGCCAACACGCTCCAGGCACCGCATGTTGGCCAATGCCTGGCATTTTCAAGTGGCAAAATTTTTGATGATGATTTTGCTGCAGCAGTGCGGCGCTCTGGCAGCCCCAGTGCATGAACCCAGGTCGTCAGCACTGCAATTTGTCCTCGGTATCGCAGCGTCCGAGGATGCCATGGTAGGACCTCAACGGTGGAGTCAGGCTTCAAACACCAAGCAGCCGTCCTGCTCCATGATGTGGCATTGGCGGGCAACCGATGATGCCAGACATCCACTGTTTCATCATGCAAACGTTGAACCAGGGATTGCACAGGTTTTTCTGAAGTGGCGCATGGTTGGCGATGTCGCCCGAATGAGATACGAGGTAGCCAACGATTTGGTTGAGTTGATTGACTCCTTCTCGGACACCACAACAGCCTGGTGTTCTCGGCTTGCAACCCATGTGAGAAAGGTGTACACCCAAACAGATACACTGGTTCAAGTGCCGATGTGGATGTGGTTGCTTGAATGCATCAACTATCCAATGGTTGACACCATGTATCGTGAACTCACTGAAGGTTTTGCCACTACGGGAGAACTTGCACCGGGCGCTGGATGGCAACCACGTTTGGATGGCAAGTACGCCAATCCAGTTTCCCGAGAAGTTTTCATTCAGATCAACAGGGCCTACGTGCAACGCAAGTTAAAGCAACGCACCCTAGACCAACACTGGCGACCTATGTTAGATGAAATTTTAGAAGAACTACAACTGGGCAGACTTGAGGGACCTTTCATCCCTCCACCTTCGTGGGGCGCCACGGCTTCCCAGTGCCACGGTCTACAACTTCGAGAGCTTCCTGACCCTCAGGTACTGGCTGCTGGATGTTTCTCCGTCGCGCAGCCAGACAAAATACGTCGCTGCGAAGATTGGAGAAGATCTGGACACAACTCTACAGTGATGGTGCATGACACACCAACTCACCACACTGTGGACCACTATGTCTCCTCGGCAGCACAGTTGGCTCAGTCAGACCAACAGTGCTCAACGTGGGGACACGACATGGCTGCGGCATACCGGCAGCTGCCCGTTCATGACCCACAGGAATGCTACACATTCTTGCAGGTGACTGACGGCGTGTGCCTTTTCCGGCACAACGCTTTGAGCTTCGGCGCGGTTGCCTCAGTGTGGGCTTTTAACAGAGTGGCAGATACATTGACAACCCTGGCTAGAAAACTCCTCTGGTGTCCTGCGCTTCACTTTGTCGATGATTTTGGAGCAACCGAACCAGAAGCTTTGGCACAGTCAGGTTTCGACACATTTGCTCAGATGTTCAGTGCTTTAGGCCTTCGCACCAAACCCAAGAAGGCCCAGCCGCCGGCTCAAACTCAGCGAATGTTGGGGGTTTTCATATCCACAACCAGCACTGAAGCAGTTTTGTCTCCTTGCCCTACACGAGTTGCGCGTGTGGTGAATAGCATCTCAAACCACCTGCAGACCAATCAGATGACTCCTGACGAGGCTCAGGCGTTGGCGGGCCGTTTGAATTTTCTGCAAGCTACTTCCTTTGGCCAAATGGGGGTAGCGATGCTTGCTCCTTTGTATGGAAGAGCGCATTTTTTACCGAGCGAAGCTTCAGAGAATAACCAGCTTTCCCATGCCTTGCGAACAGCACTGTCAGCGCTCTTGGCTGTGCTTCCCAGGCTTCCTCCGAGATGCATACCATTTCGGCCTACCAGTCCGGTGTCAGTTTTGTACACGGACGCATTCTTTCAACTTGGCGATCGGTGCTTTCACCCAGGTGATGATGATGTGCCGTGGAAATGGAATGCCTCCAAATCAGCAAAACTCACCAATGGTTGGGGCGTTGTGCTCAAAATTCAGGGGCAAGTTTACTATTGCTCCGGAACTGTGCCAGAGGCATTACTGCGATTGTTTGCCAAGCGCAGAGCCTTCATTTTCGTGTTGGAAATCATAGCACAGGTGATTGGCTTTGTGCTGCTCAGAAAGGTCATGACGCCATACGTTTGTAGCTACATTGACAATCTGCCAGGCAAGTCAGCCTTAGCTAAAGGGTTTGGACGAGACGAAGCAGTCAATAACCTTTTGTCCTTCTTTTGGTGCTGGCTCGGACACTCCCAAACCTTTCCACACTTTGAATGGGTTCCTTCGGCTCAGAACATTGCAGATCCTATCAGCAGATTTGATTTTTCCGTGGTTGAACCTTCTTGGATTCGAATCGATCCTGACCTCGCGCATTTTTGGGCCATTTTGGTGAAGGTTTCCACCAACATCGAGTTTGCTACTTCGGAAGCGGTGAATCAATGTTTGGAGTTTGCGGAAAGCGTTTTCCTCGTGCAAGGTGGCATTGTAGAGCCCGAGGATGGTTGTCACTTGGGCTCTACATCAAATAGATGATTCTGATGCCTGGTGGAAACCAGCTGTGAGACTCCAACCAGCATCCTTAGCCTCACAGAGAAAAGTTGGCAGCGGCTTCCACAGAATCACTTCAGCCACCGGCAAGATCAAAGACACATTGGAATCAACGATTGCGTGTTCCTTAGCCTTTGCAGCATGAAGAAGTGAGTTGTCGAATAGCATCCAAAATGCGATGTGACACAAAAGAACGCATGAATGTGCATAGATTTGTCTTTGGAGTGGGATTGTGGTTCAAGACCCAATTTTTCAGAACCCCCCCCCACTACCACCACTTTGGCATATCTCTGTGCTTACGTTTTGAGCTTTTGCGCTGGTTGTCACTTGGGCTCTACATCAAATAGATGAATTCTGATGCCTGGTGGAAACCAGCTGTGAGACTCCAACCGCATCCTTAGCCTCACAGAGAAAGTTGGCAGCGGCTTCCACAGAATCACTTCAGCCACCGGCAAGATCAAAGACACATTGGAATCAACGATTGCGTGTTCCTTAGCCTTTGCAGCATGAAGAGAGTGAGTTGTCTTGCTTTCTCGAATTGTGCCGAATTTCGATTTTTTTTGAGAAATTTCTGAAAAAATCTGAAATTTTCTGAAAAATTGTGACTCCAGAGATTTTATGCTGCCACCCATTCAAAAATGGATGAAAACTGGTTGTTTTGCTGCTGCTTTCAAATTTTTCAGCTGGTTTTTCATTACTTTTGGTAGTTCCCAGGTACCAAAAGTGGAGGAAAACTAGCTGTTTCGCTGCTATTTTTAAACTTTTTGCGCTGCTTTTCTTGAATTTTGACAAATTTCATTTTTTTCAATTTTTTTTTGAAAAAAATAAAAAAAACTGAAAAAATCTGAAATTTTCTGAAAAATTGTGACTCCAGAGATTTTATGCTGCCACCCATTCAAAAATGGATGAAAACTGGTTGTTTTGCTGCTGCTTTCAAATTTTTCAGCTGGTTTTTCATTACTTTTGGTAGTTCCCAGGTACCAAAAGTGGAGGAAAACTAGCTGTTTCGCTGCTATTTTTAAACTTTTTGCGTTGCTTTTCTCGAATTGTGACGAATTTCAGAAATTTCTCAGAAATTTCTGAAAATTGTCTGAAAAAATCGAACATTTCGCAAAACTTTTCGAATCCAGATATTTTCTGCTGCCAGCCATTCAAAAATGGATGAAAACTAGCTGTTTTGCTGCTGTTTTCAAATTTTTCAGCTAGTTTTTCATTACTTTTGGCAGTTCCCAGGTGGAGAACTAAATGTTTTGCTGCTATTTTCAAACTTTTTGCGTTTCTTTTCTCGAATTTTGACGAATCTCAGAAAATTTTCAGAAATAAGCTAAATTTTTTCTCAGAAAAAATTGAAAAAATTGAAAAAAATATTTTTTCTGAAAAAAATGTGAATCCAGAAATTTTCTGCTGCCAACCATTCAAAAATGAATGAAAACTAGCTGTTTTGCTGCTGTTTTCAAATTGTTCAGCTAGTTTTTCATAATTTTTGGCAGTTCCCAGGTACCAAAAGTGGAGGAAAATTAGCTGTTTCGCTATTTTCAAACTTTTTGCGTTGCTTTTCTCGAATTGTGACGAATTGTAGAATTTTTTCAGAAATTTCTGAAAATTTCTGAAAAAAATTTAAATTTTCTGAAAAATTTGTGAATCCAGATTTTTTTTGCTGCCAGCCATTCAAAAATGGATGAAGGCTAACTGTCTTGCTGCTGTTTTCAATTTTTTCAGTTAGTTTTTCATTACTTTTGGCAGTTCCCAGGTACCAAAAGTAAAGGAAAACTAGCTGTTTCGCTGCTATTTTCAAACTTTTTGCGTTGCTTTTCTCGAATTGTGACGAATTTCAGAAATTTTTCAAAAAAAATCTGAAAATTTTCGAAAAAACTGAAATTTTCTGAAAAATTTTTGAATCCAGAGATTTTCTGCTGCCAGCCATTCAAAAATGGATGAAAACTAACTGTTTTGCTAGTTTTTCATTACTTTTGGCAGTTCCCAGGTACCAAAAGTTGCGGAAAACTAGCTGTTTTGCTGCTATTTTCAAAGTTTTTGCGTTGCTTTTCTCGAATTTTGACTAATGTCAGAAATTTTTCAGAATTTTTTTAGACATTTCTGAAATTTCTAAGAAAAATCTGTTTTTTTTTTAAAAAAAATGTGAATCCACGGATTTTCTGCTGCCACCCATTCAAAAATGGATGAAAACTGGTTGTTTTGCTGCTGCTTTCAAATTTTTCAGCTAGTTTTTCATTACTTTTGGCAGTTCCCAGGTACCAAAAGTGGAGGAAAACTAGCTGTTTTTTGCGGTTATTTTCAAACTTTTTGCGTTCCTTTTCTCGTATTGTGACGAATTTCAGATTTTTTCAGAAATTTCTGAAAAAAAATCTGAAAAATTGAAATTTTCTGAGAAAGATGTGACTCCAGAGATTTTCTGCTGCCACCCATTCAAAAATGGATGAGAACTGGTTGTTTAGCTGCTGTTTTCAAAATGTTCAGCTAGTTTTTCATTACTTTTTGGCAGTTCCCAGGTACCAAAAGTTGCGGAAAACTAGCTGTTTTGCTGCTATTTTCAAACTTTTTGCGTTGCTTTTCTCGAATTTTGACGAATTTCAGACAATTTTCAGACATTTTTCAATTAAAAAAAAAGCTGAAAAAATCTAAATTTTCTGAAAAATTTGTGAGTCCAGAAATTTTCCTCTGCCAACCTTTCAAAAATGAATGAAAAAACTAGCTGTTTTGCTGCTGTTTTCAAATTGCTCAGCTAGTTTTTCATTACTTTTGGCAATTCCCAGGTACCAAAAGTTGCGGAAAACTAGGTGTTTCGCTGCTATTTTCAAACTTTTTGCGTTGCTTTTCTCGAATTGTGACGAATTTCAGATTTTTTTCAGTGAAAAAAAATCTAAATTTTCTGAAAAATTTGTGAATCCAGAATTTTTTTGCTGCCAGCCATTCAAAAATGGATGAAGGCTAACTGTCTTGCTGCTGTTTTCAATTTTTTCAGTTAGTTTTTCATTACTTTTGGCAGTTCCCAGGTACCAAAAAGTGGAAGAAAACTAGCGGTTTTGCTTTTTGCGTTGCTCAAATTTCATTTTTTTCAATTTTTTTTGAAAAAAAAAAAAAAAAAAACTGAAAAAAATGAAATTTTCTGAAAAAATTGTGACTCCAGAAATTTTCTGCTGCAACCCATTCAAAAATGGATGAAAACTGGTTGTTTTGCTGCTGCTTTCAAAATGTTCAGCTAGTTTTTCGTTGCTTTTTGGCAGTTCCCAGGTACCAAAAGTTGCGGAAAACTAGCTGTTTCGCTGCTATTTTCAAACTTTTTGCGTTGCTTTTCTCGAATTGTGACGAATTTCAGATTTTTTTTGAGAAATTTCTGAAAATTTTCTGAAAAAATCCGAAAATTTCTGAAAACTTTTCGAATCCAGTGATTTTCTGCTGCCAGCCATTCAAAAATGGATGAAAACTGGTTGTTTCCCTGCTGTTTTCAATTTTTTCAGCTAGTTTTTCATTACTTTTGGCAGTTCCCAGGTGGAAAACTAAATGTTTCGCTGCTATTTTCAAACTTTTTGCGTTTCTTTTCTCGAATTTTGACGAATTTCAGAAAATGTTCAGAAATGAGCTAATTTTTTTAAAAAAAATGAAAAAATTGAAAAAAAATAATTTTTCTGAAAAATTGTGATTCCAGAGATTTTCTGCTGCCAGCCATTCAAAAATGAATGAAAACTAGCTGTTTTGCTGCTGTTTTCAAAATGTTCAGCTAGTTTTTCATTACTTTTTGGCAGTTCCCAGGTACCAAAAGTTGCGGAAAACTAGCTGTTTTGCTGCTATTTTCAAACTTTTTGCGTTGCTTTTCTCGAATTTTGACGAATTTCAGACAATTTTCAGACATTTTTCAATTAAAAAAAAAAAAGCTGAAAAAATCTAAATTTTCTGAAAAATTTGTGAATCAAGAAATTTTCTTCTGCCAACCTTTCAAAAATGAATGAAAACTAGCTGTTTTGCTGCTGTTTTCAAATTGTTCCGCTAGTTTTTCATTACTTTTGGCAGTTCCCAGGTACCAAAAGTTGCGGAAAACTAGGTGTTTCGCTGCTATTTTCAAACTTTTTGCGTTGCTTTTCTCGAATTGTGACGACTTTCAGATTTTTTTTGAGAAATTTCTGAAAAAAATAAATTTTCTGAAAAATTTGTGAATCCAGATTTTTTTTGCTGCCAGCCATTCAAAAATGGATGAAGGCTAACTGTCTTGCTGCTGTTTTCAAAATGTTCAGCTAGTTCTTCATTACTTTTGGCAGTTCCCAGGTACAAAAAGTGGAGGAAAACTAGCGGTTTTGCTGCTATTTTCAAACTTTTTGCGTTGCTTTTCTCGAATTTTGACAAATTTCATTTTTTTCAATTTTTTTTGAAAAAACATAAAAAAAAGTGAAAAAATCTGAAATTTTCTGAAAAATTGTGACTCCAGAGATTTTATGCTGCCACCCATTCAAAAATGGATGAAAACTGGTTGTTTTGCTGCTGCTTTCAAATTTTTCAGCTGGTTTTTCATTACTTTTGGTAGTTCCCAGGTACCAAAAGTTGCGGAAAACTAGCTGTTTCGCTGCTATTTTGAAACTTTTTGCGTTGCTTTTCTCGAATTGTGACGAATTTCAGAAATTTTTCAGAAATTTCTGAAAATTGTCTGAAAAAATCGAACATTTCGCAAAACTTTTCGAATCCAGATATTTTCTGCTGCCAGCCATTCAAAAATGGATGAAAACTGGTTGTTTTGCTGCTGTTTTCAAATTTTTCAGCTAGTTTTTCATTACTTTTGGCAGTTCCCAGGTGGAAAACTAAATGTTTTGCTGCTATTTTCAAACTGTTTGCGTTTCTTTTCTCGAATTTTGACGAATTTCAGAAAATTTTCAGAAATAAGCTAAATTTTTTTCTCAGAAAAAATTGAAAAAATTGAAAAAAATATTTTTTCTGAAAAAAATGTGAATCCAGAAATTTTCTGCTGCCAACCATTCAAAAATGAATGAAAACTAGCTGTTTTGCTGCTGTTTTCAAATTGTTCAGCTAGTTTTTCATAATTTTTGGCAGTTCCCAGGTACCAAAAGTGGAGGAAAATTAGCTGTTTCGCTATTTTCAAACTTTTTGCGTTGCTTTTCTCGAATTGTGACGAATTGTAGAATTTTTTCAGAAATTTCTGAAAATTTCTGAAAAAAATTTAAATTTTCTGAAAAATTTGTGAATCCAGATTTTTTTTGCTGCCAGCCATTCAAAAATGGATGAAGGCTAACTGTCTTGCTGCTGTTTTCAATTTTTTCAGTTAGTTTTTCATTACTTTTGGCAGTTCCCAGGTACCAAAAGTTGCGGAAAACTAGCTGTTTTGCTGCTATTTTCAAAGTTTTTGCGTTGCTTTTCTCGAATTGTGACGAATTTCAGAAATTTTTCAAAAAAAATCTGAAAATTTTCGAAAAAATCTGAAATTTTCTGAAAAAATTTTGAATCCAGAGATTTTCTGCTGCCAGCCATTCAAAAATGGATGAAAACTAACTGTTTTGCTAGTTTTTCATTACTTTTGGCAGTTCCCAGGTACCAAAAGTTGCGGAAAACTAGCTGTTTTGCTGCTATTTTCAAAGTTTTTGCGTTGCTTTTCTCGAATTTTGACTAATGTCAGAAATTTTTCAGAATTTTTTGAGACATTTCTGAAATTTCTAAGAAAAAATTGATTTTTTTTTAAAAAATTGTGAATCCAGGGATTTTCTGCTGCCACCCATTCAAAAATGGATGAAAACTGGTTGTTTTGCTGCTGCTTTCAAATTTTTCAGCTAGTTTTTCATTACTTTTGGCAGTTCCCAGGTACCAAAAGTTGCGGAAAACTAGCTGTTTCGCTGCTATTTTCAAACTTTTTGCGTTGCTTTTCTCGAACTATGACGAATTTCAGAAATTTTCCAGAAATTTCTGAAAATTTTCTTTAAAAATCGAAAAATTTCTGAAAAATTTGTGACTCCAGAGATTTTCTGCTGCCACCCATTCAAAAATGGATGAAAACTAGCTGTTTTGCTGCTGTTTTCAAATTTTTCAGCTAGTTTTTCATTACTTTTGGCAGTTCCCAGGTACAAAAAGTGGAGGAAAACTAGCGGTTTTGCTATTTTCAAACTTTTTGCGTTGCTTTTCTCGAATTTTGACAAATTTCATTTTTTTCAATTTTTTTTGAAAAAAAATAAAAAAAACTGAAAAAATCTGAAATTTTCTGAAAAATTGTGACTCCAGGGATTTTCTGCTGCCACCCATTCAAAAATGGATGAAAACTAGCTGTTTTGCTGCTGTTTTCAAATTTTTCAGCTAGTTTTTCATTACTTTTGGCAGTTCCCAGGTGGAAAACTAGCTGTTTTGCTGCTATTTTCAAACTTTTTGCGTTGCTTTTCTCGAATTGTGACGAATTCCAGAAATTTTCCAAGAAATTTCTGAAAATTTTTGAAAAAATTTGAAATTTTCTGAAAAATTTGTGAATCTAGAAATTTTCTGCTGCCAGCCATTCAAAAATGGATGAATTAACTGTTTTGCTTGTGTTTTCAAAATGTTCAGCTAGTTTTTCATTATTTTTGGCAGTTCCCAGGTACCAAAAGTGGAGGAAAACTAGCGGTTTTGCTATTTTCAAACTTTTTGCGTTGCTTTTCTCGAATTTTGACGAATTTCCGAATTTTTTCAGAAATTCTAGTCAGAAATATTTCAGAAATAACTCAAATTTATCCAGTACCTCAGCAGGCTGGGCAGAAAGTCTCAAAACTAGTTTCTGACCATGTCAGAGTCAGACTTTGGTTTTGCTGGCCCACCCGTGTGCACTGGATTTTTTTGTGAAGTTTCACCGTTGGCAGGACAAACATCAACTCTTCGTGGTGAAAACATTGACCGACGTTCAAGAAATCCTGAAATTTCCAGAATTCCTGTAACAAATCCGAACATGTGCCTGAACCTTAACAAGGCCTTATTAAGGTTTGCTGCTCTTTTTGTCTGCAGCTGATGTGTCAACCCTTAATAGGTCACTAATAAGGATCCAGGAACCTCTTGCTGAATCCTTAATAAGGATTTCTGATTTTTTCAATTGCTGCAGCGGCCAAACCCTTAATAAGGATCGTTCCAGGATTTTTTTCCCAAATCCCGGAATCCTTAATAAGGATGGCCACTCTGGGGGGGTAGGCTCTGGGGGGGTAGGCGTAGGGTTTCATGATTTCAGAGTGCAATCGAGGCACAAGAGCGTCCCGCTCGAACAACCACTCCCCAAGCGGGCGCCGGCTCAAAAGGAAGAGGTGAGGCATCTCCGCAGTATCCGTGAACAGAATAACAGTCTGACATAAACTGACATAAACAGAATAGCAGTCTGAACATGAACTTTCTCTCAGAATCTTTCAGACTGCGATGCTCAACGTCCAGGATCAAAGGTGGCAGTTGGAACATACGGGAGCAAAGTATCAGCAGTTTCAAGCTGTGCATGGAGTCATTGAGTTTGGTACTGAATATAAGCAACTGAAATGAGTTGATTGCTCCTGGCAATCTCAATTACTTGAGAGTTCCTTGAGGTGCTTTCAACTTTCAACCAAACAAGTAATTTGATGTAATTTGTGGATACGTGTCCAATCGAAGATCTGTGTGTTTGAATGCCTTCCTTTCAGTGCCAGGTGTTGAAGGGCCTAGACCAGGCCCGCAACACGCAGCTCCGGGCCCTGTGCGTCCGCGTGCGCAAAGCCTTGGCAGAATCGGTCTGGAACCCTGGGAGAACTTTTCGTGTTGGTACCGCACATGCGGAACCTAAAGAAGAAAGCGGAAGTTGATTTACCTAATTTACCTATACATCCTCCAGGAAATCCTCCCTGTCAGAAGCCTCCCTGACTTGGACACCGGAAGCATTGATGAAGGAGGTGTTGGTTGCTCCCAATTCAACCATTTTTGCTTGACAAGTGTTCCGAACAAGCCTTGGTTGGAAGGCTCGGAAGTCTTAGACATAGGAAACCATTGAAATTGGATATGAAACTGGATTGATATCAAAGCACAAAGTCATCGTAAGTCATCGTGTTTCTTCTTTTTTTCCCCACTGTTTCCACCGTTTTGCGGAGCAAATGAGCCGGAGTCGGTTATGGCTATGACATGTGAGGCTGCTATTGAGCAACTCCCACCCGGGACAACGCTGGAAGGCTCCAAGGAGAGACCCAGTGTCGAGAGTCGAGAGTCGAGCTGAACACGTTGGTCGCTTTGATATTGATGAAGCAAGTGCTTTTTTTGCTACTTGCACCATCTTGCACCATCTTGCACCATCTTGCACCATCTTGCACCATCTTGCACCATCTTGCACCATCTTGCGCCATCTTGCACCATCTTGCACCATCTTGCACCATCTTGCACCATCTTGCACCATCTTGCACCATCTTGCACCATCTTGCCCCATCTTGCCCATCTTGCCCATCTTGCACCATCTTGCACCATCTTGCACCATCTTGCACCATCTTGCACCATCTTGCACCATCTTGCACCATCTTGCACCATCTTGCACCATCTTGCACCATCTTGCACCATCTTGCACCATCTTGCACCATCTTGCACCATCTTGCACCATCTTGCACCATCTTGCACCATCTTGCACCATCTTGCACCATCTTGCACCATCTTGCACCATCTTGCACCATCTTGCACCATCTTGCACCATCTTGCACCATCTTGCACCATCTTGCACCATCTTGCACCAATAGCAATATTAGCAAGTTCATGTTTCATGCGTTTCGTGCCGAGTTGGCAAGTGAATCGTTTTGTGGCTGCATGCCTTGAATCTGAATGCAGTGAGAAACCTGGCAAGATGCCACCTGGGAGTTGGCTCGTCTTTGAACAACCCCATGTGGATTGCTTCCAGTCCTTGTGACAGTCACAAGATATAACAAGTGCACTTTGTCCTGGAGGCATGGTTCCATGGTCAATGTTTGGTCCTCTTTGGTCAGGCAGGGAATTAGAGTGTGCAAGAACGAGCAAGTGACCTGAAGTTAAAGCTGTCGTTACTCGGGTAAGTTGCCTACTTGCTCCAACAAGTCACTGGGTCTTGTCATAGCAAGTCGTTCTTTGCGCAAAAGTTGCGTCTCACATTGATCTAGGATTGTCGATGCGGTTTTTCTTTGCATTAGTAATGCATTAGCAGCTCGAGCAGCTCGAGTGTCAGGCCTCAGTATACCTGTCACCTCCAAGAAGGGCTGAGGCGCTGGGGCACAGCTTTAGGTTAAAGACATTTGCAACTCAAAGAGGTTTCAAGTTATTCGGATCCATTTGCGTTTGCTTTGCTCTTGTAAGAGATGACCACTCATAATTTTCGTCCGTTTTACCATGGAAGCAACAGCTTCTCTAGGCATAGAGACAACTCTTAATATCAACTCAATATGACTGTGGCCAGATGCCATTTGATCGCAGTGGCAGAACTTCTTCACTTCTCCCCACATTCTCCCTTCTGTCACTCTCCTATCTCCAAACTGCCCATTGTCACATTGCCGCACATTGCCAGTTGTCAATCGTTTTTTCTTTTCTGTGATACCAGTGATACCTCAATACTCGAGCCTTTGGCATTTGGTCCATATTTGGTCCATGTCTATGATGTTTTCTCATGCCTTCGCATCCATCTTGCGATCTCCCCATCCGGAGTCCTGGCAAATCCTGGCAAGCTTGTGTTGTTTCGATATGTTTCGATCATTCGCATTGCACGTGTCACATGTCGAAGCATATCCATGGCGTGATGCCGCCTTGAATCTTTTTGTTCCCTTGGGTCCAGCTTTCATTGCTCAAGTCTCAACAGGGTGCACCAGAGAGCGTGGAGGCGCCTGAGGATCAGTTCGAATGGGGTCGGGGTTACCGGATAAGGATGATCCTGGCTCTTTATACATTTTATACGGTTCATGAATCATGACAGTTCTGCATGGAGTATGGAGTGTAGGGTGTAAAAATAGAAGAGTAGAAAGTGATAATACTAAGCTAGCCGCTAGCCCAAACTTTATGTTTGGTCTAGAATCGAATGTGCTCTCTCTCTCTCTCTCTGCTTTTCATCAATCCGTTTTCCGGGCTTTCAACATCAACCCGATGTAGGTTTGACATGCGACATGGTTTGTCGTTTTCAGGTCGCTGTTCTCAAACGTGGTGATTCGTTTGGACGGCAGCTACACCAGGTTCGAAGATCGATCAACTGTTGTGGCCGACTGTTTTCAAACGAATTCAGAATGAATTGATGTGAGCCATGAACCTCCACAAATATCCATCATCCAGAAACTCAATAGTTGCGACTGGGACAACATACCAAAAAAGCACTGGGGGTGTTCCATGCCAAGAAGACCAGTTGTGTTAAACACACACTCACACACACATATATATATATGTATATATATATGTATATATATACATATATATATATATACATATACATATATATATACATATATATATATATACATATATATATACATATATATATATATACATATATATATACATATATATATATACATACATACATTTACATACATATATATATATACATACATACATACACACACATAACATGTGAAACGTGTGAACCTCGTTGTGAGACACGTTGTGAAACAAGTTGTGCAACCTATGTGAAATTACCAATTTGTCCGACAAACAATGTAAAACATGTAAAACTTTGTCGCTTTGTCAAATGTGTTTGTGTTTTTCCGCATTTTTGTGCTATTTTATTTCCAGAACGGCCCCTCATGGGGGAGTGATTTTTGCTTTAAAAATGATCAAAAATACTGGTATTTACAGTGTTTTATGACCAAAGTGGGTTTAAAACCGTTATTTTAGAGCAAAAAATAGAGTTCACCTCCAAAGGCTCTCATATGCTGTCATGAATCACTGGCATTTACAGACTCTTGTGGCAGGATTCAATTTTTCCTGTGAGGCTTGCAAAGAACTACAAACAATCAGCACATAACAGAAAACATCTGCTGCACAACATGCCATAAGAATGGGTAGCTGCACATCTTGGAACAGAATATACAGTAGCAATAGGTGACTAGTGTGATGGAGGTGATGGAGAAATTTTATTGCTAAAAGCAATTGATATGATATAGCTGTTTCTTCATGAACTTGTTAGATTGATATCATCTTAACATATATTGTATATAGAAGCATTTGCGCTACATAAGAAGTATGGTGGGAAGGGCATACATTATATAGGTGGATATAACACAAGCACATCTAACACTCTGGATAAGAAGGATGGTGGGAATGTTACAACTCAAGAAGTAGTCAAAAATACTGGTATTTACAGTGTTTTATGACCAAAATGGGCTTAAAACCGTTATTTTAGAGCAAAAAATAGAGTTCACCTCCAAAGGCTCTCATATGCTGTCATGAATCACTGGCATTTACAGACTCTTGTGGCAGGATTCAATTTTCCTGTGAGGCTTGCAAAGAACTACAAACAATCAGCACATAACAGAAAACATCTGCTGCACAACATGCCATAAGAATGGGTAGCTGCACATCTTGGAACAGAATATACAGTAGCAATAGGTGACTAGTGTGATGGAGGTGATGGAGAAATTTTATTGCTAAAAGCAATTAATATGATATAGCTGTTTCTTCATGAACTTGTTAGATTGATATCATCTTAACATATACTGTATATAGAAGCATTTGCGCTACATAAGAAGTATGGTGGGAAGGGCATACATTATATAGGTGGATATAACACAAGCACATCTAACACTCTGGATAAGAAGGATGGTGGGAATGTTACAACTCAAGAAGTAGGTACATATCTCGTTTATCATTGTTATTTTGCAGAGTCTTGTCAGCAGTCTCATTTCAATAGTTAGGCAGAGAGAGAGAGAGAGAAAACCAAAGAGACAAAGACGTGTGTCAAGCTGTTGAATATTAAGGTCAGGCAACCTGTGTGGTGGCATAGCTATTCAAAGATAACGGTATGTTTGCTTCTTTGAAACATAAGTTTAAAAGATGGCCAAGATCCAAACATACACAATCTAGAATCACCAAAACCTGCACAGGCATCAAAAAAAACAAACCAATAGATGCACCAAACCTGCACAAGCACCAAAAAACAAAAAAAACAAACTAAAATTTCCAGGAACTATGGTCCACTTCTGAGTAGTTGCTGGAATTTTGTTTTTTTGGATTTTTTTTTTGTTTTTTTTTGGTGCTGTCGATGTTTGGGAATATAGTGGTTTGTTTTTTTTGGTTTTTTTTGGTGCCTGTCGATGTTTTGTGAAGTCCAGAGTCACCAAACCGCACAGGACACCAAAAAAACCAAAAAAACCAAACAACTAGATAGATGCACCAAACCTGCACAGGCACCAAAAAAACAAAAAAACTAAAATTCCAGGAACTATGGGTCCACTTCGGGAGTAGTTGCTGGATTTTTGTGTTTTTTTGTTTTTTTGGTGCCTGTCGATGTTTTGTGAAGTCAGAGTCACAAACCACTAGATGCACCAAACCTGCATAGGCACCAAGAAAAACCAAAAAAACTAAAAATTCCAGGAACTATGGGTCCACTTCTGAGTAGTTGCTGGAATTTTTGTTTTTTTTGTTTTTTTTGGTGCCTGTCGATGTTTGGTGCATCTAGTGGTTTGTTTTTTTTGTTTTTTTTGGTGCCTGTCAATGTTTTGTGAAGTCAGAGTCACCAAATCTGCACAGGCACCAAAAAAACCAAAAAAAACAAACCACTAGATGCACCAAACCTGCACAGGCACCAAAAACATAAAAAAACTAAAATTTCCAGGAACTATGGGTCCACTTCTGAGTAGTTGCTGGATTTTTTGTTTTTTTGTTTTTTTTGGTGCCTGTCGATGTTTGGTGCATCTAGTGGTTTGTTTTTTTTGGTGCCTGTCAATGTTTTTGTTTATCCCATGTCAAGATCATGATGAAAAAAGTGTGTTTTACTAGGGTTTTAGACCCTCCAAATGCATAAAACATCGGTATTTACAGTGTTTTATCATCATTTTTAATGAAAATTCACTCCCCCACGGGGTGCCGCCCTCCAGATTTTTGTGTTGTCGCTTCGCATCACTTCGCTGCGACATCCCGAGACCGTGACGTGCCAGGGCGACATGTCAGAAGAGGATCTTTTGAATCAGGACTCGGCTGACTTGGCCTCGGCAACTCAGCCCTGTCACAGTGTCACACTTGGACTTTTTGGACTCCGCTGGGTGCCTTTCCTATGGCAGTTTTCTCGGGTTGAAAGATTTCACATGTGAAGCCATCATTGCATTCTCGAGATCGAAACCAAACAGACGATTCAGTGAGCTCAAAAGTGCATCGACACCTGGGGGAGTCTTGATGCATCTCGATGTTATCGAATGCTATTGGCGAGTTTCACCGCTCCGAAAGTTGTCACACGTCATAGTCTCGATCTGCAGGAAGCCTGGGAGAATTGCAAGCCTCGAGTCGTTCGGAACCCTTGAACTTGCAACTGATGATGTTTTGTTTTTGTTTTTAAATGTTTTTTTGTTCTGCAATGTTTTGCAACTTGAGTTATCTTGAGTTCATCATGTTCGACTTAGGTTGTTCCAGCCGAAGGAGTCGGCCTGAGAATTTGTCGGCTCCTGGAGGCACAACTCATCGCAAGATGAAGGAGTCGAATCATGTCGAATCTGAGAATCAGAAAAGCAACGAAGGGGTGAGAATCTGAGATAAGGACAGATAAGGAATCTTATATAATCTAATGACAATGGCGTTTCTTTTATTGCCACAGTCCAACCTTCTTTATCCAGTAAGATCAGCCTAAGGGAGCAAAGGCCTACGAGAAAGTCATGTGTGCAATTTAGCAAGACCAGTTGCTTTGCTGCCCACTAGTTTCACACAGTTTCTTATTATTTCTTTTGCTTGGTGAGCTCCAGATGTATCAAGCCATGAATGTATTGCTTCATATTGCTTCAAATTTCGCATGACATTTTTTTCCTTGTCGTATTTGTCTCCTGTATTACCGGGTCATTTCCCAACTCCGCAGCGGCGGAAACAGTGTTACCCTCTGCAGGTGGATGAGGCACGGGTGGGCAGCAAGTCCATCGCTTCCTTTGCCAAGACACCTCGCTGCAAATTCTGGAGCCCACTTTCTTTTAAGATTTTTAAGATTGGGTGTTTTTCTACTGAATTCATTTCTTATATTTCTTAGATTTCTTAGATTTCTTATTACTTTTTGAGTTTTTTGGGTTTTTCTGATGTTCGTGGCAGATCTTGTCACATGTCACATGCCAAGAGACGAGATCCCAAGAGATCCCGAAGTCTGAGCAAAGAGCTCTGTTTTCCCCGCACCCCGCATCACACGCCGTGAGGGCAGCTGAACTTTCATTCTATGAGACATGTATGAGACACGTATGAGACATGTATGAGACATGTGTGAGACATGTTGACATGTTGACTCATGTTGATGTTACCAATATTACCAGTGAAAGATATCGCATGTGACGCATGTGCAGAGTTTAAGCATTCCTTGACTTGAAAAAACGCTGCGCCAAGGAGAACCCATGAGACCAGTTACTTGGGCCCAAAGGACGATCTGCGGGTTCCGTTGCCAATCTGATTCATCGAAATCAATCAAAACAATGGTTTCATCATGTTTCATCATAACTCAAATCATAACTAAATCATAACTTGAAGCTCCGTGAACAGCTGTGCAGTGTGTTCTCTCTTTAAAGAACATATACATTGTTTTCTTTCTTTGCAAATCGGATATATTGAGGCAATCTGGCAAGCATGTGCCTTGTCACTGCAGGATGAGGAAGTCAGAGAACAGGGGCATCGCTTTCAAGGTCGCTTCAAACCACTGTGATTTCGCTTTTGCAGAACGAAATGTGGAGCGTCAAGTTGCGCACTTGCATGAATTTGCTTATAATTTGCTTATAATTGAACCATTTTTAAACCTCTACCTGGACTTTACCTGTAAAGGCTTGCATACCAGCAGCAACGTTGCGGCCTGAATCAGTTGCGCTGAGTTTCCACACCACACCTTGGCCAACTCGGATTGGAGATGGAGAGATGGTGCGTCACAACTCCAGTCTCCAGATGTCTCCAGATGTCTCCAGTCTCCCAGGCGGCAGCTGCAAGTTTGGCTTTCTTGCCGACGACTTCCACGTGGGGTCACCGGGTCACCCATGTCTTTTCTGTGGTAAGACTGTGCCAGGTTGCCCCTTTGCCGCTGGAAATTGAACATTTGTCAGGTATCATAAGACCTTCACATAAGAAGCATGTCCATGTTCGGAAAAAGTTCGACCGTTGCATCCATCGTGTTGGCTGAACATATGGGCTGTATATCAAATCAAATGAAGCAACTGACCATGGATTTCATTGTACAGTACTGAAATCAAGGTAAAAATTCCGTTCTTGTCAAAACATGAACATAAGACATGCACGCATCAGCAGTTCCCAGGTCCATTAGTATGCTGGCCCAACTCTGGTTGACTTCCACTCCGCCTGCAACTCATATGTTCCATTGGAACTCACATAGACTTGTAGAACGACTAGTTTGCAAGACATACAATCTCTAAATGTGGTGCAGTGGATGTTGGTCAAAGTGCATGCTGTTTTATCTAATTTGTGTAAGTCATATGGCAAAAACAGTTCAAACAGACGTTTCCTTACAATTGTAGCTCCTATGATCTCCTATGTATTTATCGAAATGGACTCGGCCATACTCTGCAAAAAGTATGGCATGCTCTGCGTATTCGCTTTTCACATTCATCACTGTCACCTCGACCTACTCGACCTACTCTCACTTTGGGCTGAGGCCACCAGTTGGTATCTCTGACTTACCTACAGAATCAGGTGTCCTGTCGAACTCAACTTTGTGTTTTTGCAGATTCATCAAGATTCTGGATTCATTGGATTTTGGATTGGACAATGGATCTTATGTTGGCTTTCTGTTTTTTTAATCCTTGTGGATCTTATGGGACTTCACAAGCCAGGTGGTGCCTTGCCACGGGCGCACTTTCAGGCAATCTGTGGCCCAAAACTGGTTGATTTGTTCCTTCCATCGACAGTGCCATTGCAGCCTTCTACAAGACTCACCGTTGCTATACATTGCTATCATGGTTTGAATCTTGTGTCCGAGTCTTGTCATGGACTTGGCCAGGGTAGGAAACGGTCTCGGTTTTCCATGCCCTTACGCCCACTGCGTTCAGGGCATTCTAGAGACAGGAAACCGGAGCGTTTCTGATTTTCGACTACAACGGTTTCAAAACGATGTAAAACGCAGAAAGTCACAAACCCGCATATATTGTTTCCAGGACATACGCAGGATTAACACACAACTAACGTGGTCATAGATGATCTCACGGAAGGGTAAACCATGGTAAAACGATGTAAGACCGTTGGTGAGACCGTGAGACCGTGAGACCGTAGACCATTCAGTGCAGTCGAAACTTGGAGGCGGCCCTGTGGAGCCCACTGCGAGATCGCTTGGATCAGTTGACCGATGAGATCCGACGAAGACAGCGTGCGAAGTATCGGATCCTTGGCCAATTTGGTGACGGCATCAGGGCGTTGCAGGGCGTCAGGACATAAAATTCGACAAAGGGACGGGGTGAAATCATGTGAAGTTGATCATAGTTGATCAGTTGGAAGTTGAAGATCGGGTTCGAAGGGTTATTGCCGTTATTGCTGGACGGAGCACACAGAGCTGGTGGGTGGACTGTGGCAGGTGTGCAGACCGTTCTTTTGCCGAGTGAGAGTGTCTCCAACTGAGGATCCACGACTGCTTTCCACTGCAGGCTCGCACCTCAGACGAATTAAATTGACATTAAATTGACTTCATAAATTATGTTAATTTTATAAGTCTTTGATCAGGAGCTGGTCAATTCAAAGACTTCAATGCAACTACCTTTTGTCGCCAAGCAGCTGGGAGTTACAGAGTGATGACTGAGATGACACAAAAAGTTGCAAAATCTCTGTCATCCAGCCATTCTCTGCGATTCTCTGCGATTCTCTGCGATTCTCTGCGATTCTCTACCGATTGGTCGATGAATTGTGTCGATCCCGCCAGGGCCATCAGATCGTGGAGTTGAAGCATCACATCATGCATCTCACGGAGCCATGTCCCGTCACCGGTCCACCGGTAGGTCACCTGTAGGTCCGTGTCACCGTGGATTAGAACGCGTAGAATTACTTAGAATTTACTTAGAAGATGTTAGAATGGTGGATGGTGTGGATGCAAAGGCGCATGCTTTTCTGAATTTGGACGTCAAATGATCTCTTTTGGACGTTTTTATGTTTCATATTTGTTCTTTCGTTCCGAATGGCCTTACCTGGCTGTTTTGCAAACTCGCATAGGAGCTCTGGTACGGTTCTGCTCGAGGGGGTAACCTTAGCATTCTATATTCGTGGTTCGTGGAGGTCGGGAAGCCAATGGGCCAATCATGTTGACTTCTTGTGACTTGTTGTGATTTGTTTACATGATCAAACATGGTCAAACCTGCGAGGGGACCAGATGTTGAAACGGAAGTACGGTTGGAAATACGATTGGAAGTGGAGTCCCACAGCCGGATTTCACTTCAGGCCATGGAAGTCCTTGGTGTTACAGCCTACGAGTACAACAAGTTGCCAGAGATCTCAGATGAAAACTGTCAGTTGGCTAACTGTCATTGTAACTGTCATTGTAACTGTCATTGTAACAATTTGTAACAATTTGTAACAATTTGTAACATATTATAGCTAGATATAGCTAGTATGTTCTCAGTACATCAAGGAAGACAACGCCAAGGAACAGATTGGCATCTGCCGAGTCGGCTGTTGGCTGAGGCCCATCGAGCCCAGTCCGGACGGTTGGGCCGTGGTGGTGGATGGCGCAGCTCGCAAGAAGGCCTTGATCAGTCGAGCCCTCGGAGCGGAACAGCGATGAGAATCGATGAGAATCGATGAGAATCGATGAGATACATGATACTTCTCAAATATCATACAATACAGTTATAATATGTTATAAGATGTTATAATACTATATATATATATATGAACACGTATG
Source organism: Cladocopium goreaui (assembly GCA_947184155.2). Lineage (NCBI taxonomy): Eukaryota > Dinophyceae > Suessiales > Symbiodiniaceae > Cladocopium > Cladocopium goreaui. The sequence goes on from CAMXCT020004669.1 coordinate 276,547, forward strand.
TATAATACTACTCTCATATCGCTAATACTCTTTGATGGATTGCTCAAATTTTAAATTACCCATATTACCCCGCATATTAGGGCCATTAGGGCCAGGAAAGTGAAATGTGATGAACTGTGATGAACTTCCACATTATTGTTATGCATCAACTACTTCCATGTTGACAGAATGTACTGGTCTTTCTTTTGCATGTGATAGTTCCCTCATTTCTAAGATATTTCCATGATATTTCTAAGATATTTCTAAGATATTTCTAAGATATTTCTAAGATATTTAAAAGATATTTCTAAGATATTTCCATGATATTTCTAAGATATTTCTAAGATATTTCTAAGCTATTTCTAAGATATTTCTAAGATATTTCTAAGAATTTTCTAAGATATTTCCATGATATTTCTAAGATATTTCTAAGATATTTCTAAGATATTTCCATGATATTTCTAAGATATTTCTAAGATATTTCTAAGATATTTCTAAGATATTTCTAAGATATTTCCATAATATTTCTAAGATATTTCTAAGATATTTCCATGATATTTCTAAGATATTTCTAAGATATTTCTAAGATATTTCCATGATATTTCTAAGATATTTCTAAGATATTTCTAAGATATTTCTAAGATATTTCTAAGATATTTCCATGATATTTCTAAGATATTTCCATGATATTTCTAAGATATTTCTAAGATATTTCTAAGATATTTCTAAGATATTTCCATGATATTTCTAAGATATATCTAAGATATTTCCATGATATTTCTAAGATATTTCTAAGATATTTCCAGGATATTTCCATGATATTTCCATGATATTTCTAAGATATTTCTAAGATATTTCCATGATGTTCTCATGTTTTCACATGTTCTCCCGTTTTTCCCATGGAAACCGATCCTGTCGCGACATCGTCCCCAGGCCGCAGTGGCAGCGATAAGTCTTACGTGGCCACCGGTGGTGTTGCGCAGAAGCAAGGGCGTGGCTTCCCAGCGATTCAACCACGAAAAAATGGAAAAACCAAAGAGTTTGAAGGAAAAATGAAGACCATAATATCTATATAATATCTATGTCTATATCATATAATATCTATATATAGTCTATATCATATATCAACAATTATCTATAACTATCTACATACAATAGATTATACTTATACTTCATATATAATAGAGCGTGTTTATGAATATTCATCATATTCCGTAGCCATTTTGGCTCAAGCCTTTTTGCCTCGCAAGTTGCGCCATCAACCAATTCCATTTTGGCCGGGACCGCTTCCAGGTCATGGCTGCAACCCTGGCTTTTGTGTACAAGGCCGAAACCCGCTTCGGCCAGAGCGTACGAGTGGTGGGCAACTGTCCCAAGCTTGGCAACTGGGATCCGGCCAAGGCACCAGCCCTCACCACAGATCCTTCGAAATATCCCATGTGGTTTGGGAGTATTCAATGCCAAGCGCCAGTAGAATACAAATTCGTCATATTTGACGAACTTCAAGGTGCAGTTTGGGAAGAAGGGCCCAACCGGTACTTTGCGTTCACCGACGACGGAGAGGGCGCCCAAAGCGGTGACTCCGGAGAGAGCTTTCCGGTTGAAAATCCACACGGCAGCAAAGAAGATCCCGCGGTGGTGAAGGCTGCGTTGCAGGAAAACATGCAAGTGGCAGTGCCCATTCCGACGCCCAAAGTGGCCGGAATGGCTGGTGAGGATGCGTTAAGGTTTCGGCTGAGGCACTCCTTCGCTCAGTCGTTAACTTAGCGGGTTGTGTTTTGTCACCCGCGGGCTGCCATTGCGTCCTTGCTGGCGCTGGTGGCCTTTGCTTGCGCTGCAGCGCCTTTCTTTTTCCTTGCCTACCTGACGAAGTTCGGGCTGGCATTGGTGGCGGCTGGCGCTACGTGTTGGTGTATGAGCAGGTGCTGGGGATTCTTCCTGCTCATCCATATCTTCTTGGGCTTTGAGGGTACCATCTTTTTGGACGCGCTTTCTCTTCCTTCTGCTGTTTGTCACCATTCACCCCTCCAAGCGAAGGCGGCAAAGAAGGGAACGAGCCACAGCGCGGTTCAAGTGGCACCTACATCGTTCTGGCATCAGACCTCTTCCGACTCTTCAACTGAGTTCAATTGCGTTGACACTTTCAAAGCATCACAGCCGCGACCCTGCTTTCTTGCATCGCATCCATTGCGAGATGACGACGCAACAACAGATGAACGCAGGCTGGATGTGTGGCAACTGCAAGAAGCTCAGAGCCAAGAATGCCTGGTTCTGCGACCTGCGGATCCTCATGGGAAGACGGTATTGTCTACCCCAAGCAGAAGAAGTCCACGTCGCGGTCCTCCTCCAGACGGGCATATTGGACGGAGCCGGACCATGGCCCTTGGATGGGAGATCAAAGCCCCAGACAGAATCCGAGAACAAAGAAGAATCGTGGCAGAGGACGTGGGAAGCTTCCAGAGCGCAATGGGCCTTCGCAGCACCCACTTGCGCCCCCGCCTCCACCACCCATTGTTGGACCACAGGGACAGCAGCCGCCTTCAATCCTTGGATGAGTATGCCATTGCCTCCTGGTGCATCGACGTCCTCTACAGCGGCAACAGCGCTGTCACCTGCGGAACAGAAGCTGAAGGACGTAGCATCCATGCTCAAGAAAGCCAATCCAGAGGCGCTGACCCCGGAATTGCAGAACTTTGTTGCAGAGGAAACCAAAGCTGCAACCAAAAAAGATGCGAAGACTCTTTACACTGCAGTGGACGAGTTGACGAAAGCTCGAGAGGCCTTGGATACAGCTCTGTTGGCACGCAGCAATCTGATGGCACAATGGAGAGCGTTCTTGACAATGTCATTGGAAAGATTCCGTCAGTACACGGACCATTTCCAGCAGCAAGAACAAGCTCATCAGGAAAACATCAAGACTGCCAAAGAGACCCTTCAGAAAGCCAAAGCAGATTTCAATTTGAAGGAAGAGGAGGCCACGGTCATCTCCGACAAGGACACAGAGTCCAAGGATGTGTCCACCAAAGAATCTGCCCACAAGATTCTCGAAGGGCTTTGTCACATGACGGACAGCCTCCAGAAGCTATCCGAGCGGGCAGAAAAGGAGCACACTGCAGAAGAAGAACGCAAGGCCAAACGGCCACGTCAGAAAGACACAGATGTGGTGGACGCAGCTATGTCGTCCGGAGGGCTGCCATCCATGCAGCCTTTTGGTGCGCCCGGTCATTGATGACTCTTGAGTACTTTGATCGATGGGCACCTTGGCCATCTTCGCACATTCATGCTGGCGTTGCAGGAATGCAATGGTCGCACTCCATCTTGCAAGACCCGAGTTACAAATCTCCGTGGAATGCCAGTGAAGAGGCGATGCAACTTGCCTTCGATTTGCACCCTGCCAGCTTCCTTACGCAATGTGAATGTCGAGATTGGGGATTCTCTTCATCACACCGACGCAGCAGGAAAAACCTTCGTGTTTGTTTTGACCCTGTTGTGCAAGTCCATTTTGGATTGGAATCTAGCCCTTTCTGGGCTACACGCAGTGTTGTCATTGATGAAGTTTCACTACGAGGATTTTTGCCGAAGTGCTCTACTTCCTCTCAATCTCTTTGCAATGAATTCATTGAATGCAGTCATCTTTTGCATCGGTCGAGTACACGCCCTCTACAGCATCGGCCTGACTTGACTGAAAATCCCAATTTGCCGGATCCACCCAGCTCCTCAGAGGACTTCCATGGACGAGCTGGACCGCATCGAGTTCCACTTCGGCACCTTCCTGCAGGGTTGAGACCTTATGGAACATTCTTCAAGATGAAGGCGCCACTGAACTTCTTGAAGAAGGACCTGTCATGATTCTCAGCACCTATTACTTGAGCCACCGCAACTGCGTTCGTCAAGCTGCGAGCCGGCCGATACGACTGACGAGACGCTATGAAGAGTGGATTGAAGAGTTCAAACAGGTTTGGGGCGACCTTTTTGATCGAAACGCAGATTTCAATCTCTTCCTCGTCCAGCCTGAACCACCCATTTCTATTACAAGAGGCATCGTTGGGATTGTTCTCATTGTGCAGCATGCACAACCGGAAGGTGCTGCGATACTGACCACGGCACTCTTTGATGAGCTCCCAGAGCCGCGCACCATTGAGATTGCTCATGTTCTTGATATTTGGACAGATTACACTACTGTCTTGCATCGAGCTGATGCTTTCGAGGCCTGCGTTGAGGCACAACGACAAGGCCTGAGGCCGTGTGTTGTTAGAGCAGGACAGCATGTGTTTCCCCGTGAACGACCACTTCGCATGATTGACGGCTTGGGCATTGTCGTTGATGTCCCCATGATCATCAATGAGGAGGCATGGAACATCTATGTGAGGCCCCGCATTGAGGATTGGCCAGAGTTTGTCCCGCAACCACCACCTCGACACGAAGAAGTTGATGACCAAGTCACTTTTATGGCACGCAGACCACATGCTCGTGGCCCTTCATCATCCAGTTCATCTAGATCTCATTCCGGCACTGATGCCAGCTCTGCCAGTGGTGCTCCATCTATGAGATCGGTTGCCTGGTCCAGAACGGTTGTTTTTACCCTTGATGGCACTTCGTTTTCTTGTCATCTTCCTGATGAACCTGGCCCTGAACAGCTGCGTAGCATTGAGCTTGCCCTATCTCTCTCTCCTGGTGACGTGCTGGTTGCTGTCGCCGTGTCTGCGAGACCTGAAGATCTTGTTGCCATGGAGTTGATGTGCACTTTGATTGTCAAGGTCTCTCAACAGAGACCCATTCCATTCCTACGACTTGCTCTCTTGGACATGGAGATCATCGAACCAAATGACATCCTACCTGGCGTTTTTCAACGATCTGCGAAGTGGCTTCCACATACCACTACACGGTTGTCCCTATTCCGGATCCTTCGCCTTGAGGAGTTGCTTACGCTCCACGAAGACAAGACCCACCTTTGGATCAACAATGTCCTGGTGGACCCCTTGTCATCGGGTGCCCTCACCATTGATGATGGCGACTATGTCAAAATTTTTATTGGCAGTGACGAACATCGCTTTCACTGCGTTGAGGAGAATGATGCTACGACTCTCTTGCAGATTGTCGACAAGCGTGACACCCTTGCAGTGCGATTGCAAGCACCTTGTGCTGATGGGCTTGATGATTGTCCCATTGATTGCCATGCACGTGCTTCTCCTCTGAGGGACCTTGCTCTTCGTGATGCGGAGGAAGCGCAACCTGCTGTTACTTCTTTCAGTTTCACTGAGGAGTTCTTACAAGCAGTTGATGCATTGCGCACTGCAACGGATGCTTTGCCTGAGTTCCTTGACGATGACCCTGGTGACATTACCGTATATGACCCATGGGTTCAACATCTACATGAGGCTTGGACGCGCTTTGCAACCATTGGCCCTGGTGGCATGGAACGCTTGGGGCGCATTGAAACTTGGTTCACTGATCACACCAATTTTCAAAGGTGTCATCACACCAGGATTGCCGTCCTCGGGCCTGATGCGCACAGATGGGAAGAACAACTTCGTCATCTTTGGCGCCAATATATTCTTCCTGGGGTACCGCTTGAATTTCACATGGTTGACCCTACCCTGAAGATGCGACAGGGCAAGTTATTGGGCAATTGATTCTTGTGCAGCGACCCCATTTTCTGCAGCGTTCTGTTGTGATTTCTACCTACGACAATGAATATGATCAAGGACGTGCTCACTCGATTGCGATTGTCATGGGTGACCGCATTGACCTGCATTCTGTTTGCACGATGCCGCAATCACACGATGATTGCCCTCCGGAAATTCCTGCAAATGTTTGTGCGCTCTGGCTTGGCTCACGTCCCTTTGAGCCACATGAACGCATCCCTGCTCGACATGGGAACGCTTTCAAGTTTGTCATTCATCGCACTTTGAGCATGAATGTGATGCAAACCCATGGCACCAATCTTCAGGCCCGCATTGATGCCATTGACTCAAGAGTACAGGCGTCACACCAACAACGACTCCTTGAAACCATGCCGTTATGGTTACAATCACTACATCGTGTCTTTCAAGATCTTGCTGAGACTGAACGACCAGAAGAAGGACCAGTTGCGTACGTTGCCACGTGGTACGTGCATGCCTCTTATGCTCCTCGATGTGAACCTGGACGCATTGTCAGGCTGCGAGACGATCCTACCAATTGGCAGCGAACCTTGGTCGAAACATGGGGTGATCGACGTGATTCTAGCAGGCCTGCGGAGCTGTTTTGGATATCGCCAGCCCCACCAACCTCGCTGACTGACCATGTTCTTGGCCACATTTTGACTGTGCAAGCTCTGCCAATTCACTCAGTGGCTGTGTTGCTGACAGCTGGAGTTCGTGACCATGAAGGACTGGCAATACATCGGGTCGCAGTGTGCATCCCTCAAGAATCTTCTGCCGAAGACATTGTGGCTGCCTTCCCTATTCCTGTGCCGTTGCTGAGATTTCCAAGACGAGTGGGAAGAGGGCAGACCTATTTTGATCCCAATGTTCCATCACCGTTTGCTTCTGGTGAAGGTCTGGTGATTGACAACTTGGATCCCACACCTGCGCCCGAGATGATTCAGGAGCAGAAGGAGTCAGTCTGATGCAGATAGAAGTGCGAGGACTTCGACGCGCTGTTGATTCTGCTCTAGAGGGAATGCGACCTCCTCCTGGACCTCACCTTCCTTTACGTTTGGATGACCTGATCCCTCCACCAGTTTGTACCCATGTTGATTTCCAACCTGTTCTTGCGCTTCGTGAGTTGCTTCTCATTGCTCCTCTTGGCATGGCCAAATCACGACAGAATGTTGTCAAGTGGCATGCAGCGACACAAGACGCCTTTTTGATCACACCTGATTGGGCCGGAGAACAACCACTTTGTTTCTCCTTTTGTAGACGGATGGTTCATCTGCGTTCTTGCGCAAGAACGTCTTGCGGCCTCTGCTGTGGTCCTGATTGTCCACACAGCTGACGGTGATCGATTTGGTGGATTCCTGAATGCCAACTCTGGGGCTGTTTTTGCCCCTCGAGCTGAAATTGATGCGGTTTGCCTTGCCCTTTTGTGGGCTCATCAGCTTATTCAGCCCTTTCTGGGGCAAGGTTTCTGTCCCTCCATCAACTTCTGCTTTGACTGCCTGGTTGCTGGCTATGTTGCTGCAGGGTATTGGGGTGCGAGAGAACATATCGTTCTTCAACGTGCCAATCGTGCTCTTGTACATTGGCTTGAAGCTCGGACACAGATTCATGTTGGATGGATCCATGTCCCAGCACATTCTGGCCATCCGTGGAATGAGGCAGCTGATGCCCTCGCTTGGGCTACGCTTGCTTCTTGGATTCCCTCTATTGTGTTGCAACCCATTCAAGACAGACTTGCTGAGCCTGAAGTACACTGGCTTTGGACTATGGAATCTACCTCGTGCACTCGACCTTTGATCACTGATGGAGTTATGCAAATATTGGCATCGCAGCCTCTGTGCAATGCTCCTTCGGCTGATCATCACCCATTTCATCAACGTCGAACACTTGAGCATCCTCCTTGTGAGCGCATTTCTTTTCGCTTACGCTGTGCGACTGCCAATGTTTTGACTCTTGGTGGCTCTGGCATCACGGCGCGATTGGAAGCATTGCTTCGGAGTTTTGCACGAGAAGACATTCACATGGTTGGTGTTCAAGAAACTCGATCGCAACTCCAAGGACACCTCCTACTGGAGGATTACCACATCCTTTCTGCCCCTGCCACGAAGAAAGGTGTTGGAGGATGTCAAATTTGGATCAAACGCTGCTGGGTCTTTGCAGCTGGCACTCTTCATTTCCAACATGCCGACATGAGGATCTTGCACTCCAGTGCGCAACGTATTGTTGTGCAATTGCACAAGAATGACCTGCGCTTCATCCTGATTGCTGGTCATGGACCGGCGTGTGCTTCGCCAGAGGATACGTCTTCCTGGTGGACAGCGACTACTAACTCTATTCCTGCTTCCAAGCGCAATTGGTCCATTATTGCCTTTCTTGATGCCAATGCTCGAGTTGGCTCTGTGGAGTCACATTGTATTGGCAACTTTGGAGCTGAGACTGAAAACGATGTGGGCACATGTTTGCATCAATGGCTGCATGATCTTGACCTTGTACTTCCGCAGACGTTTGATGCCCACCACACAGGTGATCATACGACTTGGCGACACAGTACAGGTAAAGAAGCCAGGCTTGATTATGTGGCCATTTCGCATGACATCTTTTCAGCTGATGTTAGTACATCGATTGCTCCTGTGGACCTCACCATCACCAAGCAGGATCACACTAGTGTCCTTTGTGAAGTTCTTTTACATTGTCTGATTGCAACTGGCAAGCCTGTGCACGTGAGAGAGGTTGATGACTCCTTTGCGGTACCGTTACCTATGCCTTGTACACCTTGGCATCTTGATGTGCACTCACATGCTGCCCATCTTCAATTGTGGTTGAAGCAGACCATGTCAACACGCCCCAAAGCCCTCAAGCGCAAAAAGCACTTGAGTGATGAAACGTGGCAGTTGATTCGTTTGAAGAAACACCATTGGATGAGGTGCAGGCAGTTGCGACGCACTCTTCGCCATTGCATTCTTCGAGAGATTTTTCACAAATGGAGCCACAAGGACACCACGCCCCAGGATGCCCTACGTCCATGGCTACGTCTTACTGACCGTGCAATTGCTCTTCATGAATGGCGTCATCGTCAGCTTTGCCTTGATGTCACCACACATGTTCGCAATGATGACAAATTGTTCTATCAGGAGCTTGCCCAATCACAAGGTGACGTTGCGGCGGATGAAGGTATCAATGGATTATGGAGGCGCATCAAACACATTCTGCCTAAGAATGCTGCCAAGACACGCTCCAATATCCGATGCCAAGGCCCTAGCGGTGATGCTCTTACTCAACATTATTGTGCACTTGAAGCTGGCCAGTCCATTTCATATGATGATTTACTGCGCTGCTGTGCCCAAAAACAGCTTGACAATCTTGCTGAACAGCCTCTTCAAATTGCCATCGCTGAGCTCCCCACACGAGTCGAAATTGAAACTTTTTGTCTCCAAGCTCAACGAGGTCGAGCGCCTGGACTTGATGCTGTTCCTGCTGAAGTGCTTCAAAGTCTGATCGCATTTTCTTCCCACGCCATCTTTGACTTGATGTTCAAGGCTTGGGTGAGTGTAGCGGAAAAAATTACAATTTAAAGGCGGTGCGATTCACTCAATCGCAAAGAAGGCAGGTGGCCTCACCACTGCCAATATGAGGGGAATCATGTTGTTGGACAACATTGGAAAAATTTACCATGCCCTGGTGCGCTCTCGCTTGCTTCCATGGGCAAATGGCAATCGGCTGCCCACTCAGTTTGGGGGATTCAAAGGCCAGCAGCCTGCATTTGCCTCTTTGATGTTGCGATCGTTTGTCAACTTTGCCGCTTCGAAACGTGTTTCAACAGCAGTGGTCTTCGTTGACGTCAAGAGTGCATTTCATTGCCTATTGCGTCAACATGCTTTTGGCACTGGTGATTGTTTTCCTGCTGCCTTAGCCGACACTTTACGTCGTGAGGGACTTTGCGTTGACACGCTTTTAGCTGAAGCCCGACGGCATTCTTCTCATTTTGTCGATCAAGTTTCTCCCTCTTTGGCGCGTGTTGCCCAAGATGCTCACTGTTCGACGTGGTTCGTTTGCCCTCAATCGCCTGATTGCTTTGAGACCACGCGAGGCTCTCGGCCTGGTTCTCCCTTAGCAGACCTGGCGTACAATGTGCTCATGACCTCGCTCTTGAATGAACTGCAATGTGGTTCATGCCATTGGCTCCATTATGACAGCTCATGCTTTTCTGGAATTTGTCATGCCCGTGCTTGCATGGGTTGATGACATTGCCATGCCAGTGTCCTGCATTGAGGCCGACTCCTTGGATGCGACCTTGGCGCAAGTCATGTTGATCATGCATCAGGTGTTCAACCGCTTTGGGCTGCGCTTGAATCTCAGCAAGGGTAAGACCGAAGCAGTTGTCCACTACAGAGGACCCAATGCTGCACAATTGCGACGTGCCAGATTTCTGGAACACTTCAGTCACCTTGAGGTTCCAGGTAAAGAGCCTCTGCGCATTGTCACGCAGTATGTTCACCTTGGTATTTCCTTTGCGCAGGACTGTGACATCAAGACTGACGTCACCACTAAGATTGGCAAGGCCACTGCTGCCTATCGATCCCTTCATCGCCCACTATTTGGCAACAAGCGTATTCCCATTGCGGTTCGATTGAAGCTTTTGGAATCCCTTGTGCTCCCCATTCTGTTTTACGGAGCTGGGAGATGGCCACTTCTTCCAATGCAACTCTGTACGCGCCTTTCTGCGGTGATTACACGCTGGCAACGACAGATCATTGGCAACGGTTATTGGATTGAGGGTTCTCTATCTGACCAAGCTCTCCGTGCGAGGTGGAAAATCCCTGAACTTGCTCTTCGGCTTGCTAAGCATCGATTGTTATTCCTTCTTCAGCTACGGCATCATGGCCCCGCGATTCTGTGGGAATGTTTGACGGCTGAAGATGGTTGTACCTCATGCTCATGGCTGACTGCAGTACGGCAAGCCCTCCGATGGTTTTTCTCCATGCAGAATGCTGAAAGTATGCCTGATCTCACATGTGAAAGCATTGTCCGCTGGGCGTTTGAGGCTCCTGCCACTATGCCCAAGTCCATCCGACGTGCTGTTCACCGGCACTTGATGCAAGAGTTCACGGCTCATCAAGTTGTACAAGCTCATCGTGATCTCAAATCTATGTGCTTGAGTTATGGTGTTGTTTTTGAGAATGTCACTGTCTCCCAGGCATCGCCACTGATTTCCTTTGACTGTTCAGAGTGCTGCAAGTCCTTTTCCACAGTGCAAGGTTTGAATGCTCACCGGTGGAAGCAGCACCAGACCATTTCCATTGAGAGACAATTTGTTTTCTCTAGCACTTGTCTTTGCTGTCATCGTTGCTTCTGGACCGCTCAGCGACTCCAGCAACATCTTCGATACAGCAGACGTTTTGAGAATGGATGCCTTGAATGGATCCAGATGCACTTTGAGTTTTTCAAGGGTCAATTTCGTCTGCCATGGACGCATGCATGTGGACCTGTGCCTGCGCCCCCACGTGCCCTATGGGCTATTCAGCACGACAAGGCCTGGGTTGAATGGACGGCGGACTGGCAGAAGGCTGGATTTCCTGAAGACCTCTCCGTTGAGATCTGTGAATCAGTACATTGCAGCCATGAACAATGCCATTCAGATTTGGATTGCGGATGGTGCGCAAGCAGACGCACTGGCCTTTCGATGGAGTATCCTTATTGATAGTTTTGATGAACCTCACGATTCTCTTCGTGGCATGCATGCCATCTGGGCCTTCGGCCTCTGGGGACGTACGTGCATGTACGATGAAATCAGCAAGATCGAAGACCCAGACATCCAGATGTCAGTGGAACAGCAGTATTTATACATGCTTGATGACCTTCCGGTTTCGGCGCTTCTGGACCGCTTGGAGAAGTTGCACCGTGCCACACCGTTTTTTGCTGAGAAGGACTTCTCTTTGCCTACGTCTTCACCGCAGCAGAAGCAGGCAGGGACTAAAGAACCTTTTCAGGCAATTTATCGCACGATCGATACTGCACTGCAACCCTTCATTGGAGGGAGAGTCATTGAATGGCCACAGCAGCGCGGAATCCCTGTTTGTCGTCGAGATGATGGTAGCCTTGTCATGTACATCGTGCACCTCTTCTCTGGACGAAGACGCCCGGGAGATTGTCACGACTGGGTCGCCAAGCTCTCCAAGGAGTACTTTGACGACATTGATGTCATCATTTTATCCATTGACACAGCCGTTGGTGGTGACAAGTGTGATTTGCTACAAGGAGAAGGCCTTGCGTCTCTCAAGCGCTTTATTGCACTTGGCCTCGCTACCGCATCACTCTCAGGACCTCCCTGTGAAACGTGGTCAGCGGCAAGGCATTTGCAACCCCCCGCTGGTTGCAACCGCCGTTGGCCTCGACCGCTTCGCTCTGAAGCCAAGCCATGGGGACTGGAAGCACTCTCCCACCGAGAGTTGAATCAACTTTCGACTGGCAGTGCGCTCATGACATCCAATGTTTCCATTGAGGTCGAGATTGTCCTGAACGACGGAGCCTCAGTCATGGAGCACCCTGCTCCCCACAGTAATCCTGATTATCCGAGTGTTTGGAGAACCGCGCTGCAGCGCTTGATCTGTGGGGGTGCACCCGGCTTTCAACTTCTTGAAGTTGAGCAATGGCGCTATGGCGCCCCGGCTGTCAAACCGACCACGCTTAGGCTGATGGGCTTGCCACCATCTGCCGAGATTCTTCACGATTCAGCCTTGCCGGGGGTGACTCGACCTACTGCTACTCTTGCAGGATTGGATGGCTGCACTGGGCTCTTCAACACCGCTAAGGCGAAGGAGTACCCAAGTGGATTCTGCCGGGCGATTGTGACCACGCTCTTTACTGGGCTCTCTCATCGTCGGCGAGATCAGGGTATGCAGGTTCGAAATTTTTCCCAGCTCGAAGAGCGGGACATGTTGTGGTTGCGGGCAGTCGAGACTGCGTCATCCTCCTGCTCTGCTACCACATTCTTGCCTGATTACCAACCACACCGGTAAGGCAATGTACAGTCTATTGCACGACAGCACAAGACACGTCTTAACTGCTGCTGAATGAAAAAAAATCATCATATTCATATTATTTCCATATCATTCAAAAGGAACAATTTCGGAAAATAATTTTCATTTCGAGCCCAAGGCGGAGTGCCATTGACAACACGGTGCTGCGGAATGTCTTTTTTCCATGGGAGGCGTGGCAGGGCGGGCCTCGGTGAATTAAGTATAAAAATAAAATCAATTCAAATCAATTAAAATTAATTGAGATTGATTATATACCTGGTTTTAAGTTTCATTATACACTTAATTTTAAGCATGTTTTGTATGTTTTTGTATGTTTTGTGTTCAATCAACTGATACGCATGATGAACGCGTGCATTTTTGGGTGACACATGGTGACACATGACTGGCCACTGACGATTCTGTGATCTGTGTTCTGCCTTGATGCTGGGAGGCTCGAGATCTGTTGGTGGGCCGCCTGCTTCGGAAGTACCTTTCGCGGCTGTTGTCCTTGCGTCAACGCTGCTTCGCTGAAATCCGAGGCAAAAGGTGTCGGTGTCAACAACGGCAACTGACAATTTGGAGAAATTTGGAGAAATTTGAGCCTTGTGCCGGGTTTTGCCCTGGTTTTGCCGTGCCAAGGCTGTATTTTGCGTCGCCTCGCACAGCATTTCCAGTTGGATGTGCTCCGTTTGGCACAGGCCGTAGATGGATCCATCACCAGCAATCTGCTGATTGTTGGATCTTTCTCATTTCGATAGCAAAGGTAAGGACATTTGAATGAAAGATCAGCGCTGAGCCTTGATGACTTGCAAAATTTACACACTTTTGACAAGACAATGTGTCAATATGAAGCTTTAGCTATCTATTCGTATCTATTCGTATACCAAGACAGGATTACAGGGGACATTGGAACAGTGCCAGGATTCTCGAACCCACAACACCCTCCGGTCGGTGCTGGCTGCCACTCCGAAGGAAGAATTTGAGGCCTGATCCCTGACAGCCATTCCCGAAAATTTTGATGATCATCTACAAATCAAATATCTACAATCTTGTGAACATGGTCGAAATATGTCGACATGTTTTATGAAATAGTATGAGACAGTGAATGAAATAGACTCATAGACCTTTTCTGATGTTTTGCATTTTGAACTCGTTTTAGGCAATGTTTTAGGCAATGTTTTCTTCATTTCGTATTTTTTTTCGTGGCGTTGATCGTTACTGTGTGACTTCCTGTGACTTCGACCTGTGTGAACCGGTGAGGCCATGGGCTTGGACCCGACAGATCCGTTGCTGCAACTTCTGCGTCGCAGTGGCGCAGAGGTTGCAGGCTTCGGACAGTTGGACGAGACCATGCAGAGGCCAAGGGAAGCGAAGCGAAGCCGCGATGCGCAAATTGCTGTGCAAAGGGAACAAAATGGAAACAACATCAGAAACAAATGGAAACAATATATCACAAATCATTCTTAAAGTGTTAATTATTGTTGTAAATGGTTAATTATTATTGATATTTATGCCAAAACAGTTGCGGTAGATTTCGACTTTGTTGGCAGTCCACGTGGACAGATATGCAGCTGCCATTCTTTCTTGCACTTTGCAGGATACGCACAAACTGAATTCCTGTGCAGACGCCGTGCAGGAATGTTTGGGAAGCAGCCAAGACACTGCTGAGAGAAACAGCTCCTGCATTGGCGAAAGAACCTGAAGACGGAAGTTTGGATGTCTTTGGAAGGCCACACGAGCAGATCCACTTGAACCGTTTGAATCCTGCAATCAATGCGGCTGCTGTGCATAATGTTTGATGATATTGCTTTCATGTGTGTATGTTGTATACATATGGGGGGATGTATAGGTACAGTGTCTTTCTTTGATGTTTTTTCTACCCCACATGCTGCCTTGGTTGGCAGGTTTATCAATTGGAGCCGGGATTATCCAGGAGAATTTTTTGAGATGCTCAGATGCAAAATCATCCTAGTCCTAGCAACCCAAGCACGAGTTGTCGGCCTGGTTTTGACAGTAGTTGCACTGCCCAATCACCAATTTTGCAGACTGCTTTAAGAATCATTCAAGAATTGCCGGATGCTTCAAGAATCATAGTACGTTTGAGAGAGACACTCTGGAAGCAGAACGCTGCAAAGGGATGTAAAGGGCAGAGTTGGGAACATCGCAGAACTGGAGTACTGCGCAAGCGCATGGAGCGCATGCCATGCCGGAAATTTTACCAAGGCATGACAAAGCCCAACATGTGACGGTGTTCATTGCTGGGATGTTCTCTCGGCGTATTGTGTCGCTCAGCTGCACTGCTCACTTGCTCACTTCTTTGTCACTAAGAGCTTGAAGAGTTCAGCTTCTTTGACATGCACTGCTTTTTTCTTCCGATCCACTTAGTCACTAGGCATTTCAACATCAGATTCTGATTCATTAGCTGCGTGTTTGTTTTTTGATCGCAAAACAAGAGGGGGAGAGAGAGAGAGAGAGAGAGAGAGGGAGAGAGAGAGAGAAATAAAACAACCTCCCCCCAAGATAGGCCAGATTCTTTTGCGATCCCATCAGTTCTTATCATTTTTTGTAGCCTGAATCTGAGTCCACCCAGAGAATCCAAGTTGTTTGTCTCACTCTGAGCTTCACACCATGCCGTGGAGCCTTAGGGTTGTGAAGCGGTCGCACATGGAGCGGATGACACTGGCACGCTACTTCCCCCTGAGCTGGAAACGACAACAGCCTCTATGGGGATCCGCCTCTACTGGAAAGTTCCAGGTGCGGCCCAGCTTGTCGAATAACTTATGCATGGTTGATGCATAGTTGTATGATGTTATATGATGTCATATGATGTTGTATGATGTGTTATATGATGTTATATGAATTTATATGATGTTATATGCATACTTTGACACTGAAGATTGGAACATATTGGAACGCTGCAAAAATGGTTGGACTGTCCATGTCAGGTTCGACCAGGAGGTGTCAAAGAAGGATCACACGTCCGTGCCAACGAGTGCACCTTGGCTGCCACAGAGCTGGAGATGTGTCATGTGATATGTGAAACATTGTGAAAACATTGTAAACACACGTAAGAAAACATGTGAACAAATTGTGAAACCGAAACCTCATGTGTCACGGATTCCCAGTATCATAGCGTCATGTGACATTTTCCGTTGCCTACGTCGAGGTCCATATGCAGCTCTGCATGGCATGTCCCTCTCAGCAGGAGGCTTTGCAGATCAGCGCATTTCGGATCGCAAGGTGTCGCTGCGCCGCTTCTGGAATCACACTAAACCAGACTTGACAAATCACGCAGAGCAATTGGATATAGTTTGAATACAATTCGAATATAATGCATTTGAACATAATTCAATCATCCTCCCACGATCTTTTTCTTAGAACGATTGTTTCTGAAAGGGACGACGCAATTCCCTCTTCTGTGTTTTTTCAGACGGATATTGAGTTGATACTTGAGGGTATGGACTAGACCTGACTTGCCATGATCCAAAATGGCACGGGCATTGACAAAAAGGATCAGCACTGGATTACTAGGGCGCAATCACCATCAGAAGAAGGAATCAAAAGGACGAGGCACATGAGCAAAATGAACAGCAATATGCCAAGATGCAGCAATATGCAGCAACATGCAGCAATACCAACTATGGGATTGTATCATTTGTGCAATTTGTATTTGTTTGGATTCCTGTGCCAGACTGTTGGCTATACCTTGCTGATGGAGCTGCAGTGGATCAGAGACCCACAGGCGGTGTGCGCAGGTTATCATTGTGTTATGCCAATTTACGCCATATATTCTTAGGATTTCTTAGGGCTTCAATGGGCGAAAGAAGTGTCTGAAACTGGACCTTGCTCGTTCGAGCCCTGTGATTCATGATATTCATGGTGTGTGCAGCATATTCCAGCAAGATTTCCAAGACTTTCAGCAAGTGTATCTTTTGGACACCGGTTTGTTTTTTTGTTGACATTCTCTATGTTTCCAACAGTCCACGACTCAACTTGACCAGTGCTTGATGTGCTTTAATTACACTTGCCGCGCTTTTTCTTTCTCGTATTTATGGTCTAAGCTCATCTCTTAGATGGTTCCCAGGAACGGAACTTACAGAGCTCATGGCCTGAGAAATTTGCTGAAGATGGCAGAATCCTAACGAGAAAATCCCGATCAGTTTGATGCGATTTTTGGGGCTGTCGCCTGGGGCTATGGATTCTGCATGATTCTGCCTCTGCGGCGAGGCAAACATCGAAAATTGGTACATCACCGACATAGAGAAGATCATCCAGGAGCTAAAATTTGCGAAAATTCATGAAAATCGTCCAAATTCATCTCCCTCTCCCCTCTCTCCTTTGATTTATTTGCGGGCATGGTCAATCCATTCGCAGGGATTTAATGTGCCAATTTTTAAGGATCGCCGAGATGAGAGGATACCCCGTATACTATGTATATCCCGGATATCCCCTATATTTTGACCATGGCACACATGGTGCCACTTTTCCCCAGGAGGCGTGGCAGTTGAATCCTCACGGCCCAGTTGCACATGCTTTACCTGGTGAAGTCTTCGTTTCTGTGGGGCAGAATCCAAAGGTCCCTGGGTCGTTTTGGCATTTCTTCCCTTCTTCCATCTTCCTGTACCAAGTGATCCAAATGATCCAAATGATCCAAGTCTTGAAACATGTTTGGGGTTTCCAGGATTCCACAGCTGAACATCTTCCTGAAGTCTTTCAAAAAAGAGTGGATCCCAATGATGGGATTACTATTATAGTAACCGGCTAGCACTTCGAGAATTAATCATTGTTTTTTTTTCGAATAGGTCTATTAGTTACATGATTTTTCCTGGGTGAAAACAATATTCTAAGTGCATATCCACAGACGATGCACATAGAATATAAACCTTGTAAAGATGTGCTGAGTTGATCGTGAATCAAACCATCATGTTGCATGGCGATGTCCGCGCTGTGTACTTTAGATTTCACTGATCAACGATTTGCTTGGAGAGTCTTGAGATTTTGAAAAGGTAAAAAATATATATACCCCCCCATATTCTATGTGGATAAATATTCTATGTGGATGGCATTCCAGGAATAGGTTTTGCTATGTATTTTCCATATTCTTAGTGGCACCTATTTATTTTTAATATTCTATGTGCCAGCTGTTTGCTATATTGTTCTATGAATGTCTATGACAATGAAGTTCCGCGCATATATGACTTTAGGTATCTTTATGTTGTTTCAAGGTCCCCGAGTGTATCAGCCTCATTGGTTCATCGCCGCTCAGCAGCCTTTGAAGGTTGGTAGCTCAATCAGGCAGACCCAGCATACGCAACTGGCTGAAGGCTGGCCATCTGAATAGCGGCGAACGGCGTTCGGAACAGAGGTGAATATCAGACCATACGAGTAGAACCCGGTATCAGACCTGGCAGAGCTCAATCGAATTGAACAACTGGTGCCCTTAGCCCTTAGTCTGATGGAATCAGCTATCAAAATCTATCAAATTGATGCAGCTTTTTTCAGCGCCCTGTCAAGCCCTGCCATGTCCTTCAGGTCACTGGAACAAATACCCAATCTTGAAAGTGGAAGCAGCGCGGGTCTTCGCCGCCAAGGCAAGGGAACCAAGGGAACCCAGTTTGAAACTTCCTGTCCTTCGCCGAAACAATCCTTGAAGCTTTGCTGACGAGATATGAATCTGTTGATACTTGGTGAGAGGTTGAACATGGTTCAACTCTTGTTCGCTGCTTTGACACTTCAGCACCCAAGAGAAGCATAGACAAGCTACACAAAAGCATTGCCAAAGCAGAGATTGTCAGGAGAAACATGGAGAAACCGGGTTTGGGTATGTTGAGTGTCCATGTCGACTCAACGAGTGATCATCTTGTATCGCTATCTTTCTTCTCGCCTTCTGATATTGGCCTCGTCTTCGCTCTGAGTTTTTGAGTTTTGCCAGGACAGTCCCTTCGCGTCTGCAGCTGGTGTCAAGGCTGTGGCATGAGTCAAAACAAGTTCGACCGTGTTGGACTGGATGAAATATGTGACCTCATTCGATATCACAACTAAAGGTGGCATCAATTACGAATTAACTCTAATTGATATTAATTGATATTAACCATTTTCAGAAATCTTTCCTGGACACCATGACCATCCATGACCCACAGATGCAGACTGAGCGCAGGTGGAGCTGCTGAACGATGTCTTGGGGCCTCAGACAATGCTGGAGATCGTTGACATTTGCGCAGAGGCCATGGGCCGATGGCCAAGCTGCGGCAAGCTGATGCTTTGGACGTTGAGCATTGAGCCAAATTAGACCATCTTCAAACGCGTTATAATATGTTATGATATGTTATAATATGTTGTATAATCATTGATGCGACTTGAACCAGGCCGAAACATATCGAAACATATCACATGTTGAAACCTTTCCATTTCGACACATGTTCCAGGTGCATTGGGATCTGCAGGGTGCATTGGGTGTACCGCTTTCGTGCTGAAACAGGCCAGTGATCCCGAGAACACGGGACTCATGCTGCGGTGTCGTTGCCCCGACATCCCTCCGGGCCTCGTGCGCTTCCTCACGTCACCTGGCAGTTTTTGCAGACAAAAACGCTGAGTCGGTGAGGCTTCACATTTCTGGAAGCTTGCGGAAATGGGCCCCACATGGAGTACCCCAAAGCCATCAAGCACACTAACCCCGAAGTCGAGCTTGAGTCGAAACGAAGATTCTGCTACGAAGATTTGGTGAAACCCTATTGTGATGTTTGTGTCTAAAGTTTTTTCTTTCCATTTGGTTATTTGTTGGCCATTTGTTGGTCATTTGTTGATATTTGGTCCATATTTTGTTTTATCGTCGCCAACTTGACTCTCCGAGGCAACTTCGCCTGAGACTTCTGGAGCGCCTTGGAGGTCCTGAGGCAATCGAGCCTTGCAGAAATTGGAAATGAGCGACGCATTCCTTGAGAAACTCCGAAGGAAAAAAGATCACAATCAGATCTTGAAACTCTGCGGAATTCTGTAGATCTTGAATCAAAATCATCTCGACTCGACAGGGTCAGATTTCATGTTTTTGAATGTCACCATTGTCACCAAACTCACAAGGAGCAAATTCTTTGAATTTGAAACCAACTGGCTAAGGACTTCCTGGTTCTGTGTATGAGTGACCAAGAAGGCATGGATACATCCCCCCACTTCAGTAGTGTTGTTTCTCTTGTCTTGCACCATGATGTCTATATAATGCTTGCATCTGTGTCGATCACACGGTTTTCCCATGTTTTTGTTGAGGTTTGCTTCAGTCCTTGCTGATCATCAGCAATTGTATCGACACAGACAACCACAAATCACGAAACAATTCTCAAATGGTCAACGCAGCAGTGATCAACTCATTGAAAGTATCGAGATGAAGGTTCCTTCGTGGTGATCTTCGCTCCCACCCCGCAGTTGATGCAGCTTCAGGCCGCACCACCTTCACCAAAACCAGAGACGGTGATTGTAATGGGATTGCAGTGCTCACAGCATGCCATGGCAGAGCACAGAAGAGCATGCCACGTTGATCATGGCATCTGCAATTGCACGTTTTGTATGGAATATTATGGAAATTTATGGAATCATGATAACAGTTATATAACATATGATAACAATATCTCTGCAGATCTCTGCAGCATCGCAAACAGATTGTGCTGTCAGACGTCCAGCAGGAAGGGCATGCTGATTTGGTACCTTGGGCCAATCCTCTCACAGGCAGTGTCGGTGAGTTTGTCGTTCGACTAAAGGATCTAAAGGCTCAACACGAATCATCAGCTGATTTGCGATGATTGACTGATTGCACCAATATTGTCATATATGTTCATTATTTTGCACTATAGTCGAGTCGTCATATTTGTTCACTGCTCAACCCTGCAGGTGAGTCATCCGAGGTAGCTGGGATCGAGGAAAGCCGCTTGGACTTTGGGAAAGGCGCGACTGAGAACGTCCTGAAAGGATCTGGAAGGCATAGCTCAGCTCGTTGTCAAAGTTGGATATGTGACTAGAATGACTAGATACATCTAGATACTACTAAGGGAGTTTCACCTGATTTTCGGCAGTAGCAGGTAGGCCGGTAGGATTATCTTGTTGGTAAGTTGAGCGATGTTATTTTTAGCAGAAACTTCTCATTCTTTGACACAGGCGTGTGAGACGTGGGTCTCTGCAGTCTTTGTTTTGTAATCGTCCTTTGCATGAATGTGACTGAATGAGAATGAGCCAGAATTAGCATATGGAGGCGTGGGACATTTCCTGGTCTTAAAAGATGAGCTTCGCACGCAGCTTCTGGGCAAGGGGGAGGACAGCGACCCACTCGCTTTCTACTGCACCTGCAATTTGAGTCTTTGCCCATTGCAAGTTGTGCTTTGTGTTTTGCTGTT
This sequence comes from Cladocopium goreaui, assembly GCA_947184155.2. Classification (NCBI taxonomy): domain Eukaryota; class Dinophyceae; order Suessiales; family Symbiodiniaceae; genus Cladocopium; species Cladocopium goreaui. The sequence continues at coordinate 297,562 of CAMXCT020004669.1, forward strand.
TGTTGTTTTGGTTCTCCATGCTCGTGATACGAGTCGCCGATTCCAGTGCCAGCGCAATTTGATACTTGCGAGGACACACTTCGGCGGATTTGGGCATTCAACCGAGTACCTGGTGCAAGACAAGTTCTTCTCTCAAGGATTTCTGACATTTTCTGACAAGCCGATCACTTGATCATCTTGATCCTTGAATCCTGATTATCCATGATTATCCTGATTTCTCAGGTCATTGAAGAGTTTATAGTTCAGCAGAATATCTTGGAGACGTGAAGTTCGGCACTTCGCACTTCGGTTCGGTCCAAGCTTGAATGAACATGATGAAGCATGATGAAGCTATTTATGATGAAAGCATATGACGATATCGAACAGCCTGCAAAAAGTTTGCTATTTCTCTGGTACTCACGTGGACCTGTGACCTGAGTGTGTTGGATCTGGAAGCAAATGTGAGTCGCAAATGCGACATGGTAGCAACCCTTCTGAGCGCTTACAAGTGGTGTGGAAACAGCTGATTTCAAATCCTGCTATCCTCGCAAACTCTTGTCACAGTTGAGCCTGCTGTAACTGGATTCGAATCTGAAGACATGGTCAGTGGTGCTGGCCTAGTTACCAGCACAGCCTATGGCACGTACCGTATCCTATTTTCGTTGCTCCAGCTGCTAGCTTCAATAAATTTCAATGTTTCAATACGTCTGCATCACTGTGCACCGCTGTGAACGTCGGGAGCTGGACATCTGTGCCGTCAAAGATGGCTGGCAGATCCGCATTTTTCGCTACCGGAGCAGCTGATAGCTTTCAACGGAAGAACAGTGCAGTGATGCTGATAGTGTTTGGATTGCCGAAGGGCCGAAGACCAGTTATACGAACAGTTATATATCCTGTATGAGTGAACATTTGTGTGATATGAGTGAACATGCGACAAGATGTAATGCAAACAATCATAGACATCAAAGATAAAGTCTCAGCAGAACAGGAGGAACTTGGGTGACATGAGCTAGAGATGGCGGTTTGCAACTGGTCGGAATTTTACCTTAAACATAAACATGACATTTACACGGCGTTGACTGCGTCACTGGCTCAACAGTTGTAATTAAAGTGAGCAAAATGCATGGGCAAAAGAAAAATGTTCATAGCCGATAGACACATGTTAAGCCACTGAGAGAGAAGATCAAGCAAAACCCGTGGCTCGTTTTCCAAAGCCAGAACGAGCAAAAAACAACCAAAACCAGAGCAAAAGCGAATCGAAAGAGTCTTGGTCTTGGCCAGGTCTTGGCAGCGCACCACCAGCACAATGCGCTACGAAGGCAATACGAAGGCAAATGAAGGCAATATAGAAAATAAGTGAACATATTCATTGAATTTTCATTGATATTCATGAAAATGATAGAAATGCAACACATTGCAGCAAGAAAAACCAGGACAGCCCCGCGTCCATGCCATGAGATGCCGGTTCCTCACCGCGACTTGGGGCCGATTTTGCAAAAGCACGGCTTTGGAGAGATCAAAAAGATCGGCGAAGGCCGCTTGCCCCTCTCAGTCGCTTTCAGAACTCAAGATTAATCACAGATTTTGGCTGATCAACAGATCAACAACACATACTCACAGTGTGTATTAGGCTAACCCCTAAAACCTACCATTTTAACATGTTTACTAGTATTTACGACGTCTTTTTGTTTATTTTACAGTTTAAAAAAACACACTGGATTTCGAAGTGATTTTCAAGTTTTGGACACTTCAATGTGATGATGTTTGAGATGATATGTGTAGATACAAGGCTATTCTTTGCCGGTATTGTGATCCTAGCAGATGGTTAAGTCCAGGCGTTTAAAAAAAATGGCCACGGCGCTGTGGCTAAAAACATTTTTCAGGTTTTTACAATGCTTTTGCTGTTTTTGGCTATGCATGAGATTCTGGAATTTCAGGCCTTTTTATATACTAAAAGGTTATGCGCATTTCAGGTTGATGAGGTGGGAGATGATATCTGTAGATACGATGCTAGGTTTCGCTGGTATTTGCAATGTTTTTGGATACTATTCTGAGCTTTGCAGATGGTTGACAGTCAAACATGTACAAAATGGGCACGCCGTTGAGGCCAAACGCAATTTTTCAGATTCGTATTGATATTATCGCATTCTTGTTGTTTTTTTGGTATAATATCATATAATTATAATTTCAGGTTTCCATAGTGTGTGACTTTACATTTATGATTTTATTTTCCTTTTGATGAAGTAGCGGCAACAGAAAAAGAATCGTGTTTTCATCAGCCATATTTCATAATATATATATATATAAAGAATACCTTTAATAAACTACTATATACCTTTAATCGACCATTAATATACGTTTTAGATTTTAGATACCATTTAACACTTCCAATACACGTCGAATACAGCTTTGATATCATTTAGTCTATTTTTAGTATACCTGTAAAGAAACAATTTATTGGCCATGATCAATTTTTAATATACCGCTGATTTACCTTTAGTACTTTTCATTTACAATTTAATATGTATTTAATATACAAATTATATGATACACCTTTAGTCTTCCATTTCATATACCAGATATATTCCATTTAAGATACCATTAACATATCATTTCATATGTACCATTTCATATGCTGTTCACACCTTTAGCATTAATAGAATATACCTTGAACTGATACCTTACATGAAAAATAAAAGATCTTTAGCATACCATTTAATACAACATTGGTATCTTGAATATACATGTATTGTACCTTTAATTTACCTTCAATATACCTTTAATGCCTTTAGTAAGTATAGCATTTAATATACCTTTCATATACCATTTCGTATACCTTAAGATACTATTGATATAACATTACTGTATCTTGAATATACCTGTAATATACCTTCAATATACCTTTACCATGCTTGTAATATACCGTTCAAAATACATGTAATATACCTTTAAGATACAATTTCATATACCATCAATATACAATTTAATATTAAATATACCTTGAATATACCTGTAATATACCTTTAATACAACTTTAAAATACCATTTAAGATACCTTGAGTATACCTTCATTTTAGTGGCAATGCACTATTTGCAATGTGCCTTTAGTGTACCTTTGATATACCTTTATTGGCCATTTAATTTGTCTTCAATATACAATTTTATTGACTTTGAAAACATCCTCAATATACCTTCAATATACCCTCTGGTAAATTATTATAGACCCTGAAAATCACCAATTTTTAGTGGAAACTAATCCTCCAACCCCTATTTGGCAGGGTCTATGTTAATTTGCTGGAGGGCCGAATACCATCTATATAATACACCCGTGATGTACCTTCAAATACCAGCTAACATACCTTTGGCTGACAGGATATACTTTGTACTTAAGAGAAATTGCAGAACACGCGCTTGCAAACGTTTGCAAACGAGAGGAGCTTGAATCTTGAATCCTGAATCCAAAATTCCTCTCGTTTGCAAACGTTTGCAAACGCTTGTTCTGGATTTTCTCTCAAGTACAGTATATACATATATATATGGCTATATGTATATATATGTATATATGTATATATGTATATATGTATATATGTATATATGTATATATGTATATATGTATATATGTATATATGTATATATGTATATATGTATATATATATATATGTATATATGTATATATGTATATATGTATATATGTATATATGTGTATATGTGTATATGTATATATTTAAGTATTGTGACTCGTATTAATGTTTATCGTACTCTCGTCATTTCTTGTTCACAGTCCCGTATCATTGACCTGCCTGGCCAGGCTCCTTTGGCAAGGCCCTGCTGGTACAAGCAGAGGATGGCACCAAGTTGGTCTGTAAAGCGGTGGATGTCAGCGCTGCCTCATCGAAAGAGACTCAGGACCGGAAACGCAGGAAGCGCAGGAAACGCAGGAAACGAAGGGCGTAGGTGACGGTGGATGAACCATTTATGGTGACCTTATGGAAAGGACTCTGTGCCGAAATCACGGAAGTGGAATGCTTTTGAGTGGTTGCAGAATCTGCGGACGGCACTAGTGAAGTAGGCCTTCCATGGCATTCCTATTTCATAGTGAAGACCCTGGTTTCAGCCAAGCTGCGGATCTGCACAGCAGGTAAGGAAACATGACCCAAAAGCATTAGATTTTGCAGCTCCCCACACCAAGTTCAAAGCCACTTTGAGGATGCACTCAAAGAGAGCAGACTTCTAGCTGCGCGCGGCTGAGTCTGGATTTGATCACTTCAGAACTTGGGATGCTGTCTCACCCTGGAACAACTCCTGCACTGGCACGAGGGCTGTAGCACTAAACAGAAATATAACAGAATCTGATTGACATTTTGCAGTCTTGGTCCACGAGTCCACCACAAAATGCGTGAAGATTTGTGATGAAGTCCTTGCCCAAGGCCCTCAAGCATCCCTACATCGTGCGCTATCGACACAACTTGCATGAACATGGCTGGCTGTGCATCTTCATGGACTACTGTGAGGGTGGAGATCTCTCGAAAGTTATCGAGTCTGCCAAGAGGCCTGGAGTACGAGCCAGGCATAGAGCTCTGATTGCACGGCACGTACAAAACACTTAACATGAAGATGATAATGATAGAAATTATATTCAGTATAATACAATATAGATATACAAATATATACACATATTGCATTTTTACATGATATAGACATGTGTAAGATGTCTAATATTCTATATAAGTTGGGTTCAACCTGAAGGGTTGGATGTCAACTGCACGCTGAAAAGCCAGCATTTGCTGGACATCTGATGACAGGAGAGGCCAGCGTCTGCCCGAAGAGCAAGTTTTGCGCTGGATCACTCAAGCCCTTCTAGCTCTCAAATATATTCATGCCCCTCGGACACAGAGCACATTACAGCGCAGTTTGGTTAAACTGATCTAAACTGTTACAGCTTACTGAATCACTCTTGGGGGAGTTCTGACACAGTCGAATTTCTGCCAAAGTCTATCGGTGCAGCTGTGCCTTCTGTTTTTTTGCGGTGTTTTGCGACACCTGAAACACCTTCCCATGTTTTCCCAGTCAATTCGACGTTCCAGTAAGTTCCAGTCCATCCTGTGCCAGGAAAGACATGTTTTACACCGTGACTTGAAATCTGGGAACTTCTTCATTTGCAGAAGTGGCAATCTGAAGATGGGCGACTTTGGAATTGCTAAGGCTGGTGGACACATTGGACAGTCAGCCCCATGTCTTGCATGGTATCTATCCGAAATGGGATAGACCAATGAATGCACGAAGCAAAATCTATTTATGGTGAATGACAAAGCAAACACAAAACAGAACAAAACGTAGCAACACATGGCAGAAACCAAACACCCCAATGCATTCCTAACATCAAACATCATCAAACCATACAAAACATTCTTGGATATTCTTCGAATTTTCCTCAGCAAGAGAGTTACCTAGATTAGTTCCAGCCTGGGAGGTCTTGTCGAATACCCTTGCGTGTGCAAGGACCCAGAAACTTGGCTCCGCTCAAAAACAGGTCGTTCTGAGGTTCAAAGACTAAAGATCTAACATCGGTGGTTGCACAGGGTTGCCCGTTAGCAAATGAGTCATCTCGAGTTAGTCTGAGTTTCTGCTGTGATGTCATGTCTGGAATGGTTTTGGAATGGTATCATGTTCTATCATGTTCTATCCACAAGAAGCTGTGGGAGTCAAATTTTATGCCAAGGATTGGCACACCGTATTATTTGAGTCCAGAAGTTTGTCAAGAAAAGCCCTACGCTTGGCCTTCAGACATTTGGGCCATGGGCTGCATCTTATATGAGCTTTGTGCGCTCAAGGTGCTCCGGCACCGTGGCAGGGAGCCATCGTCGAGTTGTCCTTGGATTTGTTGGAAGCCTTCGACACAATTTCTGTTAAACCCGTGCACACAATTTCCACACTTTCTATTTCTATTTATCCACCACCAAGGTTTTTCCCATCCTGTTTCCACCTTTGATCCACGGATCAGCTTCAACCTGCCTCGCTGCTTTGGCAGGTGCCTTTTGATGCGCCGAACATTTCAACCTTGGTACAGAGGCGAAGCTGCGAAAAGTCGCAGCAACAGACCATATCGGTATGAAATGTTACGAATAGAGAAGACCCATGGCAGCATCTGGCAGCTTGGTATTGCAAACCCGCCTTGATCCACCTCGGATTGGTGAACAAAAACGACCTTGGAAACCTGGAACACTGCCATGTGCAGGATTTGCCGCGGGCCGACGCCCAGCTTGCCAACAGCATATTCGGACTTCCTCCGCCAACTTTGTACTGAAATGTTGCACAGGACAGCATGCTAGGCTTTGCATGTGACGCTGCATCATAAATATACATATTATGTATATATATATATATAGATTATACATTGTGTATAACACAAATGTTATCACGTCATGTACTATTCATTTTTAGTTTTCATCAAAATGGCTCACCTGAAATAATACACCGTGAAAGGGTTGGGAATTCATCGCCTTCACTGGATAGTTCCACAGTGGGACTGCGAGCTGCCAGGAATCAATCACAACGACCCAGCGAACCTCGGATGCAGTCGGGAGAGTCACAATCTTCGAGTCATTCAACAAGTCATTCACCGTTTTTTGAAGGTGTTTTCCAATGCGTTTGTGAAAAATAGCATGTTACTATTTGATGATATTTGATGCTATTTGTGAGTTTCAAGGCGGAGTCCATTCTTCAGAGGCCTCCCATGCAGGCAATGGCCAAGAGCTGAGATGAGCAGAACGAGGCCAAGACGCACTGGTAAAAACTGGCTGCAATCAAATGTTGCATTTCGAAATACAAAATGTGTGCACAATGATTCATAAAAATATGTTACACCATATTGGGTCAAGCATAGGGGTTTGCCCGGAACCAGACAATGTTCCTGAACTTCCGACCACTTGTTGGGGCGGGAGTGTTGGTGGGGTTGGTGTTTTGGGGAGTGGGGGGGGTGAAAGGTGGGGCCGTCGGGGGGGGGGGTTCTGATAACGTCCTTTTGTTTGCACTTCATGTAGACATTTTGTCAGGTCACGTCTGATGGTTCTCGGTTTTTTTGTTTTCTTCTCAGCTGGAGCCCGGAGTCAGCCATGACGTGTCTTTGTCATGCGCCGGTGCGATTCTGTCTTCAATAGATTTGCGGTACTTTCGAAATGCCGTTGCCACATTGTCGAGCCCCGGGTGATCGGTATGACTTCCTTGAAGATTAGCACCCGCCTTACGCAACTTATCGGCTCTTCGCATGGTCGCATGGATCTCTTCTCTGGCCAAAGATTCACAATGTTCCTACACTAAGACATTCAGCTTGCCACTCATACGGCAAGCAAGAAGAACCAAGCATTCGAACACAGCATGGAAGCTCAACGCTGACCGGATCCAAAGATGTGCTGTTGCACTGAAGAACCGGGAGACATTCTCACACAATTAAAACATTCAACAATATGTTTATCCGCCAAATCTGGCGAAAACATGTCTCTTCACGAAACGCTTACCTCTACTATGGAAACCCAAATCAAAGATAAGTCACAGTATGACTCAATAGGATTGAAGGAATGAAAACACTGAAAGCACTGCAAAAAGCAGCAAGAAAAGGTTCTACAAACGGCTGCAGATACAGAGACACAAGCTTCAATTCTCATTTACCGTCAAAACAACTGTGAACTCTGGGCAAACCTGCGAGGCAAACCCGACATATTGCAATGCACTTTTTGTTGACATGTTTTCTCTCTTGTGGCTTCACTTTTCACTTTTCAATCTTTCAGCGATCTCTTGCAGCATCACAAGAACAGAACGCTAACATGAAACTCATCAGAACTGTCCTGCTTTGCATAAACTGAAAACTTTTCCCAACGTGGTCCCAACTGCAAATCGGAACTGTTGAGGTCAAACATATGCTGGAGGAGGCAAGACTTGAAACTGTCAATACTAGCACTGTGCAAGAACAGATTAAAGGTGATTAAAGTTTGATTAAAGTCCACAAGCGCATGCGCATTCTTCAGGCGCAGGCAGCTCAGGAAGGCGCGGCGTGCTCCACTGGACTTTGGAGGATACCACCTTGAAGCACTTTGCAGGCCGCGATCGCACTGGCAGCGATTCGCAAAGGCTTGGGAACCAAGTGGAGCTCTTGGCTGTTAGCATATTTAGCATTTTCTGTTCACATCCTTTTCACATCCTTGTTAGTTTGGGCGTAAGTCGAAGAAGCTTTCAGTGGAGATCACAAGCTGCAAAGTGAAGGCAGGAAGCAACACTTCCCCCTCCACCACCACCAGTGGTTCCATCTGCTCCTGGGCCGACCTTGGTGCCAAAAAGAGTAAAGACATTCAACGACAAAGAACGTCAGTAAAGTGAAGATATTGACATCTATATTGACATGTATTGATATTATCAATATTAAAGACTGTAAGAACGTCAGTATGTGTGCATGTTCCTTTATGACACTGATATTGCACTTCAGCGATCATGTAGAGTACTCGTACAGCTTGAATGCTCTAACTAAAGAATCACATATTGGCCTTGACCCCTTTCTCTGATGGTCAGAATAAGCAAGTTGTGGAGTTTGCGATTGAAACATGAAGCAAGCAATTTGGCCGTAACAAGAACCTGCTCTGAAAATTGGAAAGTTCTGCCATAGCTTCAGTCGGCTTATTAGGCCTGTCACAGCTGAGTACTCAATGCATCCAAGGTTTCTGGCCCTTACGCGCAGCTGGCGATTTATTCTCTGCACGATTGCGTTTCAGTAGGAAGACTGATCAGTAAGGTTGAATGAGCTGTGAACGTGAAGGTATCCTTGGAATTTACTTCACAGAAGTGATACTGCTTTGGCCCGAGCAATTTCTTCGTTTTGTTGACAGCTTTTTGGCCAGGCAGAGTTTGCTGGAAGCTATCGGTCACTTGCTTAGTATATCTTAGTATGTTCCAAGATGCGGGTGGAAAATAACGAAGAGTGACTGGTGACATGTTCTGCCCTGCAATTGGTCTCATTTTGTCAGTTTGTCTCTATTGTTGGTTCCACCCTGCTCTCCCTCTACAAGACTCTCCGTCCTTGGCATATTCTGGTGCCAAGGAAAGGGGACCTCATTGAATACCATTCGAGCACCCACAAAGCTGCTTGGTGACAAAGGGGTTCATGCGAGACCTCCAGTTTGTCCACGGTATAATCATTGAAAAATCATTGACTCATACCAAATCATTGAACCAAAGGACACTTAGAACACTTTCTGCATCTTTATGCTATCATAAATCATCCACTGGACATGGGCCGTGATCCGGCCATGGATGTGATGGGTTTCCTGCGACGGTTCAGGGTCAAATTTTTTGCCGTTCCGAGGAATGGCTTCCTGCTCAGATTATCGACGCTGACCAAGACGGTCGTCCAACTCAGGGGTCACCGGGTCACCGGGTCACCGGTCCATCCGAATAAAACTCATCCGAAGTTTGTGGATCTCGGAGTTTCTGTGTCAAAGTTGGAGTTGCAGTAAATCCATGTAAAATATGTAAATCCATTGCCCTTGTTGATTTTAAGAGATTTTGAGATTTTTAAGCACTTCCAATTGGATTGGTTTTGTGGTTTTGGGTTGGATTTTGAGCCCGGCACTTGCCATCGTTTTCCACCTGATGTCCAATCGAAGTGACATATGTAAAATGTGGACCTGGATCTAGGGCGGATCGTGATCGACTTGAAGTTGGGAAGCCCAAGACCTGCAGCGGAGGGAGAAACAAATGAACCGAAAATCAAAACGTGATTCCCACAGTCAAAGCTGGAATTGATCAATTATTTTCCCACGCTGTAAGCAATGTGAACGATTGAAGCGTTCATCTTGTCATCGTTTCGAGCTCACCAGCTGTAGCAAAATGTAGCAATTATATCATGTCTGCAAGAAATTGCTGAAAGTTCCCCTATCGAGGCCTGGCACGTGGATTGCTCGTGCCACACAAGCGATACAAGTGAGGCCACGCAGGCGTCTGCAGTTTCTGCCGATCGAAGCTTGAAGTGCAGCTGTCACATCGCCATCATTCCGGGTTGCAGCTGGGTTCCAACATCGAAGGGAAGTACCGCAAGTACCACTTCTTCAGTCCACCAAAGCCACATTTCGAATCATTTCGAATCATTACAGATCTAAATCTGCTTCATTCTGCTTCATTCAACTTTCATTCAACCTTCCACTTGTTCCACTTGTTTCATTCTCGATTCGATCCATTTCGATCCTCCAACTTGGACCAAGTCGGGTCCATGTCGACCGTCAGGTCATCTCCGGCTCCTTCGGCACCGCCACCGCAAGTAGTTATCCCAGGGCGTAACGTGGGAACACTGGACAGACGTTTTCTACAAAAATGTGATTTAATGTGATTTAATGTGATGAATAATCATGATCCATATTTTAATGTGGTTGTGAAATGTTGTGAAATGGTGAAATCCCAACGAGGACTATAAGCAGGATGTGATCCCAAGCTTTCGAGAGGAAACTCTGCAGTTTCCACTTCGGCATCAGCATTTTCGCAGGTGCCACCGATGCGTCAGAGGAGCCCAATGCGTCAAATGAGCCCCCGCCGGCAACGGAGTCCGTTTGAAGCCGAGATTGACACATCGGTGACACTGGTGAGATCGGGCAATGTTTCAAATTTGAAGCCAAAGAAAATCAGCAGATCAGCAGCAGATCAGCAGCAGATCTCCTTGGTCAATTTCAGATGTGTTGGGATGTGTTGGGAAGTTGAAGCAGTTGAAGCTGAGTCATACGGCAAGATACAAGTACCATATGTCCCACATCCAAGTGGAAGAGGTCCGTTGGGCGAGCACGAGACTTTGCCGGCTTAGGGCTGTCAAAGCCTGAGTGTCAAACACGAAACAGATGAAACAGGGAAAAGAGCATGTCAGAAGAACATAGGAAGACAAGGGAACCAACATCGCAGATATCCAAGAGCCTACCTATAGACTTGGACATGAAGGATGACAGGCAACATGTCGTCAGAGGACAAGGGCTGGCTAGTGACGGTGAACACGGAACGCTCCTTCACTGCGAGCTTCACTGAGGCGAGAGCCTTCGCCATGGCATCGTGCAGGTGCGCGGGCAATCCAGCGCTGCACCTGGCAATTTTGTTGACGTCGCTACTGTACAAGTCTATCAAGTTGCACGAAGGTGGAGTTTTGTTGGACGTGTTTGAGGGTTCCATGGCATGATCAGAGTCACATCCGAAGAATCTGTGGATCCCAGACGAACATCCGGATCCGGACAAAGCACGGTATCACGTCAGTTGAAAACATGCAAACGTGGCCTCTCAACGGCCACAGGCAGTCGTGAGGCCTCGCCCCGGCGGCACCGAGAGCCATCACCGATCGTAGGTGCAATGCACAGCATCGACCAGAGTTTGATCAAGATCAAAGCCACCCAAAAAAGCTATTGGTGTCACAAATTTTGGAACATCCGATTTGATGATTTGATTTCAAGAGGTTGGAACGAGTGCATACAAGTGCATGCTCTATCAAAGTCTCGTTTGACAGTCTTTCAACATCTTTCAACCGGGACCAGTTTGCAGTGCACCAGGCAGCCCATACTTGGAGCAAGCTCCGCCATTTGGGAGGCGCCTGAAGCTTCTCACTAGTGCGACTGCAGTCAACTAGATGCATTGCATGGCATGAAACAGTGTTGAAAGTTGAAACGTTGAAAACCTGACTTTTCATGACTTATCCTTTTTATATCTTTTTATCGCCTTTCTATGTTTCCGTGTAAAATGTTCCTGGCATACTCCAGGCCCAGTCGAGCTGTGAATGCAGCAGGACCCGGAGAGCTGCGTCAACAGGGTATGCTTCGGATGCTTCGGATTTTCCTTCAGATGGCACGAGAAAGTGAGACCAAGAAACCGCCTTTTCACATCGAGGAATTCAAATTGGATCATTTGGATACTGCAGATGCAGACTGTAGCTAGCTGGAGTTGCTTGTTGCTTTGGCGAGGGATGCTTTGAAACCACCTTACTCACTCCTTTAAGGGAAGTCTACCCAACTCCAACCTACCCCACCCCATCCCACCCCCAACTAAAATAACTAAACCATTCCCATCCATCCCCCCCATGTTCCTACATTTCGCTTCGCAGTACCCACTCCCATGGCTTTTCCATATACTCCCACCTTACCCTTGCTTCGCTCCCTTGGGGATCTTGGGGCTCAAGTAATTATCTCTTGATTTCAATCTCAATGATGCTTAATGCAGACTGAATGAAGACTTAGTGATACTTAATTTATCTTAAATTTGATATACTGTATACTCTATGTATTTTATTTATTTTAGATTATCTTATTATTTTTGCCCGGAGTTCCACTTGTCAAGGCTCCGCCGTTTCGAGGAGCTGCAATCGCTGGCCTCTGACGGTGTGCCCGTAAACGCAACGGGGCTGAGCTCAGATTGGGTGATTCAGATGGCAGTCCGGATAAATTTACTACGATTTTTTGCACATATGTCACATATGTCACATATGTCCATAATTTCTAAGATTTTTTCTACGCAAATTCAAGACATGCACGGCATGCACGTCTTCTTTCATCTCCCTGCATCTTGTTCTTGAGGGGAATACCACCAGGCAAATGCAAAATCAGCTGGCTTGTACCTTGTTTCTCCTATGGTCAATAAGAATAACAAGACAAGTACAAGAAACATCAAGAAACAATGGATACATTTGGGTCAGTGAGCATTCTTTCGATGATCCCCCAGCCGAATCAACCACAATATCCATGGTGTCGCCTGCCAGGTTTCATACATGCAACGTCTAATAGTCAAAAACAACAGACTCAGAGGAGATCATATGCTGAGCAGATGGCCACGCAACCACAGTCCGTTGACGTTTCACACGGTTCGCTTTAAGCTGAAGCCGTAGATGGTTGGCGTGGGCTGGATATATTTGATACGCGCTTGCACTTGCGGTGTCGAGAATGTCTTTCACGGTGATAGCAATGCTTTGGTTCTTCACCATCTTATCGCATCCTAATGTTTGAATATATATATATATGTGAGATCTGAATAGATCTGATAGTTTCTAAATGTTTCTAATAGATACCTACCAGGATGAGCTGAGCTGGAACTAAGTGACGACTATGATGTTGGAATCATTGGATCACACAGCAAGTGCCCAAAACAGCTTTCCCCGGGCCAGCAAAGCTACCCGGCAGAGGCCCCCGCAGAAGCTTCAGTTCCAAATGCTTTTTTTTATGCTTTGAGTTGCGTTGTAGATGCTAAAACGAGCGCGAACGTTTTGCACATTGATTTGTGTTTCTTTCGTTTGGTTCACGTGTGATAGATACACTGTTAAAGGTCAAACATTTTGTACATTATTTGACTATCAGGAAAAAATATTTGTCAATGAGATTTGGAGCCTTCGTGGATAGTGGATATGTCACGGATTCCTTGGACATGTCTAGAATGCTCCTGCCTTTTCGCTGGCCTTCCGTGCAATCCATGGGAGAGTTGATCCCAGAGTTGCCTCATGAGGTGTCAGTGCACAGAGTTAAGTCGCGAATGCGTTTCAAAGTTGGAAAAAGCTTCAGCAGATTGGCTGCTTCTGCTGCTTTGCCATTGAGCTGCTGTTTCTTTTGCACATGTGGCGGGAAGATAGAAAACACATGACAGTGCCCAGTTTTCCAAAGTCGACTTGCAGATACTTTATATCAGCTGTCCGCCGGCCGTTACACAGCTTAGTTTTGTCGATTTGTCGAGATTGCTGCATGTGGAAGTCTGCTGCAAGCATGCCATCAAAAATCTTTGCTGTGGCTTCACCCCGGCAAAAGGCTATTCAGCCAACCTTAGAAGTATCGACACCTCTTAGCAGGTGTGACAGCTGTGACAGCTGAAAAGCGCCTAGCAGAATATGCAGAGCAATGCAACATTGCGCTCTAAGAGTACAAGGAGAATCCGCGCTGAGGATTTGCACATTTTTCAAATCAAGCAGATTCTGTGATTCTTTGACGCTTGGTCTGAGAGGAGCCAAACATGCTGCGCGTGACGCCTTTGGGCGCCGGACAGCACGTGGGAGGGAAACTTAGTAGCTGGGAAGAGGGGAAATATTGGAGAAATAAGTTGAATCATGTTGAATCATGTTGAATCTGGCTCTACCATGTTCAACCTAGTCGAGATTTCATGCTGCGGCAAAGGTCGAAGCTGTATTTTGCTCGAAATCGCTGGCCAATTGCTCAGATGCGCTTGCAGGCTAAATACCAACTCTCCTATACTCTCCTTCTTGCAGATTGTACCACCATTCTTGCAAGCAGTTTCCCAATGCTAGTCGCCGTTGCTTTTTGGAATCAGGAAGCCTCAAACGGTCACATAAAATCGTGGCTTAACATGGTTCATATGGTTCAATGAGAAAATAATCTACGTTTAAACAGAAATAGTCTCAAACCTGCTGAAGCACGCTGAACAAACTTGATTCATCTTGATTTATCATTGATGCTTTCGTTCGCAAACCGTTCGCATACCGTTCGCTGCGAGGTTGTCGGGTGCTCCTTGACTGCGGAGTTGCCGTTGCTGTGCTGCCTGGCAGCGTTTCAGCTCGTCAGATCTCGTCAGATCTCGTCATTTCGCTTTGAGCCCTGTCCCTCTGCGGTCCCTTTGTCTGTGTCTGTCTCTGAACAAGGCCCGAAGATCGTCGATATCCCGAGCTTGGGAGAATTGATGCTTAGTTGAATTCAGTTGCAGGGTGCTAAAAGGTGCTAACATGGATGAAACATGATATGAATGACAGTTCAGTATGCTTCAGTACAATTTAACTCATCCATACCGACCATTGGCCTATTCTCAATTTTTACTTCTTCAGCCTGAGTCTTGACAAGTGCTATCAAGTGCTGAGATAGGAAGTGACTTCAGACGATATACGATTCATACCAAACTGCTGAGGATGTGAAAAAGCTCGACCTCGTCCTTCTATCTCACTTCCACCTGGTGGCTTTCAAGATTTTCAAGGGAATGACAAGGGAACGACAAGGGAACGATTTGGCCTCACAATTTGCTTCGAAGTTGCTGGCGTGGCCAGGACCATGCTGGTGCTTTGTGGAGCGCTCAGGCACTGCGTGGCACCGCGTGGCACTGCGTGGCACTGCGTGGCGTCGCATTTCCATCCCTTGTTTCTTTGAAAGCACACGAGCTGTGAGATGAGGCCGTACTTGACAGAGGTGCTCGGCTACCACGGGCGTAGTGCTTAGAGTGCCGTCATGCAGAGTTTACAGATGATTTACAGATTCCATCGTGAGCTCATTGAAACGACCTCTGAAACGATGGTTGATAGATATTGAACGCATCTTGCTCACTTGACTGGATTGCAAAGTGGGCACAAGGCCATTGTTGATGACGCATCCCACCCGTGCCATTGCGCCCATCATCCTCCAAGACTACTTGCAAATCAGGTGCCATGGGTCAAGAGTTTGTTCTTGTATGTCTTGTACGTGTAGGATTTGTCAGTCCAATTTGCAGTGCTTGTTTGTTTGAAAATGTTTGAAAGCTTCGATCGTTTCCATGGTTTCAAGGACCAGTTGCATGTCCCGAGGGTTTGTTTTTCACTTTCCACTTTTTCGTAACTATCTTAACTTGTGGCTTCAAGATGTTTCCGCTGGGGGATGTGAGAAGACAAAGAGCAAAGCCAAAGAAATTGCAGAGTCACTCTGAGTGCCAAGACTACCAAGATGTGCCAAGTCCAGGTATCGAGCCCGGGAGGAGTGGAGCAAGTCTGGTGATTTCACCTTCGTTTTGACTTTTGACGACTTCCAAAACTGTTCAAAACTTCTTCCAGTTTCAGCAGTTTCAGGAGACCCGCTACACTGCTGAGATGATCGATGCATGCTTCGCCAGGGCTCAATGCCTCCAGCTTCAGGTCGAACGACGTATTGTGATGAATGAATCAACGATGAATCGACGATGAACTACGAACATCTCCAACTTTGACAGATGTGCAATCTTTTGACTGCGACGTGATGCATTTGCATCTTGCTTTTAGCTTCCCTTGGAGAGTTCCTTTTTTTTGCAAGTTTTTCAAGGGGTTGCGAAAAAGATATTTGACCTGGCTTGTGAGAGTTGCATGCCCTTCAGTCTTCATTTGCAAGATTCGGATGATTTGGGCGTTCATAGGAGCGTGTCAATGTGGGAGATCAGATTGCTGTGACCTCGTACTACGCTGGTCACGTGTAAGCCACTGAGATTTGTTCTCCGTAACCTGAAACATCCCAAAGCCGCCATGTGCGAACTTCATATTTCTGACCGTTACTCAACTTCAACGGGAAGTGGTGCAGAAAAAATATTGAAG
Source organism: Cladocopium goreaui (assembly GCA_947184155.2). NCBI lineage: Eukaryota > Dinophyceae > Suessiales > Symbiodiniaceae > Cladocopium > Cladocopium goreaui. The sequence goes on from CAMXCT020004669.1 coordinate 313,838, forward strand.
TTGTAAAGAGATGTAAAGAGTTAATTTTTTAATGTAGTGTGCAGAGTGCAGATGCATCAAGGCGGTCTAAAAATCTTGCACTTTGATGCAGAGACTGCACATGACTAGCCAAGGTTAGGGGCTGTGATGTTCTTAATCGAAGCGGGTGGGTTGCAATCTCAGAGTCTCAGAGCTCTATGAGATATCTGAGATCATTGCGCAACTATTGAAAAGCTTCAGCCAGGTCAAGTGTGCTGTACACCGGGGACTTTACTACCGTGTCCAGTTGCTCAGAGCGTCTTGGAGTCTTCTTGTAAGCAAGATTCAACTTGCGGGAGCATGGGCCGTCTAGGAAATTGGTACTCTTCGAAGAGCAATGAAGACCAGTTGGCTTTTGATCAAATGATGGAGATGAGATGATGATGTGAACTTATCTTGATGTATTAGAAATGAAATATAGTGTGAATCATGGTATGAATCATGGTACGAATCATGGTATGATTCATGATATGAGTCAGAATAAATGGCCATGAATGACATGAATCAAAATGAGTCGAGTCATAGTCATAGAGTCGAGCCGTTCTTTTTGCCAACATGATCCCAGCCGCTGCGGAGGCCGGACCATCACCTCAGCGCTGCCCGGCTACCGTTTGGACTAAGACCAGATGTGATGATCACAGAGACGACGTCGGGGGAACCCAGATATTGTTGAACCGATTCGATAATTCCATATAATTCCCTATGGAAAATGAGGGAAACAAACATGAAAAAGACGGAAAAGGAAAAGGCCCGTCTGTTCGAGAAACACAGATAGCACATGATAGCACCATGATAGCACCATGCAGGAAAGTCTAGTTTGCCAATCAACCACAATGATCATACCGCCAAGAAGGGTTTGACGATCACATGGAGCTCAGGTGTTGCACCACGGTCAGAAGTTCCAAGCGGATGAAGGAGTACGAACTTTGCTGCAAGGTCGGTCACATGCCCCAATGCTTTCTGTCGAAGAAAGGAGAAAAGCAGTGAGAATAGATGTGGGGGGGAAGTACCCAGGGACAAACATTGGTCGACGCATAATTTTTTATCCTGAATCCTGTATTTTACCTCAAGACAAGGCAAAGTCGCTACAGTCTGCTGTGCCTTTGTTCAAAGACGATGTTGTTTTCTTTCTGAACTTTGTGGCATTGGTTGTGTTTACACAGTAGTGGAGAATCTTTGTAGTTGAGGTTGGTTGGAGGTTAGTTGAGTTGTGCAGGTTCAAGAGTGCTTGGAGAAGGGCGGCAAGGCTGAGCCGAGATCGGATTTCATTGAGCGCACGGCTTTGGAACACAGATAACCTTCGGACATTTCTTGACATGTCTGGACAAATTACTCAATGATCAGCTACATAGTAATAGGATGTAACAGGTGATGTATTCTGCGATATGCTGAGTGATGTTCTGACGTCCTGACGCTTCCACATGCCAGGTGCTTGTGCCACTGCTAATGATGGGCCGCAGCCAAGAAATTTGCCGCTTGCTTCACTTGGCTTTTGTGCATTTCTTTGCCCAGCTGATTTCCAGTTGCAATCCTCAGCAGAACTTTGGGATGTATCTTACATCTTACCTGCAGGTACATTCGAGATCATGTGAACTATACATTAAATCACTAGATATCGTTTTTTGAATCTGTTTTCTGCTTTGAGGCATGATCCTGGAAGAGCACTGGTCTCGAACATCTCTGGCCCATCCAATTTTTGCAACTCGACGGCCCATTTTTAATATTTTCAATGCTAGGTCTAATCAGATAGAATTTCGAATCAGATGGGCAGCTGTGAAAAGGGTGAAGCGATTTTAGGAGGTACAGGTGCGCTGGTTTGACTGGTTCAGAGGATTTGGCAACCGATTTAGAAAGGATTTGGTGATGGTCAATTTGGAAAATGTATTGCAAGGATTTTCACGATATCATTTGTTATTCAATGTTATTCATTTATTTATAATCTCTCGTTGCAATTTATTCCTTGAGACCTTGCTTTGTCTGAGCCTAGGTGATAAAGGGATCTGCGCAGAAGGTCATCGCCAGTTGCATTCAGCCTTCATTTGCCCATTTGAAATCCTTTGAGTCGGCTGCATTTCAGCTCCATTGGGTCCAGGCGCGAGTTCTTTTTCAGCTCTTTGCATCTTGGGGTAGCCAGAAGGCGAGAAAGGGCTGAGATTATACTGTCGATCAACACTTGCTGTGAGCGGCACTAGTGGCACCGACACTGTCCGATGAAAAAGTGGAAATTCAAGGTACGCGCATCCGAGAAACCCTTTGAATTTCCCCATGTTCGATTTGTGGATTTGGATGAGATTCTGGGATGGAAACGGCCTCAGTCACAGTGTGAGTTCGTGAGTCTTCACTGCAGACTGTGGCAGTCATACCGAGTACCGACTCATACCTTACATTCATATCATTTGAGCTGATTGTCACCAACATGCAGCTTGACTAAATTCAAAGTTTCATCTTCTACTCTGATGAAGCGGTATCCAACGGTCTTGTTATCAATTCATGAATGTTATTTTCAGTTGTTGGCCATCCGAGTTGCTAAGGACAAAGCCAGCCGTGATGTTGGCCGGACCTGCTATGATGGAGGGAGGCAGGGACAGACACAATGGAAACTCCTCAAAACCGATCAAAAAGGATGATAGTCCGATGATATAGTGCACATGGTGATGGGGTAGGGCCGGGTAGGGGATGTCTCGTGTAGTATGTGAGATGTGTCAGGGCCTTGACACCTCTCTTTTGCAGGAGCCTCGTTGCAAATCTTCAAGTCCATGGCTCCGGAAAGCAAAAACCTTGTGGCACGGAGCCCTGAATGCCTTGACATTCGACATGCCTTGACCATATGATCCATGTTCCATGTGGCATCTACGCTGCGCCGCAAAATGTCGATGGCCAGCTGCTGAAATGATAATCCCTTGGCACATTTTGACACATTGTCTTTTCAGTGCCTTTTCTGTGGGCAGCCGAGGTCATCCCTGGCTACTGCCTCCCTGGTACTGTAGGCAATCTCGTGCAGGCACTCATGACCCGACCCAAAGAGACAAAAAGATCAAAAAGATCAAAAGTGCATCGACGTGCAATCTATGTAATGCACCTGTGCACCTGTGTGCTGTGTTCAATGCTCTTGGTTTGGGTACAATTTCTGGGCGTTATGAGTTGTGTCTTTGGAGGCCAAGAGCAAGAAGATTCAGCTCAAAGATGAAGTGGTGCACGTGAAGTGTGAGGTGAGGTCCGGTGAGGTGTTAGAAAGGAAATGAAAGAAAATGAAAGGAACATTGCAAAGAATTCCAGTGGGCTCTTATGAGCATGGCTGCGGGGTATCATAGGCCAGTGAGGATTTTAGTTGCACTAATGTTGCCTTGCACACGCTTTGTAGTGGAAGCTTCGAGTAGCATGGCAAACTTGCGTGTCAAATTTCCAGGAGTATGGAACTGACATGAACTGACCGGGTCATACCGGGTCAGTTTTCTGATGTTTTCCTGGTGCAGTTTCAGGTGGAGACCGTGGTGCATTCGGATCACACGGATTCCCGTGGCATCTTGGAGTTGATTTCTCAAGTCTCGCCGCAGCAGGCGTCCACTAAGTCCGCCAAAACGATGTCAAAACGTTGGATGCGTGGCATGACATGACGTGGATTGACGTGGCATCAAATAGATATGCAGCCGACCTTATCCGCAACATCCATTGCTGCCGCAGGTTGTTCTGGTGCACGGAGCGGAATCCCTCATGAAGACCTTTCAACCCATTGTGAAGAAGCGCTTGCGAGTGCCATGTGCTGCGCTCGGGTGCGTTTTGCCTTGATGTCTCACATCCGCAGAATTGAGATGAACTCTGTCCCTGTATGTCCCTGTAAACTTGAAACAGCGGCATTCGCCACTTTTCGCCACTTCCTACTGGAATCCGAATTCGATGAATTCGCGTTTTTCAAGGCTTTAGCCCTTCCGTTGGAGAAACAGTGGAACTCACGGCTCCACCAGCAGTGCAGGCTGAGATTTAAGCCTTTCACATGATTTCATATAATAATTATTATGTATATATATATATATATTATAATGTATCATATTATTCCTTTATCATCTTTATCATCTTTATCACCTTTCTCTACTTTTCTCTACTTTTCTCTCTATCTTTCTGTCATTTTCAGGGGGAGTTTCCAAATAAACGAGACCAAAGCATACCAAAGCAGCACGGACCAAGTGCCACGATGTGTTCTGACGTGTTCCGCACCAGGCTTCTGCCAGCACTGCACTGCTCCTGAACGGAGAGGTGGTGCCGCCCCCACCAGCACCTCGAATGCAGAAATGGCAGGGCTCAGGGAGAGCGATGGCAGGGAATGCCACGGCAGGGCCGTTGCTATAATTTCCTCATTTTGATCCTCATTCGCTTGGGAAGACGATGTCTGATGAATCAGTCTCATAGATCAAATAGTTGTACAGTGATGATGTATGTTGATGTAGGTTGATATATGTTTTAGTTTTGTAATGTTGGCTCGATGCAGTTTATCGCCAGAGAAGGAAATCATCCCTGAACCGACAAGAGCTTGTGAGTTTTCTCATTCGGATAATTGCAAAGGAATCGTATGGAATCGTTCTCTTTTTGATCTGTGACCCGTTCGTAACCTCTCAGGTTTACACTGTCAGTCGCTCAGGTGCTTGGTTCTTTGCCAGCCATGCACGGAGCAACACCTTTCGCAGCCACCTTCTCTGGATTGCTAAGAAAACGTGGTAGAACCTTGGAGAATTTCCTAGTGGGTGGGGCAAAAAACATTGGAAGATGAGAGCATTTGGAGACATTTGTATGTCGAGATGGGTTCAAGGACCTTGCCGATTCTTGGATTAGATTCTTGGATTATCTTGGCATTCAGCTCACTGTTGGTGCTCAGTGCTCAGGAGACGTGTTCGAGCTTCACCCTCGCTCAGAAGAGGGTCTGGAGCAGTGCGGCCTCAAGGCGAGCGACCGGAAAAGAATGAAAGGATGAAGAGGTCAAGATGGGTCCACGATGAATAAAAAACGGGGCAAATAAGTAGGCTCAGTAGGCCCTTGAACAGCTGGTGTTTTTTCTTTTGCAGGCGCACAGAGTTCGCTTTAGCCATCAATGCATGGTTTCACCAGCTGCCTTCCAAGAAGCTTGGAGTATCTTGGCGACTGAAATTCAGATCTCTGTGGAGCCTGTCTTGTGACATTTAGACACATTTAGAATATTGTTATGTTAGAATCATTTTAGACCATTTGGATTCATTGAGATGAGTTGCTAATTGTCTAACCCAAGTAATAGATGAATTTTCTCGCACATGTAGAGCTTGTACATGTAGGTGTGATTTCCTCCCATCACTTTGCTGATATCACTGTTTGGCACAGGTTGCAAAACTGTTGCAGCTTGCGCTATCGCTGGTTTGCTTCGCGTTCACTGGCATTTTCACTGCACTGCATTGTCTACCTGCATATCTTCGCTAACACTGGATATCAGGGTCATTCATACTTTTACTGTAACCCATGTCATATTCGTATCGTTTAGAGCAGATATGACCAAATGGCATAAATGGCATACCAAATGGATGTCCAAATGTCTTTCGCTTCTTTTGTCCGAGGTATCCTGGATCCGGAGAGCTCGGCCGGCAGCGGCCCCGGCGGAGCCGGGAGGGCAACCAACATAGGGCAGACTCGACGATCCAAAACGAGGCCACACGGACCCTGGCCCCTTGGAGCTGGAATCGAAAGGGGTGAGCTGCACCGTCTCCAGGGAGGTGCCCTCAAGAAAAATGGAACAAATCAGAGCGCTGTGAAGCGAAGCGAAAAGCTGAAACATCTGAAACATCTACAGCTGAACTCTACACTGCAATTCTGGAGGCTGAGCAGATCAACGTCTCAGTACTTTGGGATCGCGAAGCTGACAAGGCACAGAGCTAATGTTTCAGCAGTTCAACACACCACGCGAATCATGTCAATGAACAGATGCCAGCGATGCGAATTATGTGAACGATGTTCGCACGATGTTCACACGATGTTCACTTTCCAGTCTGCTGAGGATGCCAATGTGTGCTCATTCTTGAAGGCATTGGGTGCGGGCGTGGGTCCTGTGTCTCCTTTGCCGTGGGTGTGACGGGGTTCCCAACTACCATAGTTTTACTACTTGTGTAGTCTAAGCTTTGTAGTCTATACATGTTTATAGCATAGCTATAACATACTATAACATATACAACCAGTAGTACCCGCACGAGGCGGGGCGGAAGTTGCCTTAAAGATATATATATATATATAAGACCTTTCTCATCTATAGAACTTGCATGCGCCGTGCGCCAGCCAAGCCCGCGCGTGCGTGCACTCTGCGAAACTGGTGTCTTGTTTCACATGTCACATTTCAAGCTCCACTTCACACTTCACACTTGACAGTCTTCACACTCCACACTACACACTTCGCACTGCACTCTTCACACTGCACTCTTCATACTGCACCCTTCGCAGTCAACACTTCACTTCACACTGTACTCTTAAGACTCCACACTTCACACTTCACACTCCACACTTCACAGTCCACACTTCACACTGCACTCTTCGCACTCCAAACTTCACACTTCACAGTCCACACTTCACAGTCCACACTTCACACTTCTCACTTCTCACTGCTTCCTTCACACTCCAAACTTCACACTTCACACTGCACTCTTCACGCCCCACACTTCACACTGCACTCTTCACACCCCACACTTCATCTCATCTGAGCTCTTCTCACCTTATCCCAGCTCAGCTCTTCTCATCTCATCTCTTCTCATATGTCATCTAAGCTTTCATGAATCACTTCCCAGTACTACTACAAAGGATGCAGCCACCCCAATACGATTTATGATGTTCAGTTGCAAAAGACAATAGTATTACGCATGTAGCCGCGGCACCGAGCAACCTTGACGCAGCCATTACAATGCGATCTGCAGAAACTGAGTTGCAAATCACAATAGAACTACGCGCAACAGTATCGGAAATTGCACCTCCAAAACCGGATGGATCTCGACGCCAAAGCGAAAATTACTTCACTTCGAATGATCCCCACCATGACATTTATACATTTTCTTACTGGCAAATCTTCTGGCATTCTATCTGACATATCTTCTGGCATTCTATCTGGCATTCTATCTGACATTTTATCTGGCATATCTTCTGACTTTTTCTGGCATTCTATCTGGCATATCTTCTGACATTCTATCTGACATATCTTCTGATATTCTTTCTGGCATATCTTCTGACATTCTGTCTGGCATATCTTCTGACATTCTTTCTGACATTCTTTCTGGCATTCTATCTGGCATATCTTCTGACATTCTATCTGACATCTTTTCTTCCCGTTGAGGTCCGGCAGTGCCCACTGCGATCTGGAAGTCGCGGTTGAGGTCCGGCAGTGCCCACTGCGATCTGGAAGTCGCGGTTGAGGTCCAGCAGTGCCCACTGCGATCTGGAAGTCGCGGTTGAGGTCCGGCAGTGCCCACTGCGATCTGGAAGTCGCGGTTGAGGTCCGGCAGTGCCCACTGCGACCTGGAAGTCGCGGTTGAGGTCCGGCAGTGCCCACTGCGATCTGCAACTCGCGGTTGAGGTCCGGCAGTGCCCACTGGGATCTGGAGCTCGCGGTGGAGGTCCGGCTGTGCCCACTGGGATCTGGACTGCGAGGAGGAGGCGGAGGAGGAGGAGGAGGCAGAGGCGGAGGCGGAGGAGGAGGAGGAGGAGAACAGCTCTGATAAAATCTAACAACCCTCACCTGGCAGGTGGGGAAAAAGTGGGTTTTGAAGCACTTTTTAAAAAGAGTTTTTTAAAAGGAAAATTAAAAGGACCAAAAATGCGAAAATCTGCTGACAAATCACTGTCGCAGCCTGGATGCAGCCACTCCAATACGATTTACAATCTTCAACTGCACAAGACAATAGTATTACGTAGGCAGCCGCGGCACAAAGCAACCTTGACGCAGCCATTACAATGCGATCTGCAGAAACTGAGTTGCAAAACACAATAGAACTACGCGCAGCAGCGTCAGCAATAGCAGCTCCAAAACCGGATCTCGACGCCAAAGCCAAAAAAAAAAATTTTGAAGCACTTTTTAAAAGGATTTTTAGAGGGCAAATTAAAAACGGCAAAAATGCGATAATCTGCTGACAAATCACTATCGCAGCCTGGATGCAGCCACTCCAATACATAGCCCATGCAACATTCATGCAGCCATGCCAATGCGATCAGCAACCACAGCTTCAAGAAACGCATAGAACTACGCACGCAGGAACAACCACTTGTTGCAAAACACATAGAAGGAACCAATCGCGTCCGGAACGACCCCAGCCGCAACCGCCGCACAGACGAGGTACCTTTCATCGCCAGCTGCAGCCACTTTACACGGAAAAACGCAAGGTTTCGTGCTCCGGCTTCCTCCCCAAAACAAAGCCCATGCAACATTCATGCAGCCACTACAATGCGATCTGCAACCACAGCTTCAGGAAACCCATAGAACTACGCACACAGGAACAACCACTTGTTGCGAAACACATAGAAGAAACCAATCGCGTCCGGAACGACCCCAGCTGCAACCGCCGCACAGACGAGGTACCTTTCATCGCCGGCTGCAGCCACTTTACACGGAAAAACACACGGTTTCGTGCTCCGGCTTCCTCCCCAAAACATAGCCCATGCAACATTCATGCAGCCACTACAATGCAATCTGCAACCACAGCTTCAGGAAACCCACAGAACTACGCACACAGGAACAACCACTTGTTGCGAAACACATAGAAGGAACCAATCGCGTCCGGAACGACCCCAGCCGCAACCGCCGCACAGACGAGGTACCTTTCATCGCCGGCTGCAGCCACTTTACACGGAAAAACACAAGGTTTCGTGCTCCGGCTTCCTCCCCCAATCAACACTTTTCCTCCTTCCGTCACCCCCCGCGCTTCCCTTCCTCACCACTCCCTTTTCACCACTTCCCATT
>CAMXCT020004669.1:325302-472802 GCA_947184155.2 Cladocopium goreaui
GCATGTGCTGCGACTGCAAGGTCAACTCAGCTGTTACAATTTGAACCAGTCACAAATCATTGCCATGCCATAGGTGGCATAGCTGCCATAGCTGCCATAGCTCACCACAAGGCATCCAAGACATCCACGACACGAAATTCTAGCCATGTCTTTAAGCTGTGATTACACATTCTCACTGGGAAAATGCATGTTAAGTGACTCATCGTTCTCATGGGCCATGTTTGAGGACATGTTTGGCAGGTTTTCCGTGATGTCCTGGGTTTAGTGCCCTGTGAGGAATGTTGAGCCCTGTAGTTTCAAAAGAATGCTGTTGCATGCCTGCCTCATGATCAAGCTCCTCCCTGTGAAGTGACATTGCATCGTTCTCTCGCACATTTCAATCAAAGATCGTTCTCACGAGAGGCAATCGTTCTTACGAGAGCAATCGTTCTCATATTTTTGAGAAGAATGGGTAGGGGTGCATTTTATGGGGGTTAAAAACAACTTTGCGCATTCTTCTCGAACAACCGTTCTTCTTTAAAACTTAAAACATCGTTCTTCTCAAAAAATTGTGTGCAAAAAATGACAAACAGAAAACCAGCACTTCGTGTTGAGGAGTTGACAGCTGGGCTGGTGAAACAAAAGTGAACCTCTGCAGTTCTTTTGGGCAAGGTCAGTATCCTGCGAGTAAGACTGTTGAAAGCATCTGACAGCATCAGACTTTGGATCTCAATGTCTGATCAATAAAGCAGAAGTTGAAACAGCTTTTCGGAATGGGCAGAGTTGGATTAGAATGTCACAACATGATGTCACATGCAGTGACATGCGAGTGACATCCGATGGACATCCGAGTGACACCCGAGTGACATGGGTAGATTCGGAGTGACAATAGAAACAGTGGCGACACAGTGGTGGCACAGAACAGCGACACGCAACGGGGTGACTGTGGCAGTTGCGCGACAAGAGCAAATTCCAAGGCCAGCAAAGGCCATTCCATGACCTTGGCATGATCTCATTTGATCTCATTCTCATTTGTTCTTCTCATGTGATCAATTGTTTCTCATTTTTTTTCCTAACAACTTCCGGGTCATCAGCGGGTCACCACAGTCATCAGAGTTGCCAGAATCGATGGACCGGCAACAGCGGGTCACCAGCTTCGCAGGAGGGATTTGACTTCAGTCGCAAATCGCAGTTGCGGTTGCCGTCTTCACAGCAGCAGTTGAGCCAGTTGAGCAACAGATAAGCAGTGCAGGCAGTGCAGGCAGTGCAGGAAACGTCATCCACGACATTGCTGTGGTCGTCTGGTGACATCAGCCGTCACTGCGGCACGGCACCTTTTGGAAGTTGGAATCAACGAGGCCAGGAGCCCAGAGTGCCCGGAGGAGCCATGAGCTTGGCACATCTTGGCACCACGACCATTGCGCAAGTGATGCAAGTGACGCAAGTGGCTGGGGAATGCGTGCACGACTGTACGCGCATCACTTGCATCACGTGCATCAAGTGCATCACGAAGCATCAAGAAAGGCACCACACAGCATTGCACAGCACCACATGTATCACTCCTGGTCCTTGTGGTATGCTGAGGCCTGTCAAATCAGCATCGTGGACCAAAGGAAAGTAGTTGATATGTTTGGCGAAGGTTTTGCATCCATGTGACTTGTCCGTTTGATGGGTATATATGGGTATCATTTTTTCAGTGAATACGGATGTAGATGATGTAGGCTTGACTTCCTCTCTTGGCACGCATCAAACCAATGTCTGTGAAAGCTGCATCAAAGGATACGTGAGTAATGTGATTACTTGCAAGCTACACACAAGTCCTTGCCGCAAAAATGTCGCTACCATTCTTCTCTACAAGATACCCTATGTATCTTATGTATCCTATGTATCCTTAGATGCTGCAAACATCTGCACACCAGTCAGTCTTGCCATCCTGGAGAGTATCTTGCTGCATGGTTTGGGGAAGTTGAAGCCTTTGAAGCCTCTGAAGCCCTTGGCCATTTTGCTCAGTACATTCACTACGTATCACTACGTGACTGCGTGGTTTTGTTGACAGACTTCCCCCAGGATGAATACGCCCTGAATGTCTTTGATGTTCAGTGTTCATGTTATGTTGATTTTGAACTGTCAACGTTTTCGAAGTAGGACCCCACGCCTATCCCGAGACATTTTGTGACAGACCATATGGCCCTTCCGCAGTGCATGCCTATCCATTTTCCTTCTAAAGCAAAACTGCAACATGGCTGCAGCAAATTCCATAGTAAAGATCCTAAAGGTGCGAGCCTTGCAGAACTCAGAAGTAGCAAGTTGATGCCACGCTCAGAGCTGTGAATACTTTTTCCTGCCGGTGCTGAATCTAGCATGAATGCAGCGGTCAGACACATGCAGGGAACTTGATCTGACGTTGCATCCAGGAACCTCCAGCGTCACTCAAATTTATGCCCCTGTACCCTTTCGATACCTAAATCAACAAGTCGTCAGCTAAATCACCTTTTCGTGACCTAAAAATATGCCCCGAGCACAATTTTGCAAATCGAGCGCTTTTGCTTACAACAGCGCATTTAAAGAACTCTTCAGCCTGCTGCCTACTTTTATCTGAGCCGTGGCTACTTGTCATTAAATGTGTGCAGTTCTCCAGGGATGAACATTTTTTGCAAGACCCACAGGCTCAAAAAGGTCGCGCAAAAAATGTGCGAAACGGGCGCAAATCCAAAAAACGTTACCTCTAAACCCCAAAGGATTTCTCACGCATGTCTATTTGTGTTTGTCTGAACACCCCGATACCATTTGCAGAGAAAAGTGCAAAACCATGGCTCGTAAAAACCTGTGACGCGCAGATTTTTCAAAAACGAGCACTTTTTCCTTCACGAGCGTAAACGTGCGTGCGTTTTAGGGCAGAACAACGTCATGTAAATTTACGTTACTTTGGAGGTCCTAGGATGACTTGACTTGACTTGACTTGGCCTTTGCAGCCAGCAGAACTTCGTGCAGCACCATGTGTTTGAGGATTTGCGAAAGTACTTCCTGGCACAGGGGGTCTCTTGCTTGCAAGCTACACACAAGTCCCTGCCGCAAAAATGTCGCTTATTCACTACGTATCACTACGTGACTGCGTGATTTTGTTGACACACTTCCCCCTTAAATTGATTTTGAACTGTCAACGTTTTCGAAGTAGGACCCCACGCCTATCCCGAGACATTTTGTGACAAACCGTGCATGCCTATCCATTTGAGCCACGTTCTAAACCCTTGTGTTCATGTTAAGCAAGGGGCCCCTTGTAAGGGTTTGGCGTAAGCAAAACTGTGGTGCGCGTAAGCCAGCATAAGCTCTGCGTAAGAAAGATATGCGCGTAAGCAAAACCTGTGCGCGCGTAGGTGCTGAATCTAGCATGAATGCAGCCGTCAGATTCGATAGACTCTCGTTAGATATGTTTGCAGACTTCGGGTTGTTGACTCTCGTCTCCACTTCTGAATGTCAGAAATGAAGATTTGCACCGTTGATTTCAGCAGTTTTTCATCCGCATTTCATTCAAGTCACAGGGCAAACCCATTGAAGTTTGCGCAGTGTGCGTGCCAGTGGAAGGGCAGATCTTTTCTTTGGACACTCCGAGCTGGCCCAACCTTGATATGCTTTACCTTGACATTTTTCAGCGCATCCTGCCATTCCAAAGTTCCATATGCTACAAACCATTCGGCTCTTTAGCACCAAAATGAGCAGATTGACTGGTGAAAAATGGCAGAATGACTGGTGAAGTCTGCAGGAAGCGGACTGGAGGATGTGCCTCGCTTTAAAGTGGAGACATGCGGTCACCATCCCTACCCTCTTAAAAATGGAATTTGAGGGGATGGAGTCGTACTGAAATTTTATTTTAAAATTCCATTTTTGCAATCATGTTTTCTCAATGATCAATATTCGCTGAGCCATCAAATTGCTTCGATGCATCCTTTAGCAAAAACACGACATGGACCGACATGCCGTTCTGAAACCACTGTAGCCGTCCTGACAACCACTTCACGCCAATGTCTCAGAAGGCTAGGAAGGAAACTAGCCATTGGTCGTTTAGTCACATCTTTTTCTGTCACTTTGTCAGCTTGCCAAAAGCCTTTTCATGGAAGGTGTTGGAGACAGATGCCTCTGATGTTGTTCAGTGTTGAAGACAACGCCAGGGCCCGAATTCAGATCAACAATGCTCCACTTTGAGAGCATGCCAGGTTCTGTAAATCTTTGAGGCTTGCAATCGCTCTTGCGGCTCATGGAAAATGAGACATCGAATCCGCCTGCCGTTCATCTCAGGTTGTGCAGGAGTTCACCTACCCGCGCCACACGTGGGCTCAAAAACTGAATATATCAAACACTGACGGTAGAAGGCTGCCCCAACAACAATCTTGCCGGTTGTCTGCATCGGACCTGATATCAATGCGATGCAATCACTGTTCATGCTTTCCACCTTCTAAGGAGTGTCCAAAGAAAAGCAAGAGTGTCCACTCAAAGCTGGAATGCAAAAGGCCGCCGTATCAAAGATCACAATTTGTGGTGAGGTAGACTGCCAGCTCGCTCGAAGAAGTTCTGACATGCCCATCAGCCTGTTATAAGCCTAATAAGCTTTGTCACTTGAGAAGCTTGGAACAGTTGTATCATATATATCATATATCCCATGATTCTATCCCCTCATTCCCATTATATCGACATCATGTTGGTTAAATGCCACATTTCGTGACATTCCGGACTTCAGAGCGCCAGGTCCGTAAGTGGACACTGCAAAAACACCCAAGCTTGTGTAGCTGACCAAACAATCGAAAGCAATCGAAAGCAGCTACAGCATTCTTCCAAGTCAATGTAGGCTGCATCATAGGCCCGGCATCGCAGTGCAATTACTGTCGACATGCTGCCCCGCTCGCTTGCTGTCTCATCCGAAGGATGCCGCTCCCCAAAGACATACCTGGACATCAAACTGCACAATCTACAAACTTCAGAATTGTAGCAAGCTTCGTGCATCATGCTGGCCACCTCTCCCACAGTGCTAACTGGAATCTTGTGGCTGCTGTTCGGCTGAAAAGAGCCATGGTTCCCAAGAATCGGTTGTAAACAGCCCCTCTAGATCCTCCTTGCAATTTCCTCTACAAAATCGCAACAGTTAAGCGCTTGGGAACATGGTGATCATGGTGCGTTTTGAGGCCCTCCTTTGTTTAGGGGTACCTACCCAGTGTCAACGTTTGCAATTTTATAGAGGACCTTGGTGTCAGCGATTTTCTAGACATTTCATGTTGAAAACAGGTTGACACTGAAAACTTGGAACAAGAGCAACTGAAGTATTTAGGTTTATCACTATAAAATTGCTGACACCAACACTTTCACTTAATTCACAAGGGGATTCTATCACAATGGTTCCATGGTTCCGTCCTAATATTTCCTACCCTAACGATAAATAATATAATATGTCAAGCGTACTGCTAGATTTCGCGCCCCCTTCTCAGAAAATGTCCTTTTTTTGCTTGTAGGCCCAGAAAATCTAAGAAATTTAAAGTCACCTTCCTGCAAGGTGTGTGTTGCAATACCATTGACGGAAAACGAGATTCAGACTGATGCCATGTTGGAGCTTGCATGGTCTTCTCAGCCTGCCACCAGCCACAGCCGCAGCCACAGGGAGAAGAAGTGAAGTTACTAATTACATCTAATTACCTTTGAAATAATTTGATAACCGGGTTCGTGCTGGCAGGATTTTTTTCCTGACCCTGTGCCCGAAAAAATTATCCCTCTAGGAAATTTGTGGCCTTATTGGGGGCATTTAATGTCAGGCAGAAGAGATGATGAATACTGACATAGACCATTGGAAGACCACGCTACCCTATGGTGGGGATTTCACCACGTTTAAGGCTTTAAGGCTTAATCTGTTAATCTCAACCACCAACAACCCACCCAAAAAAAAAGTTTTGGGCGAATCCCCACGAATTCACCAAGCATTTCACCGCAAATTCACCGTACTCCACCAGGGAAAACCAGGACCAGGACCCCAAAAACCCAAGCTTGTGTAGCTGACCAAACAATCGAAAGCAGCTACAGCACTCTTCCAAGTCAATGTAGGCTGCATCATAGGCCCGGCATAGGCCCGGAATGTATCTGGCCTGGGCCTTCAGGGTCACGTTGAGTGCATCGGAAAGATCCGACCAGCGACGAAGACGGGCAAGACGGGCAAGTTTTTATGCCACAATCTCCCTGCCGCCGTGTACATCACCTTAAGGTTTTGCCGCTTTGCCACCGAAGGACGTGCATTCCGGACTTCAGAGCGCCAGGTCCGTAAGTGGACACTGCAAAAACACCCAAGCTTGTGTAGCTGACCAAACAATCGAAAGCAGCTACAGCACTCTTCCAAGTCAATGTAGGCTGCATCATAGGCCCGGCATAGGCCCGGAATGTATCTGGCCTGGGCCTTCAGGGTCACGTTGAGTGCATCGGAAAGATCCGACCAGCGACGAAGACGGGCAAGACGGGCAAGTTTTTATGCCACAATCTCCCTGCCGCCGTGTACATCACCTTAAGGTTTTGCCGCTTTGCCACCGAAGGACGTGCATTCCGGACTTCAGAGCGCCAGGTCCGTAAGTGGACACTGCAAAAACACCCAAGCTTGTGTAGCTGACCAAACAATCGAAAGCAGCTACAGCACTCTTCCAAGTCAATGTAGGCTGCATCATAGGCCCGGCATCGCAGTGCAATCACTGTCGACATGCTGCCCCGCTCGCTTGCTGTCTCATCCGAAGGATGCCGCTCCCCAAAGACATACCTGGACATCAAACTGCACAATCTACAAACTTCAGAATTGTAGCAAGCTTCGTGCATCATGCAGGCCACCTCTCCCACAGTGCTAACTGGAATCTTGTGGCTGCTGTTCGGCTGAAAAGAGCCATGGTTCCCAAGAATCGGTTGTAAACAGACCCTCTAGATCCTCCTTGCAATTTCCTCTACAAAATCGCAACAGTTAAGCGCTTGGGAACATGGTGATCATGGTGTGTTTTGAGGCCCTCCTTTGTTTAGGGGTACCTACCCAGTGTCAACGTTTGCAATTTTATAGAGGACCTTGGTGTCAGCGATTTTCTAGACATTTCATGTTGAAAACAGGTTGACACTGAAAACTTGGAACAAGAGCAACTGAAGTATTTAGGTTTATCACTATAAAATTGCTGACACCAACACTTTCACTTAATTCACAAGGGGATTCTATCACAATGGTTCCATGGTTCCGTCCTAATATTTCCTACCCTAACGATAAATAATATAATATGTCAAGCGTACTGCTAGATTTCGCGCCCCCTTCTCAGAAAATGTCCTTTTTTGATTGTAGGCCCAGAAAATCTAAGAAATTTAAAGTCACCTTCCTGCAAGGTGTGTGTTGCAATACCATTGACGGAAACCGAGATTCAGACTGATGCCATGTTGGAGCTTGCATGGTCTTCTCAGCCTGCCACCAGCCACGGCCACAGCAGCCACAGGGAGAAGAAGTGAAGTTACTAATTACATCTAATCACCTTTGAAATAATTTGATAACCGGGTTCGTGCTGGCAGGATTTTTTTCCTGACCCTGTGCCTGAAAAAATTATCCCTCTAGGAAATTTATTCAGCCCCAACTTTGGTATTTTCAAAGTTCAGGGGGGTTGTCCCATGAAAAATATTCAGCGACACTGGGGTTGCAACCAAAGAAAAGAGTGGAGTTTCTTGGAGCGGAGTTTGTTGGAGACTTGCAAGGGATAAACAGGACCTTGGCCACTGGAACTTTATCCAGAGATGTTTGCCCCCGGGCCCCCATGGTCCCAAAATTGATTCTGGATATTTTTTGTGTACCATGTACGCCTGGGGGTTGTGCCCTTTTTTGGGAATGGAAATTTATTCCGAAAAAAGCTTGGCCCCAAGAAATGCGGGATAAATTTGGGTACAACACCCCGTAGGCACCACACACGGGGATATTTGATACCACATCAGTTTTGAATTCTCTACAGTAATGCCAAAGCGGCTTTCTTTGTCCGTATGTGTTCGTGTTCAATGAGAGGCTATCACCCACAAGATTTGCGAGTGTGTGTCTATGGAGAAATCCTCAGCGCAGACACATCCATTCTGAACTTTGAAGTTTTGTTTCGTTTCGATTGAAGATATTGAAGTCGAACGATGTCGAACGATGTCGAGTGGTGTCGAACGATGTCGAACGCTCTTCGTCTACTGTAGAAACATGTTCCCAAAATTTGACGCTCGACCGCTTGATGCCTGTCGCCTGACTGAAGTCGCATACCGCAATGACGCATGACGCACAGAATGATGTGGAGAGACATCACTGGTTGCTCGGTTTCTCGTATCGTTTTCGGAGTAGTGGGTTGATTGCTTGCAATCACCAAGAATGATGTTCAAGAGAATTGAAAGCTGGCTTCCAGCGCATGCAGAAGATATGCCCTGGACGCGCGCGGCTGAATCAGGGGTATTTGTTCAGGTCCGGATTTGAGGAACTTGCACAATGTTCATGTCGTTGCTATGATGTGGAACTTGCACAAATTTGAAGCAAGTTCCTCACCAATTGTGCTGCAAGCAGAAGAGCTGTAAGAGAAAGGCAGCTGTGAATATATGTGTCCGACATGTCCCAAGTTTTGCAAGCTATTTTGCCGATTTCCATGCCATGTTTTTTGAAACTTCCATGTTGCCAGCCCAGAAATGTTAAATAATTTGCCGCAGTTGTCACCTACCAAAACTACAAAGTCCATTACTCATCAAAGCAGCCGGTTTGCTGCCAGCATGCCGCCCCAAAACCAGCCACCGTTGCATCGCAAGTGGGGTGTAAGCAGACAAGTGTGACAACTGTCTGACAACCTGTGATACCTCATGATTGAACGGATCACAGACAGACTTGAAGGTATCAAAGAATCAAATTAGGCAGACAGATGCATAATAATGCAGATAAGTTGTGCTGGGAGGTTCTTTGGCCAAGATTCAGCAGTTACGATACTTCAAATATTCCAGCAAAAAGCGGCTTAATTAGTGGTTTAAACCCATCCCGAACCAATAGTGGTCATGCATCATCTCAGTCAAACTGGGAAAAGTATGACAAAAAGATACAAAAAGTATGACGAAAAGTTGCACATATTTGAAGCCAGCATCCAGAGGGCAGGTGAGAAAAAATGACGAAAAGCGTGAGTTCTTAAAGTCTTCAAACGTTGAAATTCTTCGATGTCAAAAGAGATCAATGGAGATCAATCGAGACATGAATTCGCAAGAAATTGGCCATAAGTTCCCAGTCGTTTGAGAACGGTGAAGTTTGGCCATAAGTTCTGAAAAAGTTGCCTCTATCATCCTCTACCTCTGCCCCGGGCCACGGGGCCTCGGTTTCCACCGACACTTGGCTGCCTTGGCTTCACTGCTCCGAGAAAAAGAAGCGCCGAAGCCGAAACGACACCGCCGAAACTGAGTGAAACGACAGTGAAACGATAAATTCATCGAATTGTTTGTGAATTCAACTTCCCAGACTTCCGAATTGTGAATTTATTGTGAACGAAAACACTGAGGCTGAGCACATCAACGTCTCGGTACTTTGGGATCGCGAAGCTGACAAGGCACAGAGCTAATGTTGCAGCATGTTTCAGCAGTTCAACACACCACGCGAATCATGTCAATGAACAGATGCCAACGATGCGAATTATGTGAACGATGTTCACACGATGTTCACACGATGTTCACACGATGTTCACACGATGTTCACTTTCCAGTCTGCTGAGGATGCCAATGTGTGCTCATTCTTGAAGGCATTGGGTGCAGGCGTGGATCCTCTCTCCTTTGCCGTGGGTGTGACGGGGTTCCCAACGACCATAGTTTTACTACTTGTGTAGTCTAAGCTTTGTAGTCTATACATGTTTATAGCATAGCTATAACATACTATAACAAACTATAACATACTATAACTATGTAGTCCAGCAGCCTAGCAGCTCAGCATTTGTTAGCGAATTTCTTCACATAATAGGACGGCCGCAGAGCGTGAAAATATAATTTGGATTTCTGACATCCATGAGGCCATCACAAAAAGTTATCAAAAGACCACGGCAAAAGATGATGGACAAAAGCCTACACATGATTACACATGTATATAGTATCTTTTGAAATTTATTGTAGTATTGATAATATTGAACTGAACCTGGTTTTCATTGCAACTCTCCCGTCATTTATTGTAATATTGAAATCGTTGAATTGAAACTGGTTTTCGTTTGCTTCTTCAATGCTTCTTCTATTCGATGCATTTCTATTCCTATCCGCCTATTCTTTCTTGACATCCTATTCTTATCTTTCTTAGTCTATCCTGAAAGTTCTTGTGCTCACTGCACCAGGCTAAGGCATGCGGTCTTGAGCCTTCAACTCGGAAGAAGGCGCCCGCAACAATGCAGCTTCAGTGTTGAACTGTTAAGTCTGTGAAGCAGGTGAAGCGTCTTGGAATTTGAGTCTGAATGAAACCTTTGGATGGTGAAAGTTGAAATGTTTCAGTATTTCTCTTGGCACTGAGCTTTCAAAGTTTGCAACTGCGTCAACTATGTCGGGCTTGAAGAGATGGCCAAACACATCCAACACCACAAGTTCCGCGATGTTCGAAGTTCGCTCATCAGGTGGGGGGTTGCACATGGACCTTGGAGAAGGCCCTGTGAAGCACAGATGATGGACATTGATGAACACCAACACTCAGTGAGTCACTCAGTGAGTCAGTCCTTTTCTTTTCCCTTGTCTTTCCCCCGCTTCTCCTTCCTTCTCTTCGCAGCTCCTTTGCATTTCTTCATAACGCTTCCAACATTTCTCTAGTCACCAGCCGTTTTGGTTCTAAGTTGTCTAGAAGGAACTTGCAGCTTTTGAACCGCTGAAACCATGGCTATGGCAGAGATGGAGGATGTCCCCTTGGTGAGCGAAGAGAAGATTCCCAGCAACCGGCGACGTTTGATGATGGTAGTTGGTGCCACAACCTTTCTGATGGCAATGACTTTGTCAATTAGTCTGGGCTATGTCTACTTCCACAAACAGCACTTTCGTATCCGTGCGGGCGATCCTTTGCATACCAAAGTGGGCTTTCCCAACCAAAAGGATGTGCAAAAGCTGTTGGAGCTTCTGCAGGAGTGTCATGCCTTTCGTCAATGCGCGTGGCAAGTCGCCCTTTTTTCATCTCTTTTCATATTTTTCATCATTCCTGTTATTTCCGACACTGCACAGCATGTGTTCGCCTGTGCAGGAGACCTATCCGGATCCCCAGATTGTTTTCAAAGAGCTGAAGTCCTTGAACGTGGACAATTCGGATCCGGAAAACATCAAATTCACACCGAAAGACTGGTGCCTTAGTTGCCTTGGTAATCTTGCCATATTACTTCATGCCCTGGGAACAGGTTTCAGATACTTTCAGATCGCATTTCTCGGCAAAACCTGCTGGGGTTTCTGGAATCATACAAAGTCAGAGTCATGACATGAGTCAACATGAGGGGATACCGGTGTCCAATCTCTTGGCCAATTTCTTGTCCCTGAGGAAGCCGTCCAACGTCACACAAAAATCACAACTCCGGTCTCGAAGACTCCAAGGCCTTTGTGACGGGCTCTGTGATGTCATAAAGAACATTCAAAGATGGATTCGTATGCATTCAAGGTTACTTTGTTAATCTTTGGTAATTGCCGTGATCTTGCTGCGATTCATATGCACCGTTCCAGGTTCCATCTAGGAGGTCGTTTCATTTTTAAAACTTGAAAGATATCCGCTCGGATTTCAGCAGAATTTCAAGAATTCTCCGCCTCAGAATTCCTCCCGGACCAAATTGACACTCACATGGACTACGACTACTTTGAATCCTTGAACTTGGCTCTCTGCGTAATCGATGGCTACCAATCTGCTTTGACGATTGGACAGAGCCTCATCTGAACGTATCCGGGTTCTGCCATCCGTAAGACAAGAAAGTCTCGATCCTTGGTAAATCTTAAGTCTTCAAGCCAACAGCCTAATGCATCCACTTAAGCTTCCATGGCACCCAAACGAAGTTCACACTTCAATACCCCAACCTGCTCCACCATGCCTAAAGAGACCACTCGATTGAGATTCTGTTTTGCATGTTAGGTTCCATGTTCCATGCAGATCATTGTGCATTCAAGAGTTGTTTTGCACGTTTTGAACTGTTTTGAACGTCAGAGTTGCAGTCAGATCAGGATTGCAACGAACATCCACTCCCTGACCATCGCATGCGAGTCTCCGTATCCAAAGGATCCCCAACAGCAGGACAGGGGGCCCTAGGGCCCTAGGGATGGTACACTCAGCAGCTTTCCATGTCGCTGAGACATGCTGAGACCAGTATCAAGATCCGTAGTGATATGTAGTGATCATGATCTGAGGCACATAGTGCACATAGTGTCACAATCTGAGGCACAGCATATCAGCATATATGAGCTTATAGCAGGGAGAATCTGCTTAGTGTCGGAGGACTTCTGTGCCCAAATGGTGTCCCTGAATCTGGCGCTGTGGGGCTATCTGGCTTGCTTCATCGAGGAGAGAATTGAAGACAATGAGACCTCATATCAGTTTTTTTCCACAGTTTCATCAATGTCCGGTGCTTTCTCGAATCTAGGAATCTAGACCCTTTCTATTGCGCCGCAAATATAACACACCTTTATGATCCTTTATGCAACGAAGCTTTCTTGGCGGTGTATTTTATTTGCGGCGCAATCACTCTCCTTCGCTTCGAGGGTCTTCGACAGCAGCTTCGACAGCAGGACATGGTGTCGGCATGTGGTCCAGAGTTCAATCTCAATGCCGGATGTTCCTTGGATGTTACAGGTTTGCTCACGAAACTTGGATGCAGCTTTCAAGGCCGTCGAATCAGCTCGAATTGTCCTCTCTGCAAGATGTTGGCCGCAGCATTTGGAGCATTCCTGTGGTTTCTTAGAGACTGACAATATCTGACAATCTCGATCCGTTGGAGCAGTTTACCACAGGAATTCCTTTCTGGCAGCATCGGCTGGTGCTGGCATGAAGCAGAACTGCCTTCCTCCTGGAGGCTACAAAGGCAGGGGATAAATCGGATAAATATGTGTGGCAAATTGTGGCAATATCTTGCTGATCCCGTTCCCGTTTGTCTTGGGCCAGGTACCACACCGGCCCCTGAAGTGGAAGTTGACACAGATCCGGTGACACGGACCTTTGGTGTATCCGAATCTCGGCAAATGTGGACGCGCAGCAACACAAAAAAAGGGGTTTCCAATTCTCCCAGGGATTCGGTTAAGAGAAAGTTCCGGCAGGTGAAGAGCATTGTAAATTGTAGTTGCAGGAATTGCAGATATACAATGGTATACGGACATGCAACTTTTTGGAATTCCAGGTGCGTAAACGTGAACAAAGAAGAGTCCTTCCCTTTCTGCTCGAAACGAGGTACAAGACGACATTGAGGGTTTCCTGAAACGGCTGCGAGAGAGCCTTGGCGTGGCGCGCAGGTTTACAGATAGAGGACGCATCCAAATATGCAAATTCATAAAGCATCAAAAGACATCATGAAGCAGATCGATCCATCAAAAATTATAGCAGTCATTTTTCCTGCTCAAAGTGGAGCCAGTTCCAACAAAAGAGCAATTTCGGCATGGAGACAACTTTGCCATTTGCAGAGCGACATGCCGTGCAAGGCGACAACAGGCTGCACAAAGAGAACGCACTGAGCGCTTTAAACTTAACTCTGCCGTGGGCGCTGGCAGTCGACGCCTGGACGAAATTGCGAATCTGCCTGCGATGCCGCTGATGAAGCAGGAGCAATGCGGCGGAAGGTCAAAAACTGGAGCAAAAGTGAATAGATTGAATAGCTGAATATATTCGTGTGACATACATACTGTATCATATTATAACAAAAAATCAACCTTGTAGCATATCATATCTGATAACATTGCTGAGCTGGAGGAATTTTGGAATGGTAAGATTCAGGACCTCAGACGAGGACTTCAGGAAAAGAGAGGATAGACTGCAATTGCAATATGGCAGAAAATCAATTCCAAAAATGGTGTTGTTTCAAGCAGAGACTAGCAGAGGTGTTGGGACACGAACTAAAGGCCCATCAGATTGAGCCGGTGTCATATCATATGACAGCGGGGAATGTGAGACTGAAAATCTGTTGAACATTTGGCTTTGTGATGCTCTATGATGCTTTTAGTTTATTTGCAAGTTTTACCTGCTGTTTTTATGTAAGATCCATAAGGTAATGTCAGGTCATTGAGTCATGTCAGACCTGTGTCATTCATTTCCGAATGTCTCTGCAGGCTTTCAGATCGGGCACTTTTTTTGAGCGCTCCGCCAGGAGATGGATTCGGAAGCGGATGCCGAGTATATTCAGAAGAGAGCGCAGGAGACGATCGACAGCTTTTTGGGTGGTAAAGATATCGACATCAAGGACAAAGCAGCGGTGAAGAGACAGCTGAAGCTGACCTCCGAAGAAGTGATCCAGCTGAAGTGTCTTGGTCGACGTTTTCTCACCGTCAAATATTTAAATACTGTATATATGTTCAAAAATCAAGAAATTGGCCATGGGTTTTAGATGGTTTTAGCATGTTTTAACGTAAAACACACTCGAAGAGCAAATTCCACCCGTACAGCGATTCCCAAGTTTTATTCTGTCATTGTCACCTAGATATTTCATTCAGAGTTATTCAAAACCTATTTGAGTCTGAATCTGAGGAAGGACAGCGACGAGAAGAAGTGGAAGCGCGCTGCTTGCGGCTTGGACACTCAGAAGGCAGCTGCACGTCTGGCACAGGCGGCTGTGATGATGGCTTTCGCCGTGAAAGACTGTTCAGCCTCTTGGCAGCTTCGAACACACCAAGGCAAGAAGCATATCACGTCGGATGAAACATTGGATCAAAAATCTATGGCTGACGATTTTTACAAGTGATATATACAGTAAGATACACTCCAAAATGTATGACCACGTACCAACAGAATCTAAAAGAGATACATTTTGTGACACCCCATTTTGAGAAAAGAGATGCGTTTTGTGAATTATGCCCAGCATGGAGAACAACAGTGTTAAAAGTGGATAAGTTGGAAGTGACCCATCCACAAAATTTTGTGGTTCTACACGGTATTTTCACTTTCGTTGACAACTTGTTAACTGGACTTCCAAGAAGAGCAGAGAAGACTCGCAGACTGTCTGGAAATGCCTGTAAATTGTTGTGATACCTTGTGACTTTCTGTGAGCTTCTGTATTTTGCTGTTTGTGGTGGTACACTTTTTGGTACTTCATGGTATTTCCAAGGTGGAAAACTTCCAGGACAAGGGCCAAGCCGGCAAGAACAAATGCGCTGTGGACATCACTGCGGCAATTGCATCTGCTGGCATTGCTGCCAGTTTGATTACCATCAGTGCCTTGGCTGCCTTGGCTCGTTGCTACCATTGTGGAGAAATCCGATGATTGCAGGCTCTGTAGCACTGTAGGCTTGGTAGGGAGATGTAGGGAGTACATGGAGTACCTTTTACAGGTCAAACAGAGCTTGGTGGAGAGCCTTCAAGGCTTCATTCGTAGCACCCTACAAATCGGTTGATCTCTCAATCCGTTCCAGCATTGCGAGAAGTCTCTGTGAGAAGTCTCTGTGAGGAGTCTCTGTTTGAGTGTCTCGATGCGCAATCGAAGGCGTCATCAATTGCCCTGCGAGCCTGGAGTTCACTGAAATCATGGGCAAGCGATTCTGTGCAGCGTCCATCATTGACTTGGTAGTGGCCACGAGCTACATCGGGACTCCAACACAGACACACACCGAGACACAGAGACACGAGACACAATCTTGTACACCAGATATCATAAGATTGCTCTTGGATCACTTGGATCACAGGTATCGGAGATATTGGAGATGTATTGGAGATGTATTGGAGATGTTAGAGAACTGTCACATCTTTTGGCTTCAGAAGCTTCAGATGATTTGAGAAGCGTTTCTGCTGCGTTTCCGTTGCGTTTCCAGGACATC
Source organism: Cladocopium goreaui (assembly GCA_947184155.2). NCBI lineage: Eukaryota > Dinophyceae > Suessiales > Symbiodiniaceae > Cladocopium > Cladocopium goreaui. Next base: position 341,257 of record CAMXCT020004669.1, read on the forward strand.
TATTGCCAGCATTCAGGGCACCTGTGGTACCCTGGACAATGCCTGGGAATAGCCGTAGAGCCGTGACCTGTAGGACCTGTAGTCCCAGCTTTCAGCACTGGCTGCACTTCCACGATAGCTATCCGAGAGCACTACACTGTGGACATCTGTGGCGAGTTTCTGTGGATACCTGTGGATGCTGTTTCTGTTTGTCTTGTCTTGCACTCTCTGAGTTATGCGCGGCTGGTGAGGGCACATGACAAAGACAATATGATACACAAACCAGATGCATCTGAGATAGCTCAGGACAAAAAAAACATGCAATCATCAGCCACCAGATATTTATCACATTTTATCACTGTTTATCCGAGTAAGTTGTTTTTGCCTTTCCTTACCAATCCAGGCGTTGAGAGCCAATCACTATCATACCAATTTTCTTGCTCATGAGGGGTTACATGGGGTTACTAACACATAGCACTTGCTGGCATCTCTAAGAAAGTTCTTCACCAGCTGTGTATCATTCTTTGCTGATTGAATTTGGTCTTGCTCAACGGGGCAAGTCACTGCATGCAGTATGTAGGTTTCATCCGCCAACTCCAACCAGTGACCAATGCAAAGTCCTTTCGAGTCACTGGGGGGTGAGGATTTCTAATTCATGTTTAGCTTGTCGTTTGGCGGCCATCAGTGTTTGACATGCTACGAATTACGTTTTTTCCAACGAAGTTGGTCGGTTGCTTCATCAGACTTCACCCATTGAAATTGACCTGGAAGCCAAAAGCTGATAGAAGCTGAGCTAAGCTGATGCCTCCAAATTCTCCGATTCTGAACGCATGACCAAGCTCTCTGGTTCCGCACTCCGCGAAGAGCCGAGATGCCCTCTCGAACCCGCGACCAGCCTCCTGTCCTGGAGGGGCACGGAAGGCTGGGCTGACGGTGCACGAGATATATCGAGATCCGAGAGATTCAAAAGAGATGGAGCCTTCCAGCTGATCTGCTCCGAGTCTTCCTCTGGTGTGATTTATATGGATTCATCATGATTCATCACATTAGCTGCTCCCAGGGTCAGATGTTGGGTGAGTTTTTGTTTGAAAGTGTTTGGACGGCTTTCTGCTCTACCAGTTCCGGAAGGCAGATCTGTTTCTCCATCTAATATCCATAGGTCTGTGTCTAACGCCTCGTGGCTAAGGGCAGTGCCTGGAGGTAAAAAGGCGATGCGGCAAATCCTGTCTGCACGGCTTGAGTGTTTCAGGATCAGTTGCACATTTTTCCAGTTTTTCTGGTAGGAAGACAATCTTGCACTGCGTAGCAAAGAAGACCACTGAAACCATTGTGACTTGTGTCTTCACTTGATCAGATCCACTGCGGGTGTCCTTATTCTTTTCCAAGACGTGTTTCTTTTGCAGGCGTGTCTGTGATCCTTGCGCCAGATTCAACTTGCTGCTACTGCCCAACGGTGCAATCGGAAAGATTCAGGGCACGGCACTGTGGTTTCAAACATTTCGAAGTCTCCTCAAATTTGCACTTCATCCCAAGTGACCAAATGTGGATCCCGACCTCAAAGAGCAGCATGGTCAATTTGGAATGCAGGTCAAGGTGACAGGCGAAAGGGTCACTATCTTGATTCATTGATGATGTACTTCATTGTCGTAGTGCTATCCTTTATTTTTTTCTGTGGACACACGTGTCAGACGTGAATTAGCACACGTTAGATCACGTTAGCACATGTATCTACAAAAAAAGCTGCAAAGCTGCTCTCTGGCTTCAGCCCAGGTCAAAACCTCCAAAGCCCCTCATTAATCCTCATTATATCATGTCTATTTATGTCTCTTTGGATCATTTTGGATCAACTGCAGCGAATCGGAGAATTTGGCTTCCGCTTCAGGCGCAGATCGCAGAACCCCATGGAGGAAGAATTTCATGTAGAGCGAGCAGCGGAGATGCACAAGCGAAGTGTAAGCTGCTCAAATCATCACGATGCCGTCACGATACTGACCTTTCCTATCCTTTCAAGTCACAGAATTCCACCTGGAATCAAGCCACAATTTTGCCAGGTTTGATCTATTTTGGACGAAGCTGTTTGTTTCAGGTTTGCTTTCGATACTCTTGCAGGTTTAGGAGCTCGTGGCCATTCACATGGCTGGAATCGCTGGGTTTCAAGTGGTTTCAAGGAAACCAGGACAAACAGAGCCCAGCAAGTTTGGAAAACAGCTGCTGCATTGCATTCTTTCACTTGAAGGGCAAAACCATCGATCAAACAAAGTTGGGGGACGGGGACAAAACTAGTCTCATCACGTGCTTTGCGTCGCTGCTCTACGTCATTAAAGCTCTGCTTTACATGGAAGTCAGCATGTGTAAACAGGGCTTGCTTTGCAGCTGAACCTTACAAGAAGCACACCTTTGGGTAGTCACATAGTCTCCAAAAGTGGATAAGCCACGGTAAGCCTTGACCTAGGAGTGAAGGCCCATTTTTTCCAGAGACTTTGATATTGGACCATTCAGTAAAATTCATGCAATTCATGGGACAGCTGCACTTCAAACGAAGCCAACCATGCCATGGACCCAGCGCCTGCAGCGTTGCCGGTGTGTCAAGTGCTGTTGGCAGTCGAGGCCGTAGATTTCCGACGTGATACAATATGCATTGATATGCCAAAATTAATCAAAACGCAATTGTCAATTGTGTATATGTAAAATATTGTATAACTGTATAACGTTATTACAGTATACATTGTACTATAATGTACCATTTCATATCTTTTGGACCATCGCTGGAAAAAGACCAGAACAGTACTGCGGGTTATGCCCGAATGGAAAAACTCGCAGAGTTTCACGGGGGCAAGTCCTTTTTTGAATTTGTGACATCTTTTGACCCTGAGCCTTCCAACGGGCAACCGCAAACACCTCAACAGGGCAGCTGGCACCGCAAGTCTTCCAGTTGCACAGGGTCTTGAAGGACTGTGGATGTTGAGACTGCGTAGTGACTTGCACTTGGTACAATAAATCATAATAAGTCCAAACCTTGTGAAGGATTTGGCTTAGATTACTTAGATTGCTGCGATTTGGTAGCCAGGAGCAGAGATATTGATTTCGCGCCAGCGACCAGAGAGGCTGGGACCTAAGCGATCCGATTGGGGACCTTTCGGCATCAGCCCGAAGGCCGCCTTTGGGGTAACTCCTTCGTTTTACTGCGATAGCATACACATGCAATAGTATATGATAATATATGATATATGTAGAGATCTGATAGATCTTAGAATGGCAATGTATTATACAATATGAATGACATTATATATATATTATATGATTATATTAATATATTATTATTATATATATACATACATGGACATATATCATACAGGGGAAATCAAGCTGTGTATGCCATAAGATGGCATGTGGCATGCTGTAGTTTCGAAGCTTGTTTTTCTGCGATGTGTTCCCAGGTTCGTCCATGAAGGGCTCCTGAATCAGCTTCGGCTTGCTGCTACTGCTCAACGGTGCCATTATTAGAAGATGTGGGCGGGTTGTGTGGACATTTCGATTTTTTTCAGTCTTTCCATGTGTATCTTTTCATTCTTGCTGGGTTATGCAGGGAACTCAAGAGACCATTGTAGAGCCTGGTGCATGCAGAATCCTCGCATAGTAGTCAACATGGTAGTCATATGTAGTCATAGTGGGCTGGAAAAATTGAAGCAGTTGAAGTAGTTGAGGCAATTGAAGTTGATAAGCATATGGTTTTTTGAGATGGAATGCAAGATACGCTGTGACATGATTGTTTCATTGAATCGGCCTGGGTTTGAGCAGCTGGTCTTTCTTTGCGTACTCTGCGTACCTCTTCAAGAGCATAGAAGGTTCAGACATCGCAAAAGTTGGTGTCCGAGCATGGAAGAGACCATGTGTTAACATATGTGAACATTGACCACAAGAAGTTTATCGCAGCCAAAGGCATTCACTGGCATTCGCATCAACATACAAAACTTCACACCAGCTACGAATCAATGCCCTTGGCGCAAGCTGCACGAAAAGTTCAAAAGCAAATCTTCCCAGATTACTTTGGAATATTTTAGATCATTTCTTTTGGTTCCGTTTGCGGAATCATTAGGCCGGGTGTCACCACAGGTGTGCCCGCCCCGGGTCATGGAGTGCAATGGAATTCCGTGCCGAGAGAGCATGGAAGTTCTCAAGGTGGACCCAGAGCACCTGGCGGCTTTCACTCTTCCCGAAGAGGCGGTCGATCTGTCACGACCGGCATGACCTGTCCAGTTTTCACCAGGCTTTCATCATGTTTCTCTGGGAACATCTTGGAGCTGTCAGGCTCTGGAGTATGAGCCAGCGGGTGACGACGTGGAATGCTGAGACTTGAAATGTTCGATTGCTTCATGATTATCGAATTAATTATTCAGAGTATTTCAGAGTCATGTCTACATGTCACCATGATGTCCCATGCGTCAAAAGAATCGTTGGGACTGAGGTCTTTTTGAGGTTGAGCTCCGGCATTTTGGAACGGCGACTACACAGCAACGTCACCTTCACCGAAGATGAGGGCTTAGCCGCGGAAGCCTGTGCCAATCTGTGCTATGTGTGCTTTGATTCGTTTGTTTCTCTTTGTTACTCGAAGTCTTTTTCCATCCCTAGAAAATCTAGGAAATGTATGGAAATGTATCAAGTACATGGGAAATGTTGGAATTGCAAGTAAGATCAAGTATACTAAGTAAGACAACTCTCAAGATCAGGCCCACGGATCCCATGTCGTAAGATCTGAGTGGTGACAAAGATTTCTGTGTGGATAGAAGGAGGTCGCAGAAGGCATGGAAATATGGAAATCAATCTAGTTTAGATCGATTTCAACCGATTTCATGTGTATTCATAACGAAGCAAGTTGAACCGTGAGGAGCATGCTTTGCGCAACCTTCGGCAGGAGGCACACGCGCAGGGCGGGTCTGAAGGTGGAGAGCAATTTTGGCGATAGAAGATTCAAGGCTGCTTTCTTTTTTATACTGTACTAGCGGCTACTAGCGCTTCATACTGTATCCAATTCCTCTGGACACATTGCATTGTGTGCGCCACAAATCTTCTCTGCACATTCCGTGGAACAATCACTGTGATGGGCGCCTTTCACTTTCACTTGGACTTGGATGATTTTCTGCCGCGTTTGGGAAATTGGCAATGAATCCATGCCGACAAGCCTTGCTTGTCAGATATGCATTTAAACAGCATCTACGCCTATATCCAATTCGCATGCCATATCCCCTTTGAGATTCCTGGTGCCACTGCTTCCCCCCATCCTAGTAGTCCTAGCATGTACCAGCTTTCTAAATGCTTCTACATCCACGACGCCGCGTCACTGCATTTCACTGCATCTATTCGCTGCATTGTGGCATTGCAATTTTCTTCCAAGGCTCGTCGCAGTGGCAAACGCTTCAGAACTGTCCTCAGCAAGTGTGGCAATATTCAAGCAAGTAGATGCAAGTAGATTTTTAAGTAGATTTTTAAGTAGATTTTTGATGATTTTTGTAGGGTCGCAGGATCAGTTATCATCAGTTAGCAATTCCTTCGGATCCTTCGGCAACCGAGCGAGAGTCCGATATGTTTCGAGGTCCCGAGATTTGCCATGAAGCGACACGATATCTGTCGGCAACCCGCGGGAATCATCAGAAAGCATTGAGTCTTATGGAAGCCACGGAGAATTGGCGACATCACTACTTCAAGGAGACATCGCATGTCATCGCATGTTCATATTTTATAATATTTTGACAATGAAATGTGGTTTTGTCATTGGTTTTGTCAGTATCGGCCGACAAGGCCCTCTAATGACAAGCAACCCAAATACCTTTCAGGTTTAGCTTCCAGAGTCAAATTTTGCTTCTCTTCGATTCACCGTGAAAATTAACTACGTAGTGGTCCATTTGTCGTTTGCATCACCCTTTTCTTGGCAGGACGGACCTCTTTGCTCTGCAGACATAGCGGAAGACATGAAGTACCCTGCAACCAAAGTTGGGACATGGATGTGGGGGAAATGAAAGGACTAAAGTCTCATATCATATTTCTTCATCTACAGTCTACAGATATGTTTGATGTGTGTAGAACGAGAGAAGGCCCATGAGCAAGCCATGCAGTTGCTTCCGTGAGCAGCTTGTGTTTCTGCTATCAAATCATAAAGGCATATCAAGATATATCAAGACTGGGTTAGCGCGGCAGCCGGGATCAGATGTATAAGCGATTGAGGCACGGTTTCGCATACTTTGTGGGTCGCGATCGTGCCATGCGGCCGGCGTTGGTGTTTCGTGCCTTGCTAAGTTTTAGAGTGGAGACATATGGAGAAATCATTGACGACATGAAGAAAAGGATAGAAAAGGTTGATCAATGTGGATTCCGGATATTTCTTGGTGACCTTTGGGTCTCCAAAGCAAATTGTCAGAGATGAAAGTCATGCCCAGGGCTCACCGTGCCACGTCGCTGGGTTAGGCGCCTCGCGCGTGCCAGAGAAGTGGCGGAAGGATTTTGACATCGACCGCTTGCTACGGGTCTTGATCTTCTGCATGGAGGTCTCGGCGGTCGAAACAAGTTGAAATTGCGAAAACAACAACTCCGTCGAAAACAAACAACATGTTGATCAAAGATGATCAAAGTATACCAATATCATCCAATATCAATCTGAACGTTGTGAACTCTGCGAACAGATAAGAACAGGGTTAGATTTTGCAGAGGTTGCTTGTAGATCATTCCCATGTCAATGTCATATCCTCACGGGGTTTCACCGGAACTCAACAGGTCATGTTGCGATTTATGCTTGTGCCGGGCAAAGTAGAGACTTCCTGTTTGATCGTGGACTTGCAAGACATCTCCATCAAGGACTGAACGCCATGTCGCCCGCATGCGACCAGAGCAACCAAGAGCGGCATTTTCAATGCAGGAAAAATTGGAAAAAACGATGCATACATGATGCATAGAATTATTAAATACACGATCATAGATCTGCAATCTGGAAAGCAACAAAAACTCACCTGACCTCTCATCAAATTCTGCAGCCTGAATTAAAATACATAGAATCTGATGAAACTGATGAATCTGCTATTTCTTTCTAAAAAAAAATGCGCAGGACATTCCCATTTCGTTGCTTCGGGAGATCCATCAGCTGTTCACGGCGCACTATCCCTGCCGAGGCAGCGGTGAGTATCCACCAAAATCAAGAAAGACAATGGACGACACGATAGGATATTAAACTATGACGTGAATGGTCGAACAAGTTTTGAGTTTTGACTCTTACGTGGTTTTATGATGTTTGATGTTTTATCATGCGGTATTATGCGTTCTTAAATGCCTGCGTACATCATACAGCCAAGCTTGATGGACGTGGCGGACCAGGGAACGGCCTGAACGTTCATGTTTCTAAGGTGTTCATCTTGCTTCGTATTGCCACGTTGATTTCAAATGGTTTTGCACCCTCCAAACATGTCAACGTGCAAAAAGTATGACTGTGCTGGACTTTAAGATCTTTAAGTCACAGTGTCGTATTGCATAGAGTCGCCAGGCTTTCGCTTCTATGTGTGCAATGTGCCACGCATGCTGATGGCCATCTCACACGTAGCGAAGAGTCTTCTGACAGAACGACAAAAGTTGAAAGTTCGAGTGCTGAGCGACGTCCGGGAGCTGCTGGAGGAGCAACCACGACATTTGTCCGACATTCCATGACATTCCATGACGCCGAGATGTTGTGTGTGTTCTTATTTTTGCTCGTCGTTTATCAATTTCATGTCTTTTCATTTCTTCATCGTTTTTCTTGGCTTTTGCTTGTTTTTCTTCTCTTTAATTACGTCTCCTTTGTAATCTTTGTATCACAGAATGCTCATGGTATGTTCATGATCATCGGAGAGTCTTGCATGATCACCATTACCCTAGCCAGGATTTTGCCCCACATCAGTTGGAGCAGGACCTAGGCGCGGCAAGCGTCGTTTAAACAACGAAGCAAGCGGGGGCATCATTCACTCAAAATATCAACATTGAAGGGATCGAAGTGATGCCTCCTAACTTGTGTCCAAAAACGACACAAGCAAGACAAGACAATACACATTCATACACATTCAATGTTTACAAAGCCCTTGATGGTGCGGGCAGGCGGTTCGAGACCATTGGCCACGAGCTTTTTGCCATTCCCTCTGGGTCCAGGTCCAGTTCGGCTCCTGAAACCATATCATTACAAGATATGACAACTGTTATCACCCCCACCTCAAGGCTTTGGCTGTTTGGAGGCTTAGACAGCTTCGAAATATGTCTCAAATGATAATCTTGAGACATGTCGAGACATGTTGAGACATGTCGAGACATGTTGAGACATGTCGACCAAGTTTAGAGTTCCGCCATGCCAACAGCCGTTTTTTCTAAATCTCAAGTACGGTGACTTTGTCAGTTGCTCGCTCGAAGGCGTAGGAGCTACGTAGTGTCAGTGTCGTGCGGCTTGTGCGGTGCCAGGTCCCTTCTATCCAGGCTCAGCTCCTCGTCTCAGCCCAGTCATCAATCTGCACAAAGCGTCTGACTTGAAGGACACCCCTGGACATCCTCTGACAAATCATTTAAACATATTTGATATATTTTAAACGCAATTTTGAAATTCTTTCGAAGTCGTGTCAGTTTTGAATTTTGAGCACCGACTCGTGTCTCACTTTCGAAATCTTTCGAATACTTTCGATACATATCACTTTCGGCATAGTTTCGGCCTCTGCAGGAGGCGAGGGAGGAGTTGGAACGCACTCGTTGCCATGCTGAGGCCACAGAACGTCACTAGCGTCAGCACAGCTTTCTGATCAGATTTCTTATGAGCTGAATTGAGACATATTGAGACATGGGTGCGTATTAATATGGTGCCTATGAGCCTATGTGTCTCGTTGATCAGTTGCTTCAAGTGGCATGTGCTTGCTGCTAAATCATATGTATAAATTGTATAAATTGTATAAATATATAAATCAAACATTAATTACTTATGAATAACTTATTATAACTTATTATGATCTTGCACATCTTGGTAACCATGTGGCTAAGTCTCAGTCTGGTCAACAGGCTAGCCCCAGCAGCGTTGAGACGCATCAAGAGACCGCCAGTGGCAGGCTGGGGCTTTCCGCGGTATCGGATGGGGAAGAGAAATGAAGTGAAAGTTTGAGGGTGATAAGCTGATCAGTTTGAAGAACAAGTTCTTGTAACATCTTGTAACATGAATATGTAGTAGAGAACCGAAAACACGTGAAAGATCGTGAAAGATCGTGAAAGATCGTTCAAGATCGTGAAAGATCGTGAAAGCCTTGACCAATCGCCTTGATACCATAATGTAATATAATGTAATATACCATATGATCCCCTACGAGATCCGAGCGTCTGCAGGCTGACCTCGAATTCACGGTCACCTGACTCCTTCGACTTGTCTCAACCCTGGACCTTTCGAGAAGGTCACTTTGGCGGCAAAGAGTGTGGTATCATGTGGTATCTGAAGTATCTGAAGTATCGTCTGGTATCGTTTGTGATGCATTCGAGGACAGCTGTTTGATTGACTTGTCAGGTCACATTGCCCAGGAGTTAGGGAGAGATGTGCGATGTATTTGGAACCATCATCTGAACATATCTGAACCAAAGACCAGAGATATATGGGGAATATATGGGAATATATGGGGATGTGGTTTTTCCTGTGTTTGAACACGCACACACACACACCCACGTACACGTCACACACACAGACACGTATAATATGTATTCATATTAATGCTATAATATATCATATATATAATATAATATATATATATATATTATTATATACCTGAACCATCCATCCTACCTTTTATTTTCTGCCCCTCCCCTTGTTCGTACCTGAATTCTTCGTTCGTACCTTAAATCTCTGTTCGTACCTTTTATTTTTGCCTCGGTTGTTTTTTGTGGTTTCGAGTTTTTTTTTCGATTTTACACGGCGGCCGGGTTGCGATTTGGATTAAACCGCCACATGCTCAAATTGGTTTGGATTGGTCAAGTGTGAATTGTTTCGCAGGGCCCCATCACTCCGATGGGTCCAAGTCGGTCCCTTGAACCCACTTTTGGAGATGTTCGAGAAATTTGGGGCCAATTCGTAGCGCAAAAACGTGCAAAAAGCGCGCAAAAACGCACAAAAAAGCGCAAATTCAATTTGAGGTACTAATCGGTACCCAGGATTCACTTGCACGAACTCCTGGTGCCATTTTTGTTAGATCAAGGACCACGACAGTCACTGGGTTATATCAGCTAGGTTACCCCAGAGTTGCCAAACAACGCTGTACCATAGCTCAGAGCCCAGTCTCGTCCTCTTTTTTTACAAACGAACGTTTTTTCCAAAACGTGCTGGAAATCTGAGTTCGTACCCGATTTTTTTTCGTACCTAAAATGTAAGTAGCAATGGAAGGAGCAGGAGTATGGGTTCTCAATGAACCCCTTGAGTGCATCATGCCAACAAGATGAAGACACAGTGGGACGAACATCAAGACTGAGTCGAAGGGTAAGTGTGAAATTGACCATGCGAAGGACGCTTGAAAGACATCTTTTGACTTGTTACAAGGTATGGAAGGATGCGAAACTGATAATGTGAAAAAGGTGTGGAAAAGGGATGGGTCAAGTTGGGCATGATGAGAGATGGACAGGATCGAAGTCATTCCATTGATGGTTATCTAACATGATGAAAACTTCAGATTTTGGAAAACCGGGTTATTCTAAAAAAACCTGGTTTTTCTGCCACGACCATAAAAAGGAAGGTTCTGGAGGCTGAAGGTATATATATGCGCATGTAGGATAGGAGGGACCTTTGGGATGTATTTCGTTTGTGTACATATTTTCATACCTGTTCTTCTTCGTTGTCCTTTTCCATGTCTTTTGCCTTGTTTTTTTTTTGGTCCACCTTTTTCCCTTGGTTCAATAGACTAAATGAATCAAGTCAAGGAAAGCATGAAGTGATTAAGATTAAGGATCCTATTTTTTTTTCCGGAGGTCTGCTATAGACATTGACTTATGGATATCCGAATATCCCAAATGAATTAACCTGAGGAATGTTGAGAGGGATCCCTATGGGGAAATCCGCATCTCCAAATGGATGAACAGATGGATATTTCAAAAAAAAGTATTGACGATTTTCATCTAAATCTAGTCTATACAGTCTATCCCCATCATTTCACCCATCTGAAACCATGGATGGCAAAGTTTGGGTGCAATAAATATACGGTCAGGACGGGGGTGCTGCCGGGAAGTGCGTCTTGACTCCGCAGGGCCAGCGTTTTATGCATTTTGGGATGTCGGCGGAATGGCCGAATGGCTGACGCGAAATCCTAAACTTGACATGCATTGTGAAACCCAAAGTAAGCATTGAAAGTAAAATCTCATTAAAAACAAACCATAATTGAAACCCTAGATACTTAAGACAAAACCTAAACAACCCCCAAACAAACCTAAACAAACCCTAAAGAGTTGGCGACATGATAAACCCCGCGGCACCCTCAGCCTGGAGGTATACACAGCAACGATATTTGTCACTGTTGTTCGACCGGGTCGCCGTAATCATACACCCCTTTAAACAAGTGGTGGTTTCAGATCGTCAAAAATGCACAGGTTGAAGGAAACATATCTCTTGGTTTACATGGTGCAGGCGTGTATTTAAGTTTTAATTCATAGCAGCATATTTTTGTGTGGTTTTCATTTATCTAAGTATTTCATATTTCCATTTGATAGTAGGGCGCTGTTTCGTATTTTGTGGTGTAATCTTTATATTCATTCATGACCTCAGGGAAGCCCGCGGTAGCCGTCAGAGTCAATACTTGATGATTACTGTAAGCAACAGATTCAAGGTATACCAGCCATTCTATGGGTCATTTTTTTTGAACAACTTTGAAAGTCACCTGCATCCGCCTGAACCAAACTCATTTCATTAGCCAAACCGCTTCAGGCAGCACATGAAAAACCATCAATTTGATGACATGGATTAGAATGCAACTAGATGAAATAACCAATGTAAACATCATTGGGCAATTGCAACTGATGAAATTTGTTTAAGCAATGAAATTAACCAACTCCATGAAACTGATTTGACTCGTCAAGGTCATCAAACGAGCCAGTTGAATCGATCATTTCTAGATTCATCTAGTTAGCCTTGATTTTTACAACTCAAACTAATCAACTTTCAATATCTCTCAATATTTAATTAATACAATTTATGAAAGAAAAATAGGGCAATATAATATGTGCATGCGCACATATTCAACTAATATTAGAGGTTTCAGTTGTGAGAAAAGCAAACGCCATGTATTTTTGTCATTTGAATGTTTGCTGCGGATCCGTGTCAGCATGCTGCGTGTTGTGACCATGTTGTGACCATGTTGTGAGGCGATGAAGTCGAAGTATGGAGTGTGTCTCAAAATGCCTGGGTTGCTGGTGTGGTCCAGGCACCGCATGCAAAACAACAGGTCAACAGTTGTAGATCTTATCCGTTGCATTAACATGCATTAACGAGGTTCTCGCATGATAGGTTTCTCTCATGAAATTGTTGAACTAGCAGTTTTGCGGGTTTCTTCGTTTCTTCTTTCGTTTGCTGTAGTTTCTGATTCTTGTACTGCGCATGGCGCATGCGGAGGCCTTTTTTCCACAAAGCACAGTGGCCGAAGGCTACCAAGTTCCTCCGGGCACCTTAAAGATTTCAATTCCGCGAGGATCGGTGAACTGAGATGCTGAACATCAAGAAATCAGTTTCATCCAATTCTCATCCCACACATGCCCCATGTCTCCGGTTGTTGCATTTTGCAATTTGTTTCCAATGAGACGTTGCGTGTTTCAATGGGTGTTTCAAACCAACATTCAGGTTGGTCAGTCTAGGAAATCCAGACATTGCAGGATGCAAATGGATACCGCAAGACTTGATCAGCTCCAACGTGCGGAGAGTGGTTTGGCTGCTTTAGTGATGCAAATTGAGGGAAACCAAATATGAAGAAAACATAGTAATGGAGGTAAACGAATCTGAGATATTCTTTTTGAGTTGGTTGAAGGCTGCAGAAAGAATCCTTTCACTTTGGTAGGAAACACCTCCGCCGTGTTTATCTTGGCACACTGAACCATGCTCCCGATCCTCAGGTGATTTCAACCCCAAGCATTGCAGAGCAATGTAAGGAGATCGCCAATCAGGCAGATTTGATTCGAGCGGGAGAATCTACGGGTGCTCCAAGGATAGGTGAAAGGATGTGAAAGGTCCGAATACAGGCAGGTGCGCAATCACGTAAAGCACACTCAACATCATCCTCGGGCATCATTTTGCATCATTTGCATAAATTAGCTGTGGAAAACCTGTGGCAGAATTATTTCCATTGTCCCTTCTTACACTATGATGGTGGTGATAATGGTGAACCAAGACTCTTCATGGTTGTGCCAGCCGGACATCCGCAATTATCTGCAAACGAAGCTTCATAGCAAATACAATGTGAACAATTGTAGATGGATGTAAATGATATCTCAACCTTTGCCTTTCTCTTCGATGTCGATGTTTTGCAGGGCCGGGTACTTCTGAGTGCCTCTTTGGTTGAAGAGCACAGCCCACATAGACATCCCACGTTATCCAGGCGCTTCCGGGCTAGGGGACATGCAATTGAACTGAAGACTTGCGACTGCAAAGAATTTCCAATTGCACCGATTGCATCAATTGCCCAGGTGTTGAGGTACCCAAGATTCTCGTGTTTGCTCTTTGGGAGTAGATTTTGATGCGCGATTAAGGAAGTAAAGCTTAAAGGCTTCATTGCATTGCATGTTCGGTAGACTCGGTCGATTTGGTATTGCTTCGGTACTTCTGCCATTTTTGGTGGATTCTTTTTCAGAGCAGGTGCACTCACTCGCCTGGCAGTGAGATTTCAGACCGCTGCATTCGACGCTCGGTAGCACAGCTTTGTACCACCTTCCCATTGGCATCAAAGCATCACTCATGTCATAAGTTGTGTCACAAGCTGCAGAACTTTTATGGTATTCTACTGTAGGGAATGGATTCAAACTTGACAAAGTAACTGGGTTACGTGCTTACAGTACAAAGAGATACAAAGATCATAAAGTTCCCATTGTTTGAAGCACAGATCATCCTGGCAGGAGCAACCTGGTTTTGCCTGTGAGAGCCTTTTGTAAAGTCTGCTTTTGCACTTGCCTGATGAGATCTGAGCAAGTTTGCTGTGGCTTTTCTGTGGCTTTTGAGATGGGATGTTTCATTAATTTTCACTACCGTTTAGACTGCATGGCCGAGCCTGGCACAAGGATGCCTGGTTCTGGCTGGAAGACTCAAATGTCGTGATGCGCCAGTATCATATACTATGATAATAATCTATGATCTGTTGCACATTACTGCTATGAATGTTTTTTTGCCGCACTGGAACAATTTTTTACTCTACTGGAACAATGTGTTATTTGTTCTGCTCTATTGAAATCATGACTCTGTGTCCTCCTCTGATCACTCCTTGATCGTTCGGACTGCAGACATTTTTTGTGCGGAAATGGCAAACACAATTCATCACCACAATCCGATGTTGATTTATGTTTGATTCAGGTTAACAAGATCAATCTGGGCTGCAGTTCCAATCTCTTGAGTGCAATTCCTGGCAATGCCGCACGGGCGTTCACGGGAAGTTGACCCCGGTTGATATCCTTTTTCACTGAATCCTTTGGGGGATTCAGTCTAAGCTAAAGGCCAAGCGGCTAACCTTTGCGAAAGGAAACCAACAAAATATGGATGAGTGCCCATGCAAAAGCTGCTGAAAGCCTTGTGCAAGTGATCACGGAGTGGAGTCTGTTTCCCCAATATCCCCAAACGTACCATTCATTGAGCACACAACAACAAGATCATCGAGGATGGGATAAAACATGATAGATCTTGATTGAACACCTTGGCTTCAGATGAAGTTTATGAAAGTGTGCGGTATATTTTCGCATCCCTTTCACCAAACCCGCAAGGTTCAATTCGGTGGAATGGCGCCGTCTTCGCCCGCAACTACCACAGGCGGATGTAGAAGACTGAAGTCGTGCAAGATGCGCAAGGCATCGAAAGATCCTCTCCATATCACAGCACCAATGGTGATAAACCATACTCCATGGTAATCTATGATCGAAGGAAGTTTAGAAGTCAAACTTCCGACAATATGGAGAGATGAAAAGCAGAGCAGGGCAGAGGCAGAGAGAAGAGGAAGATTAGAAGAGAGAAGATCAGAAGAGAAAGAGTAAGAAGACAGAAGATGCAGATGCGCGAAAAGGTAGGAAAGTCGCGAAACACAGTGTTTTTCCAATGATTTGTGGCTCCGGAGGGTCGAAAAGTAGGCTCGCTAAAGCGGCGGGTGCGGAGCCAGCTGGCCACAGGAGCGATGAAAAATTGCACGACGTTGTGGCGCGAAGCACATTTCCAAGTCAAAATGTACAAAATACCTCAGCGTCGGACCGCTTTTGGAAGTTGCGATGTCGAAAAAATGCACGCCGTTGTGGCGCGAAGCACATTTCGAAGTCACACGAACAAGTTGCAAGCTGCGTGGTGCACGGCAGAGCGCAGTGCAGCCAAGCAGGTTCGAGGCAGGTCCATTGCTGCAATGCTACAGAGGCCTTGCTAAATCATTCGATGTTCGAATGGGCCTGTGCAAAGTGAAAGAACTAAGCAAATTTGCCCCAGCACGCATTGTGCTACTGGAGAGCAGCATTATGATGCCATTCTGCGGCGGATGTATCTTGAAGGAAGCCAAATTCAGCTTGTTAACAAAAGGGATGTCCAACTCAAAACAACCATCCAAAGCCCTAAACAGATCACGCAAAAATCGGATACGTGCCGCTACAGTCAATGGCCTGTGCAAATGCGCTGAAATTCTAAAGGGATCCTCCCAAATTCTGAGCGCCATCTGACGTCAAAACAGGATGGACAAAATTGGTGACTTCGAGCATCGCTGTGAGTTCAAGCCAGCTGATGCTGTGAGAATCTACCGCACTCACTCTCTCATTTTGCAGCCAGTCAACCATGCGCTGAAGAACTGCCAGTGGAAAGACTCTGCTCCAATCGCTCTGTTGCCACTGAGCATGCCACGCCAATGGTAAACCATCAATCCAATCTCCACCAGCTACAATTGGTCGCTGCAGCGCCGGCGGCTGCAAAGATTCCCCATCATCGATACTGCCCTCTATATCATTATGGGGAACATTTTGTTGGGCAAAATCAAGGTGAAAAGCACAAAACAAATCAACCAATCTCTCACTGGCGAAAAAACTTTCTTCCAAGGCCTTCTGACACTCAAGGAAAGCAGCTGGCAGCGATCGCAAAGCCCGGCGAGCTTGTCGATCAGCCCAACCATTCCACTGTGCAGTCCACGCATGAAAGTCAGATTCTTGAAGGGCTGGGTCACGGTGACTAGCCACATGTTGAACTCGAAAAGACCCCGCAGGCATGACCAGAAGCCTTTCAGTGATGTCTCCCCAAAGGTCCTCATTGGTGTCATGCTCAACCGCAGAGCCCGCATCCAAAATAGCAGCAAGGCCAGTGACAACATAGGCACTATCGGTCCAAAGCACTGCTGAAACCCCTTGCTCCCAAGTCCAATTCACCGCAGCGAAAGCTGCAATCAACTCAGCTCGATCCACATTCTGTTGTAGTCCCGGCACTGGGCCAGAAGAAAGCACTGCTCGATGGGTCGCAGAAACCACCGCCCATGTTGCAACACATTTCGAAGTCAAAAGTGTTAAAAACTGGCGGTCTCGGACCACTTTTGGAAGTTGAGATGTCAAAAAAGTGCACGCCGTTGTGGCGCGAAGCACATTTCGAAGTCAAAATGCACAAAACACACCATGCTCGGACCACTTTTGGAAGACAGATAGACAGATGAAAGAGAGAGAGAGAGAGATAGATCGATAGATAGATAGATACATAGATAGATAGATTGGTAGGTAGGTAGGTAGGTAGGTAGATAGTCAGAGAAAGAGGGAGAAAGAGAGGAGACATCAAGCACCTTTCAGTCCATCAGTGGCTTCGCTCTGCCATCCCTGATTCACAACAACCAACCTCTCCTATAGGTTTCCTATTTTTGAAACTTCCGCCACCGCCTTGTGCGGTACTACTGGTAATCATTGATAATCCCAACACCTTCCGAAATCCTTCGTTAATATTTTCTGGCGGACCTGGCTGCTTTCAAGAAATAAGACACTCGCACAATAGGGAGGGCGATCAGGCTACCCCTAGATTCATGTAGAGAGAAGAACAAATTCTCCTTGCAGAGCGACGCAGAGTTCACAAACGAGGCATCTTCATCCGCCTTGGACATCATTATAATTTATTAATTAATCCTCCTGGGAATTTAGCTTAAAAAGTTCAGGACATGATGTCTTTAAAAAACTGTATTTTTTAAGGGACATACCTGGCCGGCAAAAAAAAAACAGTTCTATTTTTTAAGGAAATCCTGTTGTTTGACGGTCTCCTATTCTTTAAGAGGCCTTCCTAGGAAGATTCTAGGAACTTGTTTTTTGGATTTTTTTGGTATGTTTGAGATTGTGTGTCAAATGCCTGCCGCTTCTGGAGATGCTCACAAACGTCAGAGTGAATGATAGTGAATGCATGTAAATGGCGGAAAACCCTGCCCGAGGACTTCGACCCCAAAACGGGGAGGTACAACGAGGTCAATAAATCATGTCCACAATGAGGTTTAAAACATTCAGTGGGTCATTCTCAAGGTATTGGAATGAAATTTTGAAAGTTTTTTTTTTCGATTTTTTTTTGTCAAAATATGTTGAAAAATGAAATTTCTATCCAAAATCTTAAAAATATTCAGAACATTTCATGCTTGACTTCAACTTGGGTCTCCAATTTTTTAAAGGGACATACCTGGCTACTGTGTTGCAATCTTGGTTCATTGGGGTTAGATTCTTTAAGGCTGAAATTTGCCTTGGTTCGCATTCTTTAAGAGGCTACCAGTGGTCCCTTAAAGATTCAGGGGTCAGGGTCGGAGGCCGAATTGCAAGGGGGATATTAATTATATAATTATATATAATTATATATTATTATCATTATTGAATTATTGTTATTTTACTTTATTGTTTTTCTCGAGGCCTTCGATATTTTTCGATTTTCCATCCTTGTTTCACCTTCAAGGCCGCGCCGCAGTTGCGACCATCCGAGCTGGCCCTAACTCTTCAGGCGCAGCTTCACGTTGAACCAATGCTGAAGCAATGCTGAAGCAGAGTTGATGTGTGGCATGTGTGGCTTGTGTGACTTGGTAGCCGACAGCTTGGCAGAGCACAGCTCCTGTGTTCGATCAGGGCCTGGCAGCCCTTCGAAGTGTCGGACTGCTAAGTTGCTTTCTCCACATACAATGTTAAAAAACAGAAATGCGTCGAATAGATTTGCTTGCATGGACAATGGAGATGAATTTGGGTGCGAGAATTCTCAGAGGACTTGTGTGTTCTTGCACGTGGCTGTATTTCAGAGGGCTGGCTGCCCGTCATTTCAAGCAAGGTGGAAACTCCCTACATAGAGCCAGTCTTGGACGCAGTTCAGCAACTGGCCTGCGGCTTAGTGGCTGAGGCAGTGCAAACTTTCAGCAATCTGGTAGTACAATGTCGGAATGATTCGGAATGATTGAATTGACAATGCCGTGAAGAGCGACTGGGCCAGGCGAGCTACATGAATCCTGAGAATTTTGTAGACTGTATGGTTGCTTTGGCAACATTGCAGACACCACAGGCCTATTGTCATGGAGTTTTCATTTTGACCATCCATCGCAGATGTTGCACACATGTTTTCACTTGGCACGCACCACACTGGCGAATTCCGATGCCGCCCGGTTCCGTTGAATCATGTTTAATCACCATTCGCAGAAATTTGACAGGCCAAAGATGCTGTGGATGCCTTGGTTCGAGGCCTGGGCTGAAAGAAATTCTGAACGAAGCGAATTTCGCATCCAAACCAGGTACTTCCGAATCTTCCGAGCTTCACACGTTGCAGCGGGGTCAAGTCATGGGATGCTTGGAGGCCTATTTGAATCTGCCTATGCCATATGGATCTACATGGATCTATATGGCTTGTATGCTTTGATAGCAGGCGACATATTTGAACCTTGAGATTTGATTCAGATCTAAAATATTCTAAGACTTTGGAGCAGCAATCGAATCGCTTTCGCTTTTGATTTTTCTGGTGGACCGCATGAAACCTGCAAGGCGCTTGTCCAGTTGAATCATCCCTCGGAGAAGATGTTACAGGCGCGTGCAGGTATTCTAAAACCTTATCCCCTGTGATTCTCACGTATTCTAAAAGCTTTAAGAATGTGGAACCATGTGGAACCATTATTGTTCAAATTTGTTCAAAGTCACGTTGAGGCAGAGTGTCCGGCGGGTTTCTAGTCAGCTTCTGAAACTCAAATCTACAACGAATGTCCATCTGTAACGATTCCTGGGCACAGACAGTGAGCTCGAGATATGACCAGCTCATTGGTGGTAGAGGCTTTGCTACAAGAGATGCCAAGTGCTGGAGACTCAAATAGACTCAAGCATCAGTTCAGGCACAAAATGGTACGGTGCTGAAGCATCGGACCGTAGATCCTTTCATGTTTTGCTGTTCACTCCACAAGTCTTTCTGAACCTTCACTGGATAGCTGAGAAAATGCAAGGCTTGGAAAATGACCGCAGAGGACGCTTTCAAATGAAATTGCTTGGCATTGCTTGGCTAGCCATGGGGGTGTTATATGTTTTTATTATTATTTATTATTTATTTGTTTTGCAATGCTGGAGCCACCCTGCACAAAAAGGCTGGGAGACTTCAGGTGTCAGCTGCACGCTTTCAGGAGCTGCTTCGCACGCTACGGCTGATGAAAGGAGCAGGGAGCCTCGGCAGCCTCGGGGAGCACGAAAAGCTGTTTTCACACATACACACATAACAATTCAGTAAACACATCGGCGCGATGCAGCCTTTCTTCATTTGCTGTTCTTGACGTCGCTAGTTGGGAGGTCACTGAAATTTCAAAGCTGGACCCTCAGCAATCTGTGAGAGTTCAGGCCCTCTCCGCATTGTGGTCCTCAAATAGTCCTCAATATCATTTTTACATATTTTTACACATGTTCACAACATTTCACATATTTTCACAAGTTGTGGTCTTTTCCCGAGGTCACACAAAGTCCTGGACATGATGTGTTTAGCCAATTCCTCAGAAGCACCATGAGATCTCAGAACGAACATTGGGGTGTCGACGAGATCCTTGTGTCCGGATTGAGAGACTGGCCAGGTTCCCTCATTGTGATGTCATTGTGGTTCTTTGTGGTTCTTGGTCAAAACTGCTGATTCTCTTCAAAACTGGCACTTTTGCTCCCATGACCTCGCTGACCTCGCTGACCTCGCTGACCTCGCTCATTTCAGGCCCTTGCAGATGCTACGGGGGCGCTGCGAAGCCGTTTGCGGGGGCAGGAGCAACTTCCCACTGTTCGGATACACAAGATCCACAGAGCGCATCAGAGCGCTCTATTGAGAATATTTGAGAATCACTGAATGAACCAAAGACGTCCATCATGATGGAATCTCGGAATTTCAAGTTCCCAGTTCCAAATTGGCTTGTCACTTGAATATCTTCGTTGTACTCGTATCAGGTAGTATCTCCCTTGTATCACATATATCCTTGATTGGTATAATGTCATATTGTGTCAAAAGCAGAAGCTGACAGAGAAGACCCATCCCGCACCAAAGGTGAAACTGGTGGAAGCCTTCATGCTCTGCACGGAACTGCAGCTTGGAGTCTTAGAAGATCTGATCGAAGATCACTTGCTGACATCAGCGCTTTCAGGATCTTCCAGGATTTTTCAGTTTTAACAAAAATTACGACAGACATCGACATACATCGACAAACCTTGCGGGGAGAGCACACTTCAGGCAGCTTTTGAACGAATCGCAGACCAGGAAGGCCGAAACGTTGTGCAACTGGTACCCGCTATACCGGTACTGTCCTGGCATGTCCTGGCACATCCGGGGACTCTTTGATCCCAGAGGTGACGTCAGCTCCAATGGACCTTGAGACGTATTTGCAGACGTCAGAAACCCAGGTGATCCCAGGTGATCCCAGGTGTGCCAAGATTTGGACTAAGATTTCTCAAAATTCTCAATGCAAAGCTGCAAAGCTTTGTCAGTCCTGATTGTCCACTTGTGCAGATGCCTGTAGAAGGCCATGTTGGACATTGGACACATTCGTGGCTTCGAGATACTTGGACAAAGGTTTGGTTCTCGTAGCCTAGGCGTGGAATGCCCACCGAAACCCATGGTGCAGGCGCTCGCTGTCGCATGACGGTGCAGCGGTTGGTGAACCCGCATCCGTAAAGTAGAAATATGCTACAGGAGAGGAGTCCGCATTTTGAATATGTTGAAAACTTTTTTTAAGCATTTCAAATACTTTTATGGAGGGAGACACGACATGACAGACTCAGTGAACGACATGCCATGTGGACTCTGTCTGAAAGGCTTCGAGCGACTTTTGCTCACAGAGTTGACTGCTAAAGTGATTTGCTCAGCTCGAAATAGCTCGAACTCACACAGCACATCGGACTTCATCGGACTTTCATCGGACTGTATCGTTTGTTCCTTGCAGAAGGTCTCGGACGGTCTCTTCGGACTTTTGAGTGGCACCTCCAAGCCATTTTGTGTTGCCTTTTGCGTTGCCAAACCTGTCCCTTTAAATCAGCCGTTTGCTGAGTTTTTTTAAGAATCTTAGAGCGTTTAGAGCCACAGACTGGGAGGATCTCAAATAACTATGCTTAAAGGCTTAAAGTTTTTTTTCAGTTGGCTTTTCAATCTGTACTTCAGCTTCCTTTGAATCTTCAGTTTCATAAGCCCTTTTTTTTCCGGTTTTTATTGTTTTTTTTTTTTTTTTTTCCCGGTTTTGGGCCTCATGTCGGACCTCTTTTCGGGCCGCTTTTCACAAGTTTTCTGGAAATCTATCCAAAAATCGAAAAGCTGAACACACCCGAGGTTTTTTTTACAGTTTTTTTTCATCATCTTTTTCTTTAAATCAGTTTTTTTTTCGTTTTTTTCTTTCTCAGTTTTCTTTTCGTTTTTTTCCCGTTGAGGTTTGTAGATCGAACTGAAGAAAAAACAAATTGGAAACCAAACTGAAAAAACTGAAAACCAAACCGAATATCAAACTGAAAAAACACACAAAATTTCAAACCAAACTAAAAACAACTGAAGACCAAACTCAAGATCGAACTGAAAAAAACTGAAAATTTATAAATCAAGATCTCCAATCTCTGGCCAGCAAAGAATCTCATAAATTATATCCTTATATTCGAAGTTTGACGTATTTTAGAGTAGCAAATACCGAATCTAACTGAATGCTTAAGACATGTTTAGACAGTTTTAGACATTCCGTTTCGGTTATGAACTTGAATTTCTTGAAATGACAAATCCCTATGAGTCATTCTTGTTTACAACTTCACCAAGGTAGAACGGTTTCCTGACGACTTGGCGGAACTTCCTGGGAGTGAATGCACCAGGTGGGTCATTGGGCCAGACGCTGCATAGATCAGACATTTTCAGATGCTTCACTTATTATCGGCTTATATAGAGATATATGATGATGTATTTTGATACATGTATATTATGTATATTATAAATATTTATAAATATTGTTGGATTTTGAATGATTAGCTTGAAAATGAAAGCCATGGGTTCACAGAAGTCATAGACGTGCTAAGGTTTTGAGTCCGGGGTTGAAATGTCTTTCCTGCAAGGCTTTGCGCTGTTCTCGTTCAAGTAGCCAGAAGGGAGCAGAGGAGACAAGTACAAGTAGGTTTTAGGATTGATGGGAACGTTGCACAATGGTGGTATAATCTTGATATATGATAACGCTTGATGACCATTTTGATCACTCTGCCAGTTAGCTGGTGATCAACATTCTTTAACTTGATGTGTTTGTTTTTATGTTTCTCTCTCTTTTTAAATGCGTTTATGATGTTTATGCAAAGTTCAGTGAAGGACATCTTTGCCGCCATTCATCGCAAAGATTGTTCCAGTCGCTCGGCAACTTCAAAGACACAGAAGACCCAACTTATTCAACTTCTAACCAGTTCTAACCAGTTCTAACCAGTTCTAACCAGTTCTAACCTACATATCACCTAGTTATATTATATATCCGTCAGTGTTTCTACTCTATGTTTAAGCATTTTGACATCTCAACTGTTTGTGTTGAAATTTCTCGACTGCGGCAAGTAGCTGTCTAATGGGACAGCCTGGATCGTGCAAGGCTCTGGTGGAACGTTTGCGCGCCCAGCTGGAAGTGTTGCACACTGAGGTGCGGCCATTGCACTCTTTGTTGTTTTGACGCCTCATGCTTGAAGTTGGCCGATAGTCGGCCATTCACGGGATGTTCCAAGTTCTTTCTTTGAAGAATTGCGATGGCTTGGAGTTTGGAGATCAGTGTCGTGCTTTGGTTCAAAGTTTGGTTTCTATAAGCCGCCCATGCATGAAATTGGTCGTCTCAACATGCCGGGACAACTTTGGCAGGAGATTGCATTGGCATTGGCATTGTTGTCGGATCTAGGCTACCGTGCCCTAATCGCATCGAGGTCTTTGCATCGAGTCTGATTGCTTGTTTGTCAATTTGTTTGATTTCACATCGCCTTTGTCAATTTGTTCTACCGTGCCCCAGGCGATGACTACTTGTCGGACTGTTTTGCAGAAGCACTGAGAGCGCGTTTGCCTTTGAGAGAGGCCCGTGGTTTTTTCTTTTGGATTGTTCTTCGGGAAAAATTGCAGGAATTGTTTCTATTGCCCACTTTGTGCCAGCTGCGGTGATTCGAACGTGGAAAGTCTGCGAGTTCTACATTTTGCATGTAGCAATATCATGCAGTATCTCTTTAAGGAGCTCTTTGCGTGAATATTTTATAATATTTTGCATGTTGCCGATTTTGGCTGATTTTGGCCAGGCATCTGTGCAGCTCTTTTGCAATGCCCTCCATGCCCTGGCTCGACAGAGTGTGGCAGCGTTTCTGGATTTGTTGTCGCCTTTGTTGCAGGAGAACTGGACTTGCTTATGATATGCTTATGACTCTTATGACTTGCTTTGATGCTGTGAAAATCCTGCACAGAGTATCAATAAGATTATCAACAATGATCATAAATGAGTGCTATATGATTGCGATGCAGAAAGCGATTCTCAATAGAGTGCCACTTTATGTCCTTAGTCCTTTGTACTTCTTGCAGCGGTCTGAAGGACCTCGTGAGTCGCGACGAAGAATTCTTACAGGTGAGGGGAGATGAGATTAGAATGGTGTTTCAGTGAGAGCATTTGAGATACTTGGTGTATCTTGGTGTTAAATGCAATGTTCCATGTTTTTTTCATGTTTGCTGCTTTGGGCAACGTCAAACGTGCAAAAGGAAGTGCAGCAGCTCTCCAACTCTTTGGCTATCGGTCTTGAGAGGACGGGAGAAATCTAGGACATTTCTAGGACATAAGTCATAAGTGATATGTGAATATATGTGATATAAGGGACTGAGACCGGCGAGATTGGGAGTGATTCAAAGTGCTCGGCATGATCCAAGCCAAAATGTCATACAGAATCTCATAGAATCTCTCCAAGGAATTGGCATTGGTTATTGTGAAGCTGATTTCTAGCGAAGTTTCTTGGAACATCAGGACTAGAGATGAAATTGATGTGTCTTGGACGAACTTGAGACACTTGAACAACCAATTACCTGTTACAAATTGTCATGATTCTTCTGCTGACTTGCATTGACTAAGCATGCTGATGAATTAGTAGAAAACTCAAGACCTCAGTGCTGTGGCTTTTAATACGATTTTATTGGTAGAGGTCCATCCAACAGAATCAGCGTCATGCAAAACATGTATTTCATGAGCAATCGGAGCCTTTCACAATTTCCCTGTGCTTCCTGTGCTTCTGGAGGTGCCAGAAAGATGGCTGCATCATGTACATAGCTCGATTCTTGGCCAGGTGGGATTGGATGGGATGCCGGATGGGATTGGGTGTGTCCCAAAGTGTGTCCCAAAATCTTCACCCCTCAACCAGACACGGCCACCAGGTTGGCAGTGAGATGCATAGTTCAAATCCATAGAAGACAACAAACAGCTTCCTCCTAGGTACAGTACTTGTCAAAAAAGGTGTGACAGATCAAGTTCAAACTTATCTTCAAGTGGCGAAAAGGCTCACGGCATGGAAACTGTAGTTCCATCTACTTGGACCTTCAAAGTGCAGAAAATTCTGTATGATTGGGATTTCTGCACTTTTGGGCCGATTGAAACGTTTATATATAATAATTATATATTATATAAATATATAATCTTGAATGTAAACGGGTTCAACAAAAAGTGAACTTTTTACAGCAGTTCTGACTGCCACCTTAGATGTGGCACGGGTGGTTCGAATGTCTTGCTGCAATAGGTCCCTCACAATTCAGCCAGTGGAACTGTTGGTGATAATGCCCGTGCTTCCCTAAATTTGCAGAGTTTGTGTTGGTGATTTGGGCCCCAGAGATTCAAAGCCTGAAGCATGCAGGAATACTAAGCTATATTTGAAATCGTTAGTTTCAAGCATGCATAGTTTGCAGAAATAACTGTTTTCATTCCAACAAGCTGCGATTTGATGCGATTTGTCACATGCATGAACTGCGGATATTTGCATATACTGTCCACATGTTTCTTGGATTCAGAGCAGTTTTGGAATTTCCTGGGGACATTTCTCGCAAAAAAAAATTGGCCTTCTGATTATTTTTACAAATTCAGAAAAATCCAGTTTGTTTCAACGTCTATAGCGGTCTGGTGTATCCCATCCAGTAAAGCTGGCTTTTAGCGTGGCACCAAAGTCTTTGAGCGCCTTAGTTGTTTTGTCATAGTCTTTACCAATCTTCACCAGCCGGTAGATTTGTTTTTCTTACCTTTTGTTAAGCAGGTCCACTTTGTTTATCAACATCCAGAAACTCCCACCTAGCATGCCAAGATACGTCAAGTCAGCTTCATTCTTGCAATTTCATATTGTTCAAGTGTGTTTCTGAACGATTGGTCCAATTTGAACTATTTGCGGCATTTGCGATTTTTCTTGTGGTCATTTGCGGCCAAAAGTCCAAAAGTACAGAGATTATTGAACTTTGGAAGGTCTAGGTAGTAGATATTATTTACATACAATAGATGCTACGGTATTTCTTAATATGAAATATAATATATGGATATATATGGCAAATATATGCCGTGATTGAAAACAAAGAGTTGATTGGACTGCTGGAAGATGGTTGTCGTCCTATTGGCAGGAATCATTCGAAGAACTGAGCTGGGCAATAGACCCTCATCGTTTGCAAGAAGCTTGCAGGAGACCCAGTTTGTCGGTACCCTCCAAGGCCAAACAGACACCATAAACTATCACCGAATCATTGGTGAGGTCTAAACTGGCACCAGCTTCGGGAACGATGGCGTGAGCAAGAAATGACAGAACGACGCAGGGCTAAACCCAAAGCATGGATGCAGAATGAATGATGCAGAACATGGCATGAGAAATGCAGCTTTAGAATATGCAGGATATAGATGAAAGTTTCATGAAAGATGATAGAACTATCACAGAATATCAAAGAGTAATTACAGAGAGGTACTAGAATCAGATCAGCCACGAGGAGGCCAATTTCAAAAGTTTTTGGAGCGGATCTTGAGAAACATTTGGTCAGCAACTAGTTGCCGAATCGAAAGATGTATTGATTATTCCCACATATTCGAGCCATTGTTCAGCCTCAAAGCTGATGGGAAGTCAGAGGGACATGAATGCTGAACTAGAATTTCTGCAACATGGGGAGTAGTTTTGATCCTTGTTTGATCCATATCTTGGGTTTCACCACAACCATCTGACAGCAGTTTGTGCCATTTTTAGCGCCTTGTTCAGTGCCTTCAGTGCCTGGTTCATGTTCGCATGCAGCTTGGGCAGCTTGGGCAGCTTGGGCCATGGCGTTGCGCAATGCCTTGGCAAAGCTTTCGGGCAGAAGCAGCGCTCGCAGTTCCCCGGCGCAGCACAGCACATGCAGAGCTGCACAGCACATGCGTAGGGCTCGTTGCGCGGGAGGTTCTCTATGTTTTCGGTTGGAGAAGAGCATAGAATTGAAGAACGATCTCAGTGTTGGGAGGGACCAATGTGTTTCAAGGTTGAGAGATCTTCTGATGGATTAAAAAATACGACGATAGCTGGAACAATTTTCTGATCTTGCAAGGATGCAAGACTCAGCTCCTAACCATGTTGATGGGGGAACGCAATTCTCATGGGATCTTCCTTCTTGCGCAACGGCGATCTGAGGATTCTGGAAAGCTATCAAGAAAGGATACCCAATTCTCCAGCCTGTACCACGCGAATCTGTGCATGAGCGGACATCGTATTCAACAGATTTCCTGCCTCTTGGATCCTCTCATATCTCTCATGATTTTGGAAGGTCGTTCTTGTAACGTGATAACTGTGACTCGAATAATTAACCAGCTATATAGAAAGATATGTTAAGATATTTCAAGCCATTTCTGGCAGATACCTAGGTATATCCTGACCACAGATCAGCTGCGCATGGCGGGCTTTCGTCGTGCCATCTCCCAACAAAGCGCAAAGCACGTCTTGGAGATTGGCTGTGGCCCATGGGCACCGCTAGTGCTGTTCTCAGCCCGATGGATTTTTGCTTCATAGCATCTTCAAAGTTCCAGGGTCATGTAAGTGTTGGAGGAATGCAGCGTGTACAAGCAGTAGAGAAGTATTTAAAGGTTTCGAATAGGTTTCAATGATCAGGTGAATTTGTATAGCCTGCAGCCTATAAGTATAGTTCAATATGTTCAATGCTATGAATTAACATAATCAATATGTAATTAATATATGATTATATAATATTATATAATATATTATGATAGAACATAAAGTGTCGTTCTTAAGATTTCGATCTCAATCTCTAATGTCCTGCTTTCGAGCACCAGGTGGAGTTCTCCCTGGAAGCTGCCGACAAAGTGACGGCAGTTGAGGCGTCCTCCGCACACGCGCAGATGGCCCAGCAGCAAATGGCACATCATGGGGAGCGGGTGCAGGTGGGATACAATATGATACAATGGACCTACAACGGATATCCGGATGGATCTAGGTCCGATTTCAGTGTGAAGGATAGCGGACAGGTTTCTAGAAGATTTGGACAGGGATAACTATGATATTTGAACCTTAGCCTTTTTGGATAGGTGAACGGAACAGAGAGTTGAGTGGTTCATCACGTTTTAGCCTGTCATTCGTGCTCTTCAGTGCACTTTCAGACTTGCCAATTTCAGGGGAACCTAAGAAGATGTTGAAAATAGTTGAAATAGATGTGGTGTTGCGATATGATTGAGATATTGATATATTGAGATATCTTAAGGCATGGTGAGATATGTGACATATGTGGCATGGCCTTCGGCAGGTCCTGTCGGGGCGTTCTCTATCTCTGCCAACGGAGCGGTTGGCTGCGCACTCGCCAGATCTGGTCGTTGCTGAACTGCTGGGATATACTGTACGTGTCTTAGGGGAGCTTGGGTGTCTTAGTCCTGAGATGTCCTGAGAGACTGCTTACAGTCAACTGGATCTATGAGCAAACTATCCCCACATTTTGAATCTGTTTGGTCAGGTCTGCAAAGCTGCAAAAGCATTCAGCATTGTTTGAACGGTGCTCGAAGCTGTAGCATCAAAGATCAGCATGGCCCAGCTGCAGGCGAGTGAGGAGGGAGCACCGGTTACTTCGGACGCGCTTCAGTCACCTGAGTCACCTGAGTCACCTGAGTCACTTGAGTCACCTGAGTCACTTGAGTCACTTGAGTCACTTGCTATTCTGACTTTCTGACTTGTTCAAAGATGTTGAAAAGCAAAATGCAACGGGTACTTCTATCAGTGCTGACAGAAGCGGACAACGGCCTTGCAGACGCGAGGCTGTTTTGGCAGATTTGCAACGGCGTTTGGGGCCTGTGAAGACCGTGCCACGGCGGGCAAGCAGCCTTATGGTGCCTGTGCTGCTTGCTTCAAAGTCAGTTGAAGTATCACACGAGGAATGTTGCAGTGTTAAAGACTTTACATGTTGAAGAGCGACATGTCCAGAATGCTGCACATTCGAGCAGATGGTGATGTGAAGATACAACATGAGACAACGTGGAACAACGAAGCTTCATGAACTCGTGGAACTGAGGCGACCTTTGAGGTTGTCCCGCTCCTTGGCTGTGCCATTCTGCAAGCTTTTGTGCGTCAGAAACTGCACTTCCACAAGGAGACGACAGTGACCCATCAGTGACCCTTGTGCAAAGGGGACATGATTTAGACATGATTTAGACCTGATTTCCTGAGGTTACGATCGGATACGGAATTGGCTTTTGCATAGCTCTTGGCTAAGGCGAGGGATCATTTTCAATTCTTGTGCTCTGCCTATGCAAAATTGTGCCGCCCCCTTTCCGATTTATCAGGCATCATTCGGCATCATTAGTTTCCCCTGGGCACAAGTTGTTCAAGTCAGCTTGGAAGATCTTGGAAGATCTTGGAAGATCTTGGAAGATCTTGGAAGATCTTGGAAGATTTGGAAGGCAAGAGCTTGAGATCGGGCTTTATGACAGCCGAAACTTTCCAAAGAGCTTGGAGTTGGCACCCGAGCAGCTCTGGGAGGACTATCACTTTTCTTGTTCCCTGGCATATGAAGTGTCTAGATATGTCTAGGTGTGGCGATTCACTCTTGCGATCATTGCTTCTGAGAATATCAACGCACTTGTCTTATGCAATGCTAGATGATGATGTGGTAGTGATTGTTCCTCCTGGATACTGGATCATTGAAGCATACTGGATCATTGAAAGTACAGAGCATGTCAGAACAATATCAAGTAAATTAAAGTGGCTGGTCCTACTGGCATGGAGTGGTCTCAAGAACACATCACAAACATTCACAAACTACAGCCAGTGGCAATGACCTTCGAATTTCCGCCGAGGCTTAGACGAGTTGGAACCTCAGATGCGGGAAGTTGTGTTGAGTGACTTGATCACAACCTGTTGAAAACTTGATCCCCTATGTGTTACATGTGTTGTGTTGATTTGATTCAATTTATGTTAGTGACTGTTACGTAGTGGTCATGGCTTGTCATGGCTTGTCATGGCTCATGGCAACTCACCAAAGGCTCGAACCGCAACTATTGCAGAAACGGCACCTGACCTTCAGCGTTCCACCAGGGTCCGAGGCCGCAGTGTGTTGCAGTGCCATAGCAGTGCTTATGCAATGGCCCTTTCCAACCCA
This sequence comes from Cladocopium goreaui, assembly GCA_947184155.2. Taxonomy (NCBI): domain Eukaryota; class Dinophyceae; order Suessiales; family Symbiodiniaceae; genus Cladocopium; species Cladocopium goreaui. Next base: position 371,492 of record CAMXCT020004669.1, read on the forward strand.
TCGATGGCATCGGCCACAGAGCGCCAGGTGGGTGGTGTTTTGCTGTGGATGCGAACAGAGCTTTCGGAGGGCAACGCCCGGGCTCTCAGAGGGTAGCTCTGTTTAGCTGAATACCAGTCCCATCCGGTCCCAGTATCGTCCAACAAACAGTGAAGAGTGTGAACATTGCGCATTTCCCAAGATAGCATCACCCACGGATTGTCTTCCAATTGACCTGTTGGTTTTCCCAGCTCCAGAAAAGCTCAATTGATCATAATTGATCTCTGTTGTATATGTTTTGCATTGTTTTGCTGTAGACATGCTTACAAAATCACTTGTAGGAGAAATATCACATGAATTCCGTCAGGTCATTGACACACGTCGAGATTTCACCTCGTGGAACCAGTACTATATGCATTTAGAGCCGCAAGTTTGCCACGATGGTCACTTGGATACTGGGCTACATACGGTGCAGCTGCTGGAAAACAGGCGGTGAAAACAAAGAGACGATTGCGCAGCAACATCATCGAATTGCAATGCAGCTGGATTACAGATAAAAATGGAATTGCAGATCAGATAATGTGATACTAACATGATGCAAGATGATGCAAGTACAATCATTGTTTATTGCTTGACATGCTTGACGTTCCCAGTTTCATATTCCCATGCTGAGGATGTATCCATTGCGGTGGATGCACGTACGGAGGATGTGAAATATGAGCTGCAAGTTGGCTCTCGCAGCTTCCAGATGGGCACGGCGGTCGCTGGTTGTGCGGAAAATCGAGTCGCTATATCCCTGCCATCCAATTGTTTGAAGCTCGCTGGCTGTTGTATATAATGGTTATTTATGATATGTTAATATGTTATGATTATTGTTATCCCCTTTGCAACTACCCCTTAAGGTCAGGGAACATGTGCTGTCCAAAGCAATTTTCTCAGACACCATTTAAGCCTTGTCCTACATCTACACATTCACGCATATATGCGCTTTTACACATTTACACACACAGACAGATATTTGGCAAGGACTCATATGACGGATCATGTCCATTAGCTGATTAGCTTTCTTTCCGGCTCTGTTTCGGTTCACAGCAGGACGACGTGAGAGTTTGTTGAAGTTACGAAAGCAAACAATGTAAACAGCAACCAGACGAAATGAAATTTGCACATGCTCAGAGACAATGCCAAAAAGTCACCATGTTTCAGAAACGTCCAAGGCTTCGAATGATGCATAGCCACAATGTCAGGTTTTTTGACAGAAACCTTGACTTGACTTCACTCATGCAAATCCATCCGCATGTTTTTTCCCGAATCCCAACCGCCTTTTGTTTTCAATCGATGCAAGCTGCTTTTCGGGACATGACGTAGAGATGGAGCAGCCTGTCTTCGAGGGCCGACCTGGAAAGCTGCCTCATTGGGCGAGCAATCTGGAGGAAAATGTACCTTGCTCAAAACGAAACTTGCAACATCTTGCAACCTGCATTTTAAAAAACTGCACAGTTTCAATCCGGCTCTGATTCTTTGTCGAGTTTGAATTTACATTTTCGTTATGAGGTCGACAAGAAACTTTTAATCATCCTGCGCGATGGCCGAAAACTTATTGGCTGGCTGAGGACAAAGTGGGTGCAAGTGGGTGGGTGCATTCTTGCTGCTTTCATACGTGCCGCATTTCATCCCTCCCAGCTTTCTGAAGAAGATTCCATTGCTTGAGTCCCAGATGATCTCTGCTATTGAGCTATTGATTCTGTTTCCGTCCTGGCAACTTCATTTCTCGTTTCTCTGCATTTGTCGTCATGAAAGTAATTTATGAAAACCGTTTGAGCAGGACTTTTGATCAGTTTGCCAATTTGCTTGTGGAGCACGTCGTTGAGCGGCACATCATTTTCGAGGAGCCCCAGTGCAGTGCCCAAATTGTTGCTTGAAAATTGCAGCACCGGTTCCTCTGAAACCGCTTCATTGCTGATCCTTTGTGCTGCCCACATGGCTTTTCTTTGAGCGACCCCCGGTCCCGAGAGGTTCATTGCAAGACGAAAAATTAACGTATATGCCCAGTGGTACCGCACAAGTCGGTGGTGGAAGTTTCAAAGATAGGACATCATAGGAGAGGTGAGTTGTTGTGATGCATGGATGGCAGAGCGAATCCACTGATGGACCGAAAGGTGGTTGGAGTTGTGTTTTTGGAGTGGTTGCAATGGTTGCAGTGGTCACCTCACCCACAACTAATGGATGTAGTGTGGTGTAGTTGTAGTGTAGTGGAGTTGTAGTTGTAGTGTAGTGTAGTTGCAGTTGTAGTTGTGGTGTGGTGCAATGAGTGTAGTGTAACGTAATGTAGTGTAGTGTAGTGTAGTGTAGTGTGCTGTAGTGTAGCCTAGTGTACTGTAGTGTAAAGTAGTGTAATGTAGTTGTAGTTCTAGCTGTAGTTGTAGTTAGTGTAGCGTAGCGTAGTGTAGCGTAATTAGTGTAGTGTAGTGTAGTGTAATGTAGTTGTAGTTGTAGTTGTAGCTGTAGTGTAATTAGTGTGGTGTAGCGTAATTAGTGTAGTGTACTGTAATTAGTGTAGTGTAGTGTTGTGTAATGTAGTGCAGTGGTCGTAGTTGTAGTTGTAGCCCAGTGTAGTGTAGTGTAATAGTGTAATGTAATTAGTGTAGTGTAGCGTAGCGTAGTGCAGTTGTAGTTGTAACTGTAACTGTAGTAGTAGTTGTAACCGTAGCTGTAGTAGTTGTAGTTGTAGTTAAAGTTGTAGTGTAATTAGTGTAGTGTAATTAGTGTAGTGTAATTAGTGTAGTGTAATTACTGTAGTTTAGTGTGGTTGTGTGGTGTAGTGTAATTAGTGTACTGTACGGTAGTATATTTTTTGGTGGTAGTGCAGTGTAATTGCAGTTGCAGTTGCAGTTGTAGTTGTCTATCTATCTGTTTGTCTATCTACCTACCTACCTATTTGTCTATCTGCAAGTTTGGAAACGAAGCTATCCTGCGAGACTTTCTCGTCTTTTGAGCGTGACAGCATCAGAAGCGCAGCAATTCTGCGAGACTTCCTCAATTTTTGAACTTGACAACGTCAAAAAAGAAGCTATTCTGCGAGACTCCCTCAATTTTTCAAGTTGACAACATCAAAAACGAAGCAATTCTGAAATTCTGCGAGACTCCCTTCAAAAAGGGAAAGTTGAGTGCAGAGCTGACAGCCTCGTGCCAATGCGTTTTGCGACTTTTCCACTCCACCTGTCTCAAGTGCTGCGCCTGCCACGAAAAAGTGAGGCCAGGTCATACGAAGTGCTGCACCTGTCACGCAAAATCATCTGCCCAAAACTGAAGATCTGATGCTTCAAAATGTAACCCATCTCAGGAAATCAGCGCCCGGACCTCCTAACATCTCTGATGAACATGTCTCTTGTACTGCGCCTGGCACGGAAAAAGTATCTTTCCAGATCCTCTTCAAATGTCACATGCCTGCCATCGTTTTTGGAAATGCAACAAAATCCTCACGTTTTGCTCATTTTTGGAAAGGTGCAGAATCCCCTGCGCCCGCCACGCAAAAACGAATCTGAACCTTAAAAAGTAAAAAGTGATCCGAGCATGTGGTGTTCTTAGCATTTTGACTTGGAAACGCGCTTCGCGCCACAACGGCGTGCACTTTTTCGACATGTCAACTTCCAAAAATGTTCCGAACATGAGGTGTTTTGTGCATTTGACTTGGAAATGTGCTTCGCGCCACAACCGCGTACACTTTTTAGACATGTCAACTTCCAAAAGTGCTCCGAACATGAGGTGCTTTGTGCATTTTGACTTGTACGTGGGCTTCACGCCACAACGGCGTGCACTTTTTCGACATCTCAACTTCCAAAAGCGCTCCGAACATGAGGTGTTTTGTACATTTTGACTTCGAAATGTGCTTCGCGCCATAACAGCGTGCAACTTTTCATCTCTCATCTGGCCAGATGGCTCCGCACCCGCCGCTTGAGCGAGCCTACTTTTCGACCCTCCGGGGCCACGAATCATTGGAAAAACACAGTGATTCGCGACTTTTCTAGCTCTTCGCGCGCCTGCATCTTCTTTCTTCTGACTCTTTCTCGTCTGTGATCTTCTTTCTTCTGACTCTTTCTCGTCTGTGATCTTCTTTCTTCTGACTCTTTCTCGTCTGTGATCTTCTTTCTTCTTCTCTTCTCTTCTCTTCTCTTCTCGTCTCCTCTCTTCTCTTCTCTTCTCTTCTCTCCTCTTCTCTTCCCTTCTCTTCTCTTCTCTGATCTTCTCTGACTCACCCCACTGCTTTTTCATCTGCATGTCCATATTGTCAGAAGTTTGACTTCCAAATTTCCTTCGATGATGCCAATGCCAGTGGTGCCGGGCCGTTCCGGGGCGGAAGTTTTGACCGAGAGGAAGGCCATTTCTTCTCTGAGCCATCGTTTCTTTGAGTAATTTATTCTCTGAGCTATCAAAAACTGCGTTTCACTCACTTCGTCCTTTTCATCCAGCCGCTCTATGCAATGTTTCGCTCTTTTCCAAATTTCCTTTGGTGACCTTGCATAATGACTCATAATGTTTAACTTCGAGAGCAGGCAAGAGAGAAGAGGAGAGAAGGGGAGAGAAGGGGAGAGAAGGGGAGAGAAGGGGAGAGAAGGGGAGAGAAGAGGAGAGAAGAGGAGAGAAGAGGAGAGAAGAGGAGCAGAGGGGGCATGATAATTTCCAGAAGGAGAGGCCTGGCACAATATCTAGAATTATCTAGACACCCTCAATTGACAAGCGAAAAGAACATCATCGGATTTGTCTTACTTCATTTTGGGACCTTTGATCACGCACACTGTAGATACGTTCGCTGTTTGATTTGGTTTGCTAGGAAAAAGTCTATGCAGATATCTACCTTGGGACAATGTTGATCCGCGGAGAGAACGTGTGCCTCTTTGGTGAGGTGCCCGCCTTTGAACAATTTTGAAGTGGACAACGCAGAAGATTCGTTTTTCTCGTTCACCGAATCACAAATGTGAAGGGGATGCAGCAGGGATGTGCGCAAAACCAGTATTGTGTGAAACACTGAACCAAATCAGACGTTTATATTTCTTGTATTTGCCAATGTTTTGTAACATGACGTGACAATTTTCATTGGAAGATGATCTAACCATGAAGATGGAATCATGAAAATTGTTTCCCAGATTCTACGATGATATCTAGAGGGGGTTGCATCTCGCTACATGCAAAACTGTTTGTGTGCTGTTGTGATGTGCCGCCATGGGTGCCATGGGAGTGCCAACCGGAATATTCGGAATACTGAAAGTTGCAAAGAAGTTGGACTTCAATGTCACTAAGTGCCGCATTTCTCCTCTAGTTTCTGTCGGCCTTTTAAGAATCTTAGAGCGTTTAGAGCCACTGACTGGGAGGCTCTCAAATAAGTATTTTTGCAGTTTTTTTTCAGTTGGCTTTTCAACCTGTACTTCAGTTTCCTTTGAATCTTCAGTTTCACAGTTTCATCAGTTTTTTGTTTTTTATCGTTTTTTATCAGTTTTTTTTTTTGTCTTGGGCATCATTTTGGACCTCTTTTCAGGCCGCTTTTCGCCAGTTTCTGTAAATCTATCAAAAAATCGACACGTTGAAAAAACACCTAGTTTTTTTATCGGTTATTTATCTTTAAAAAAACATGTATTTCGTTTTTTTTTTTAAAGGTTCAGTTTTCTTTTCGTTTTTTGGTTTTCTTTTTGTTTTTTTGTCCGTTGAGGTTTGTAGATCGAACTGAAGAAAAAACAAATTGAAAACAAAACCGAAAAAAACTGAAACCAAACTGAAGATTGAACTGAAAAAAACTGACAAAATAAATCAACATTTCCAATCTCTGGCCAGCAAAGAATATCATAATGTTGGTCTCAAAACTTTCACTTTGCATTTTCAAACTTCATGAATATGTCTTTCTGAACTTGCTTGACCTTGCTATATGTTTTCATGGATATTCTCTATCCAAATTTATTGGGTAGCCTCAAACTCCTCAAATTTGCTCTAGGTTGCCATATATCAGGTGGACCCAGACCGACAAGATGGTTTGCGAGAGGTTGTGGCTTTGGAGGGTTTGCGGAGTTTCATTGCAGATTTACCAGTTGTAGCAGTTGTAAGACAATGCCCTAGGGCGAGTGTTTTGCAAGTGTTAGTAGTCAATTGTGTACTACGTACCATGCTTGCAGTTTCAAAACGTTTCAGGCGAATTTTACCAGATGCCTGCAAGTCTTTATATGTTCGAAAGGCTCCACTAGCCTATGTCCTGGCAAAGGAGGCTCAAAATGAGGCCGGACTCCAGCATTCCACAACTGTTTTTTTTCTGTGTTGCTTTGCTTTTTTGCTTTTGACGCCAGGCCTCCGATGGCAAGAAAGGAATGGACCTTTTCGCAGATGCTGCTCGACTTCAGTGGCAAAAGTCTGTATCGTTTGCGGCAAGAACTTTTTTTCGGAGGCCTTGATTTGGACAGTCCCTGGTAGGTCCATGTGTTGTTTGTGCTATGGAGGTCTCCTCGAAGCAGTAGGAAAAGCATGGAAAAACAAATCAGACGACATCGACTCGCCGTTTGAGCCAAGGCCGAGCCATGATGGAACAACTGTGCCCGTCATCAAAAAAGTCCTTGCTGCACTCAGAGTTTTCTATTCATAGCTCTGGAGGTTCTGTGGGTTTTGCATTGGAAAATTGGCTTTGACAAACAGGACTCAGCTCCTTTGGAACATTTTGGGACAAGCTTGTGGAACACGGATCCATCGGCAACTCGTTCTATGAAGAATTGCGTGATCCGTCAGCTGGCTTCAAGCAGCTTGTGACTTGCACAGCTTCAGGCTCATGAAATCACAGCCAGAGGGGCTGCACGTTTTGAACAATGAAGGATGAAAGCCTGCAGCATTAGGGACGTGGCTAACGCACAGGATAGCCATATTGTGTGCTCTTGTCAAGAACAGATTGCACTACTGACCAGAACACAAACTGACCATCGAGAACCGTACTGTTGTACAGTTTTGAACGGTTTGCACGTGCTTATGGTAGATGAGGTGCGGAGAGCATTGGTTCCTTTTCCAATTACATTAATCTAGTATAATCTAGTTATATATTATATGATATTTGTATATATTTGTATCATTTTGTATCGCTATATCAGGCTATATCATTGTATAATTATCTATCACGTTATCACGTGGCACCGTGCTTACGGGGTGATGCCAGGTCTTCGAGACCGTCGCCGCGATCACGACTGTGCGCTGTGTCGAAGTGTGTCGAAGCGTGTCGAGCTTTGGGAAATTTGCAGCTTTCAGAGAAGGTACAAGCACTGGCGTGGAAAGAGTAAGTTCTACTGTGCTGGCCGCTGCATCACGGGCGGAGAGGTGTGCTGTTAACGCAGTCGATCCAGCCCCCAAACAGATGCATAGTAATGGGGTATCCACGCAGCTTCTAGGCAGCGCAGGAATTATGTATGCACTTAGTGCATGCATTCAATTGACTTTTTCAAAGAATCTATATGAATAGAATCAAACATGTCGTCATGTCGTGAATCTTTTGCGGGAGTTGCTTCCAGGCTTGTTATGAGCGCCTCCTCTGCAGCATTCTACTTTATGCAAAAAAACGTTCTTCTTTGCCGTCAACAGCTTCTGATAAGTATATATAGTAATAAGTGATAAGGTGTGATACGTATTTCTTTCGGGATCTTTCCGGAACCTACAAAATAATGGCTGGCAATTTTAGCTTGACCAGTCTTTTTTGCTCCGCAGATTTTTCACTACAACTCAACCTCTGCTTTACTTGAGCACGTGAGCATCATAGCATATCATAGCATCACGGCAGGGCGAGTGCCCCATTGCGTGCTTGGGTGGTTTGAGCTGTGCGAGTTTAGCCACCTGGCCACTGGGAGGCACTCAGACCGTCGGACGACATCAGACGACACCGTCGGACCTGATCAAATTTTTGTGCTTCGAGTGCTTCGATCATCCGATGTTCTTAGCACAGCACACTGCAGTCGTTTTGATCAGCACCAAGGATTTGCATTCTCGTTCCAAGCGCCTTGCGCCTCCATGTTTGGGAAGCATAACATATCTTTTGAACGCTTTTGAAATGTCGTTGTTCTTGTCTTGTTTGCGTAGCTTTCCCTGCTAATGCTCTTTCAAGTTCAGGCCATAGAAAAATGCAGGCAATGTGCAGCATCAAACTTATCTGTTGCTTGTCTATCTCGGCCTGCTTCAGTCGAGGTACTTCGCGTTTGTCTTGCCACGTTTGCAGAGGCCCAGCGGCACAATGTCGAATCAATTGTTAAGATGATTGAATAATAACTTTGCAAATTTATCACATTTACGGTAACAATAGACAATGGTCAATAGTATGTTTTTGAACAGCTGAGGTACTCCTGCAGGGAACACCATGTGTGAACATCTACAACATACATATTATACATATAATATATGTACATAAGATATAATATTGTGAGGTGGCCACAAAATCCGCAACCATGGCAACAAAGGCAGAATGCCCCAGCTTTGCTGGTGCCCGCCTCGCTTGCGCTATTCGTGGCGACCGTCTCCCCAGCCTGTCTTTGTCCCAAGATCCAAGCTGCAGTGAGACTGCAGCTGCAGCGTGTTCAGAGTGCTGAGCAAAGAATGAAACCTGGCCATGCCTGTCAGACTAGGCTGATCTAGGTCACAAAAATTGGGCTTGTCCTACTTGTTTGAGTGCGCTAAATGTATTTTGCAGGATACTTGTGTCATTGCCTATACACAGATGTATCAGATGTACACAGGCAGCTTCAAAGACTTGACTGCTTGATCGACCAGCCATTGAAGAGCTGAATCGCCAGCAAAGAATGTTGACGAATCATGGTAAGTTGATCTATTTGGCTGATTTGCGTGCATAGCATGGAGTATCACGGAGGCATCATGAAGCATCGAAATTTGTGTATGTGACTGGTTGTGACTGGTTGTGACTGGTTGTGACTGTGCATGTCAGGTCTTTTTCCTACTGGCTACGTGCTGCAGCGATCCAGGCATCATTCCACCAAGGAAATTCGTGTTGGCAACAGGCGCGCAATCATATTATCACCCGTGACAACCAATGCGCAAAGAATCCTATTTTATGTTCATTTGGATGTCCCTTTTGCCAAGTAACTCTGGAAATTATTCTGTGCGGCGACGTATGTTTTTTTTCAGGAAGGCAGTTGAACAGAAACCTGAATCCTTGGGTTCCTTGGACGCGATCCATAGCGACCCTGTTGGAGCAACACACAGTGTGACACATATAGTGTGACACATAGTGACGCAACGCAACACAGTCGGCCCATGGCCCGCAGGCAACCGGGCTCAACTAGCCGAGCTTCTGGGCTACGATCTCCTTGGGCCAACTGGACGGGTGTGTCATGTGGGTGTCGTTTTTTTTTTCCATGTGCAAAACAGAAGGGACACGTTGGGATTTCTGGCAGACCTCTTAAGAACTCAAACATCTCAAACATCTCAAACATCTCAACGTTGGCATGTTTTGAAGGAGAACAGGCTTCAGGGTCAAAAATGGATGCCCCTTTGAAATGGTGGCGCATGTAGCATGTGGCCGTGCAGCGGCAAACTTGCTGTTGGAAGTTTCACCAGGAGAGGAACCTTGCGGAGACCCTTACATGGATGCTGCAAACATGGTCAGGGCCTTCCGGGACCTCATCTGTTAGGACATCGCAGGACTGAAGCGAAAGAGTGTTTGCACAGCATTCAATCCTCAATATTCCTCAGTCAAATTTTTAGCAGCATTGAAACACCACAGTCTTCCGCTACTCGCCCAGAACACACAGTACACAAACAGTTCGCAAACATGCTTCAGGTGCCAGAGGCACTTCGCGCAGAAGGATACCGTTGGTTCAGGGCTTGTGAATCAGGGATCAGGCGGTACATGAATCATTCAATGAGTTTAGGAACCGGTTGAAGTGTGTTGAAACACAGAAATGGAAGCCTGCTGGCACGGCTGGCAGCGCATCTCCATAGAAGATCATAAAAGGCCTAACCTGCGGATGGTGTCGCCTAGGTGTCACACCTGTCAGATCATTCGACCTCCACGCGCATCGCATTGCAAAGACTGTGACCATTGCGTGCCTTGATTTTGGAGACAAAATGAGACAAAGATGAAAGCGAATGAAAGTGGCTCAAAGTGCTTTGTCAACCTAAGTCGTGTACTTTAGGTTGCAAAAGAGTCACCCTGCAAAATAGAATTCCTTTTATTTCCTTTTCACGTTTGCAGAGCTATTTTGGAGGAATGCATAGGAATGCTGAGGTGCTGCGGTACGATCATCATTGCCCTTTCGTGAACAATTGCGTGGGCCAACGGAGCCTCGACGGCACTGGCGCTTTTTTTTTTTGCTTGAACGATGGAACTGCAGCTGGGAATTACAAAAACAATCGAAAACACCCTTGGCAAAGCGATTTGCTCAGGAACTATCACTTTTTCATCGGTTTCACGACCGTGGCCATTTTCCTGGCAATTATTGTTTTGCCAGCAATCCTGTGGACCTTCTCCGGCGAGGGCCGGGCACCACAGCCCCGAGTTTTCCACATTTACCGCATTTGCCTCTTCCTGATTAATTATCAATCTTATTCAATCTTCCACTCCCTCCCATAGAGCCCTTGATAGTCGATAGCATTGATAGCTCATTGTAACACATTGAAACCTTGTGGGCCTTGCTGCAAACTTCATTTACAATCTGTCATGTTCAACTCGAATCTGTATCCATTTGTCAAATTGAATTTGAGGTGAGAACGGTGAGAACAAAGAGGCTCACGGCTCATTTGGCTGGTATCGTGTGGTGGCCAGAAGCCCAGGCCCTGATCCCTTTAGAACCATGTGGCGCCATGCAGTCCACGTGTCTCATGTCCATCTCCTGGCATCATATGGCATCTCATGAATCTTATGGTTATGTGACTTATATGTGACATTATGTGACTTATGTGTGATTTATGTGCTTGCAGACCTCATGTGGTGACCCATGTCGTACGCTGGTTTCTTGCCCGAGACATTCTTGGTTTGAGGTGCTGCTCGGCTGCGTTGCAGTGGCAGTTGCGGCCCTGATGTTGGCATCGGCGCCCAGAACACTGAGAGTGGGAGCAGCCATGATTCGAATGAAACTGGGAGCCAAGGAATGGAAGAATGGCAAGCACAACATGGCACGTTGAAGTTGGTTGCATGATGTTGCATGAATCTTCTTTGTAATTATAACATATTGATTGCTAGTTATAGGGTGTTATGCGTTCAAGGCGTGGGTTAGCAGGTTAGCCCAAACGCAAGAGACCGAAGGCACGGAATCACAAGCCACTCTGGCGGCCCAGAGCTGACAACCCTTGAACACAATTCTCACCCACATCCCAGCAGAAAACCAGAACCATTCATATCCATTCACTATCCGCTGGACAAAATGCGAGGGGAGCGGAGAGAAACATCTTGAAACATCTTGAAACCCTTTTTTTTCGATCTGCGGAGATGTACCCCATAGTTGGCTCGCTTGGCCGGTTTCCTGACAAAGGTGAGAACTGTCGCAGAAGGTTATGCTCCAGGGGAGCTTCAAAATTGCCAGTCTCAAGACTTGAAAGGAGGACCTCCAAGTTGCTTCGGAGATTCTAATGCTAACTTTAAAATATTTTACAAGCAAGGAAACCAAGGTTGGGTTTACAGCAACTCTAGTCTAAGGTTTGGTTTTTTCCATCCATGTTGTGTGCCTGAATCATAAGCACCACGTTCCCCACACAGGCAGTGGCGTAGGTTGGGAGGTTGGGAGGTTGGGAGGTTGGGAGGTTGGGAGGTTGGGGCAATCCGCTTCGCAGCTCAGAGTCTCAGAGTGTTTCAGGTTCTGCTTTGGATCTACCATCTTTGGCTGGTCTTCAATGGCAAGACAACCAAGGCAAGAATCCTGCAACACACGGCACCGTATCCACCACACGGCACCGTATATGTATCCTGCAGTCGTTTCAGGGTGTGAAAAGATGTGGACTGGTGACTGGTTGACAACCGAGACGTTTTGAAACATCTTGTGTCAAGACAAATTAACAATTGTTCCGTACTGTTCCATACTGTTCCGTTTTGTTCCATCGTTGTTCCTGTTGTGTCAAATTGTGTCAGAGCTGGTAGGAGCACTGGAGACAGTTGGACCTCGACAGCGAGCCCACTTTGCTGGCACCTCGGGGCCCTCGGTTGTTGAGGCCTTTCGATTTAGCCCGGAAGCCCATGGAAGCCCGAAGCCGCATGAAGCCGCATGAAGCCGCATGAAGCCGCATTGGCAAGTCCAGATGGAGTGCGGAAAAGATTGGAAAAGGATTCTAATGGATTGAAATTGAAAAGTATGGCTAAGACTCAGAGGTTCTCAAGAGAGATTTGGTTCAGGTACTCAGAGGTTCCTGAAAACTGTTCGCTGTGCAGCTTGAGGTCGACGAAGATGCTCTGGCTTGAAATCTTTGGTTTTCTGGAGCAAAATTCAATAAGTTGGCTCAGCGGGGTCATGTTTTAGGCTCCTGGGTCTGTGGTTGTCCAGGAGGGTTTGCACAGCGTTGGAGAAGGCATTCACTCATTACGTTACAGTGCAACACTAAACACGTCAAAATGCTTGCATGACATTTGACAAAACAATGATGCCTCTGATTTAAAGCATCATATTTGTTTTATCCCGCTTCACCTTTACGTTCCCAAAGGATGTATAGCAATTGCCGAGTGAAGCCATCAATTGAAGTCATCTTCAAAGCTGGACTGTCCTCAGGGGAACAGGTGACTTCCCTCGCATAGGGTTGTTCACTGGCGTTTGAAACCTGCAGAGGAAAAAGAAGTGGCTCGCACTGGCTCGCACTATTCCATATTTGGCATCCTTGTGTTCGGGTTCATGGCCTAGTTGGTCTAGAAAAATGATGCTACTTGATACCAATCATCCTTTGAATAGAGAAGCTTTGCACATCTTGGCATGACCTTTGATGTTTTGGCTGCAGATCTGTGACAAAGCACAGTAGAGTTTCACCGGTAGTGGCCAAGCCATTGAGGTGTGTTGGAGGCGCATTAGTCATATTTCCAGAAGTTTTCTGCTTGTTTTTTTTTGATAAAGCTCCCCTCAAGCACACAGGCAGGGTGTAACGAGGTCTTTGACACCTTATTGATGCAAGTAATTCCGATGGTTTGCCGGCCCTGTGCGACTAATTTAAAGTTGAGAACAGATCACCCTCATGGAAGTGCGTGGAGGGTGAGGTCCTGACAGGAAGAGTCAGCACGAACAGTGGCAGGAACATTGTCAGCTGAAGGCTGCCACCACGCGCCAAAAGATGTCAAAAGATTTCAAAGTATCTCCATGCCCTGCCAGACCAATGATATGCACACGTGCCAAGATTAATTGCTGAATGGGCCAATTCATGCCAATCCTTATGGAGGTCACGCAACGCGTTATGTCCGTTATGTAATCATCGGAATCCACCCATGAAACAACATGCTATTGAGATCTATTGAGGCCCGTTGTATACATCAACCGATTGAAATTCGTCCCCATCAGAATATACAGTCCGGTTTCCATGGAGCACAGTCAGATCAGCCGACCAGACAATGACAGTGGACTTTTGCATTGTTTGAGTTGTGTCCAAGACATTCCAACATCTGAACATTGGAGGATTATTGGAGGCAATGGATGGCGAAGCTGCAGGTGGAAACGCTCTCAGTGGGCTGGTGGAAGGGTGGAGAATCAGCTGCATAAGTCATTCAACGAACTTAGGGGATCTTACAGGAACAAAATCTGAGGAGCTCTGAGGACATCTGAGGACAATGAGTTTGCTGCCTCAAGGAGGAACAACTTCGAAAGTACTTTTCAAACAATTGACTTACTGGAATTGGATTCAAGGTGCATACAGCATCTCGTGGGTGACATGTATAATTGATATTAACTAATAGAAGTTAATCAAATGTATACAATGATACAATATAATATAATACAACATAATATAATATAATTATACTACAATGTAATTCTGATAGTTAAATTATACAATAATATCATATAATGACTTTCGGAGTCTTTCGGACTCTTGCGTAGTGGGATTGCTCAGAGTGCAAGTGAAAGAGGTGGACTCCATGTCGACTCCAACGGGACCTGCCGGGGGAGGCGATGCTGATGGCACGCATCAACCTCCTGGATGGCCCGACTTCCTTCAAGCTGCTTGGAATGAAACATGAGAAACATATATATATATAATTATATATATATTATAATATATAAAGATATATATATAGAAACAATTCAAAACATCAGCTGCCAGAGATGACTTGTGAATATTTTTGACTTGTCAAAGCATTCCACAACGACGGGAACTTGCTGCATTTTGATACATTTCGCAATTCTTCACAACCTTCTTTGACCCTCTTGAACGCTCTCCAATAGATCCAGATGCCATTGGTGTTGGTTTCGTGGTAGCATACACCGTTCTGCGCGATCCGAATCTAAGGGATCAGAAGACATGGTCCAACGTGGTGGTTTGTTCGATGATGAGAGGTGCCTTGGGTGCTATGTGCAATGTGGCAAGACGGTGAAGATCATCTGAGATCACCTGGGATACGATGATTTGAGATGACTGAACACTACTGAACGACTATTTGAGATGACGTTTGTATCGTTTGTATCGTTTTTCAGAGTGAAGACTTGAAGACCAGCATCGGACAGCACCAGGTTGGCCTTCGACGTAGGAAGCGCAGTAGCCGAGCAGGCGATGGCATTTGTGTTTCACCCGAACAGATGAAAACGGATCTGACAGATTCTGACAGGCCCTACTAGTAACACCTCAGAAGATTGTTACTGAACCCCACCAAACTTTGGTCACCAAACAGTCCAACTTGGCTTCTAAGTGCCCTAGCCCGTTTCCACACACAAGTGAATGAAGAGGCCATGCTGATCACCATCCTTTCAAGAAGAACTGTAGTGCATAATTAAGATAGGAGAGACTGCAGCTTTGTAGGGAAAGATGAGCACTTAAAATGTTAAAAGGGGTGAGCCATTGAACAGCAAACAATCAATTCTAAGTTTCTGGCAAAGGTTGTCACCTTTGTTCGATTTCCACATCTTTACTTATAACGTTATTGAATGCCAACATATTCTAACTATTGTTTCTTTTGTCATCTGTCCCCCCGGCATAAGTGCAATTTTATTGTGTTTCATTGCGGTGGACAGGTCCGGTTGAATCATTGATGTGATCTTCACAGACTTGCAAAGACAAACACCACCGCTTGATTTTTTTCCGTGTCTAAATTCCATGTATCGGATGTTGTCGGACCGTTGTCGCATGTCGCCAAAGTCTAAAGTCGGCGTAGGTCATTGCGCAGCAAGCCGGGCATCCTCCTCGGAGCTGAGACAGTGGACATCGATGGCAGTTGGATGGTCAAAGCAGAGGTGGTGACGTATGCAATATCCATCAATATCTCCATAAGAATCATAAGACAGGAATTGACCCAATTTGACCCATTTGATTCAGACGGCAATTTGCACAGAAAGGCAAATGTATTAGAAATTCTGCCAAAGCACTGCTGATCTTACCGAAATTCTATTGAATTTTGCTGCGAGACCGAGGCGAGGTGACCTCCAAGATGGTAATGCCCTGGCACCAACTGGCGTCTTGACTCAAAAGTCGTTGCAATTCCGATCTTTGGCAGAAACGTTTTAAAACGTTGCAGGGAAGCAAATCGAAACATCATGGAACATGATGACACATGAAACTAGAGCAGCAAGCAGAAATGAATCATCGAAATGGCTGGACTAACAGATCTTTATGTTTCTCGCACCTCATGGTTCTGTGTCATCCACTAGGAATTGCTCGGCCGGAAACGCCTTTAATGGTCATGAGCTCAGGGTTTGGAAGCCGCACGTTTCTCCACGCTGATGAATACTCTAGCTTTCATGGCGTTCCAGCTTTCATTCTGGCTCGAACATGCTTCAATCTCATGTAGGTCTCTCTCTCTCTCTCTCTGTCTCTGACTTCTGACGAACCCTTGTATTGACTAATTTATAGATGTATACACATTGTATAGATGTGTCATAGAGTCATAGATAGTCATAGTACCTTATAATGTTTCCTGTTTGATCCACCTGGTGGTCACATGCAGCAACACGAGTCTCTCGTTGACAGTTACGAATCGACTCGAGGCTTATGTGGACAGAGCGTCCTTCCCAGGTTTCCTGGATGAGACCGAGTTCAAATGTGCCCTGGGGCGGCTGGGGCGGAGTGACTGATCAGTGCGGCTGTACAGGGTTTGTGATGGTTTTTGGTGTTTTTGCATGTACTTGTTGGATCCAGAAAAACAAACCAAGCTGTACAAGAGTTGCCTTTTCTCAGCTTTGGTCACACTGATTGGCCGTTTTGGAGTGCCATTTGCAGTTCCAAGCTGAACGACCTTGAACTCTGCAGCAACATATTGGAGAGAAATTCAAGACATGAGAGACTATGAACGTCTATGGACATGAGACATGGGGAAAAATGATGGGTCGGAATCCACGGAATCCAAGGCATCATCAATCTCTCCACGGTTTTAATTCCACGTCAGAGAGCATCAGCTATCAGCTGGCTGTCTCTATCAGCTGTACGTCATTCCAAGTCATGGGAGATGGGCACATTGAGCTGACGCGCGAGTTGCGCGAACCTGCTTCTCCGGCCCTGTCGCACCCAGAGCAACAAAGATGTTGTGGCCGACGTGTCTTGCTGTTTTTCGTGATTTTACATAGCTGCACGTTACTCTCAGAGATCTTGGCCATTCTGAACTTCCTGATCTTTGCTAACTATTCGATGATGTGTGCCATGACTGTGCCATTGCTACTCTCTGGTATGGTTTGTGGCCATGTTGCGTGGAGAGCAGAACTAACACATTTGGATTGCTCCTTCCTTCCGTTGAAAACGCAGACATGGTATTGGAAGGCTCTTCTGTGGATGCCACTGGGTCTATTTCAAGGAGTCATTGTTTTGTTGGCCTGGGATGATTATTTGGAGCAGTCCACCTACGACGAATCTGAGTTTTTTGAAGCTCCTCCAGCTCCTGCCCCGGCAGACACCGGAGAGGGGCTGAGAAGAAGGGACAGCAACAGAAGCGAAGCTGGGAATGACTGGAATCGTTTTCATTGCAAGGCAAGGTGTTACAACTGTTACAAGTGTTACCTGATTTCCATTGATTTCCATGATTATAGCAAGTGTTTTAAGATTTTGAACCTTACTCGAATCCTCTGAAGCAAGAATTGCATGCGCTTCAAGACATAGATTGAATATCGTGGAATTGAATAATGAAAAATCACTATGTTTCACCACTATGCATGGTTACAAATACATTAATTATATGTATATATATATATGTTATGTTATGTGATGTGATGTTATGTTATGTACTGTAATGTAACGTAACGTAATGTAATGTATGTATGTAATTGTGCAATGTATGTAATGTAAATGTAAATGTAAATGTACATGTAAATGTAAATGTATACATGTAAATGTAAATGTAAATGTAATGTCATGTGATGTGATGTGATATGATATGATATGATGTAATGTATGTATGTAATGTAATGTTATGCAATGTAATGTCATGTAATGTAATGTTGTGTAATGTTATGTAATGTAACGTAATGTAATGTAATGTATGTGATTGAAGATACACAATAGATAAATAATATAATATATATATATGTGATAGATACAGTAAATAAACGCAATCAATATGTAAATCAACAGATGAACAAACAATCGAATATATATATATATATGTGAACGGAATAATAAAAGGATTAAAACACAAACCAATATGTGTATATACATTCAATAATAATTAATATATATATATATACACTATACATATATATATATATATACATAAATAGATAGTTGTGATTGTAGTGCTGAATGTTTGCTTTCAATCAGCGCATGACTCCCCTTTGTTGGACCGGGATGTCTGCTGGGAGTCGCCGTGACACGCCGTGACACGCCGTCACAGGCAGTTTGTGCTCTTTGTGAAGGTTTACCAGCCATCACTGTGATCACCTGTGCTTGGTGCAGTCTGGATTCTCCAGGCCTAGAGACACCCTTAAGTATAAGGAACATCGCTGGCAAAAAACAATGCAAACTGCGTTCATTATATATAATGTGTATATAATATATACACGTATATTACTGTATATATATACATCAATAGAACACAATTGATCTCAATTGTTTGATATTGTTCATCACATGTTTTTCTGTTCTTTTAGATTCTTCTTGTTTTTTTTTATTGTTTTCAAACTAACCTTTTTAAGTCGTGGTGGCCGATGGTTGTTACGTTGATCCCCTGAGGCGATCCATTTACGACTTTTTTGTCGGCTGAGAAGTTTTTGTTGCGAATTTTGGGTTTCGTCCTTTTTCTTTCAACGGGCTTCGGAATTGTGGAGCTGGACTTCTGCTGCTCTGGCAAGCTTGCTAAGAAAATGCAGGAGTCCGTCGGATACGAAATCATACACCTCCTTTTCAGGGTCAGTGAAGTGCTGAGCAGAACTGTCATGCATGTGATGTTCGTGCTTTGGATGAAATTGCAGAAACCGTTTATTTATTATTGTAGATTTATGTAGTGCTCCAGAAAGGCTAGATATATCTGTGGCAGGTAGAGATTCACACCTTTGCTAGATATATATTGGTTGCCCCTTTTGACTCGACGAACGTTGGCATGGACGACACAGATGCTGTTTGGAGTGTCGCCTCGTCGTAGCCGATTGTAGCCTGAAAATGAGGTACACAACAGATGTTACATCAGCTGAGGTAATCACTACAAGACGACTTTGCTGGTTCTGGTGGTGTCCGTCTGCATCAAATTTCATTTTGTCCTTCTCGCTGCTCTTTTGGTACGGAGGCGATGAGAAACGTTTTCTGGTGCGACTCCTCTGCAGTGTGCCTTGCACCTGGGTGACTCTGACAGAATTTGTGCCATAACGCAACTGCCAATCGAATCCAATCGATGAAGAAACCAAACCCTAACTTTATCCAACTTTATCCAACTTTATCCCTTTGCAAGTCGGAACTTTCAAGCATTAACAAAAAGCTGGGTGATATATGGTGATATCACATATTTCAGAGGTTTTTTTCCCAGACTGTTGACCAGGGCTTGTACCCAGTGTAATCTTCTGGCCACCCGTGTTGACCTGTGTTGAGCCGTGAGCCGGTGATGAGGTGAATGTGTTCTTTTTTGTGGATTCACCATACAAGCGCAAGGCTGCCCGACGAATTTCAAGGTGGTTGGAGCTAAGATTTCTACTGGAAGTGGTTGCCATGCCATTGCTGGTCTGTTGGGCAGTGGCAGATGCTGATGCGTGGGATGCCCTTAAGATGCAGATTACGAATCACCGTATCATCTTGGTGAGTATGCTGGTGTGTCTCATGATCTATTTTAGTCTCTGGCTCTTCATGCAGTTTCAGGTCATCCGCCAGATCGATCAGATTGACATCTTCACAGCCAGCGAGCGTGGAGATTTGCTTCGAGTGAAGCAAGCCATGGAACAGCTGGTGGCTGAGGTCAGAGAGATGACGTGTAGCGCCTCAGCAGAGATCGATTTGAACAAACCCGACGTGGATGGCAACACTCTGCTGATGTTGGCCGCCAGACAGGGCCATGCTGAGGTCCGGAAGTCGGGAACGGGAACTGAAATAGGGCCAACAGGATCATATAGGATCCATACGGTATGGCCAACAATGGTGGGAGGTCCTGCCCTGAAATGACATGGGGCTAATGGCTAATCGACATCGGCCAATGTGTGTTGTTCTTGTTGTTCGGGTATGGCGGGCATGAAGCACAACCATTCCACAATCATCCGCTTTGCAATATGTTGCAATCAAAAATCAGATGTTTTCTGAGTTGATTGTTTGATACGTTTGATTGATTTGAAGCATATTTGAAGCATATTTGAAGCATATTTGAAGCATATTTGAAGCATGTTGAAACACAGCGGAGGTTTGCGATTTCCTAGTGAAGCAAGGGGCCTTCATTGCCATCGTACAGAAGGGTCAGAAAACATGGCGGAACTGGAGCAAAGCTACATGGCGAGATTGGACTGCGTTGCACATGGCTGCGAGGCACAACAAGGAACAGGTGCCCCGGCGGAGCCGCAGGGACCTTAAAGGACCGCAGAATTCTTGCGGGATCTTGCGGGCAGCTTGTTTTATTATTTTTATTCAGGAACATCAACAGTTTAAAGACTTTTAAAGTCCATAGATGTCATAAGCTAAATAAGCTACGTGTAGTTCAATTCTACCATTTCTACCCAAGCAAACTTGGACCATCTTGGACCTTGGATTTTGTTGTCTGAATCTCCAGCCACTCCAGCCTTCGCTTAGGTGATAGGAGTGCTTATCGACAATGGTGCATTGAAAGAAAATCAACACTTTGTGGATGCGACGGGACAGACCCCGCTGCACATTGCAATCGCTGCCAACCAAGTCCAAGCTGCTGAAGTTCTGGTGCTGAAGTGCCCAGCTTGGATTTCAGCCCAGGACGGTACGATGGGATTCAGCATGATTCAGCGCTTACTTGTACAATTGAGACCTATTGACTTGAGACACCGTCCAGAATTGGAAAACTGCCTTGTTTTGATACAACATGTTCAAGGCATCTAAAAGCACTTTATGTGAGTGGAAAGAATAATTAGTGCATTTGGAGCCAATGTATTTATTTGGGGAATTCATCCAAATCGATCCAAATCGATCAAGTATTTGCAGTATTTTGCAGTGCCCAGCTGACATATGCAGGACAAGAGAGGAAGAACGCCTATGCATTTGGCACGCAGTGAAAGGTTGAAGGCGATTCTCAGTGCACCGCGGACAGAAGAGGCGGGAATTCCTTCCACCAATTCTTCTCAAAGTTGTCCCAGGCTCTACAGCCGTCACTTGGCCAAAATGATGCCGTCAATTGCCATCACTTCTTTTCCTGGAACGATTTTACGATTTAGTTTGATATAGATTGATGATGATTGATGGTAGATTGTTGCTTTATATTGGTCGTGCGGAAGAATATGCAGTACAACAAACATGTTGAACAATGTTGAACAAACATGTTGAACAAAGTTGCGGGCAACACGTTGTGGATTGAGGTAGGCTGTCTTTCATGGTGGGTGACTGGCATGCGATACCATTGCGCATCTCACGGAAACGTGTGCAGTTGGAAGCACTTGGACTCAGCTCTTACGTCGCTGCCAGCTGTGGTGGAGCACTGGGTCGACTTTGTCTCACAGAAGTTGCTGAAGGTCCAATTACCAATGCCGAGGAAGACTTGGCATTTCGCTTGGAGGATTTGGAATACATCAACGACCGAGCTCAACGCTGTCAGTCCTTTACTGATGCATTGATTGGAGAAGGTGCAGGAGGTCGTGTCTATCGCGCTCGCCATCGTCTCCAGTCATCTGAGTCATCTCCATACTATGCGGTGAAGATCTTTAGAACCAAGGGAAACACAGTGGGACGTGCACCACCTGAGGTGGCTCGAGAATGCGAAGTTGGCACCTGTGTGCGTCAAACTCCTCACCCTTGCATTGTTAGACTCTTCAGTATATTTTTTGATGAAACTTCAGGTTGGATTTGCCCAAACAGATTAGCGCATGTTTATCCTGTTTGCAGAACATAATGTGGTTAATTACATTAGGTTTATCCATTTTCATTCATGGAGTGAATCTTGAATAATGTTTGCATGGGCGTTGCTCCCGTGAGGATTGTATACTTTGGTCATGGAATTCTGTCCAAGCAACCTCTTCCAACAAGTGTTGTACGCCAAAGAGCGTGCCATGATCGGCCAACATGGCTACTTCGGCTATCAGCCACCTCCGCAGACACTGGATTGGCTTGGGCAGATCTTCCTGGGACTGGAGCATATGCATCATCGATTGAATGTCCTTTTTAGAGAGACTTAGCCAAAGCTTAGCCAAAAGAGTTTCAAAGAGTTTGGTAGACATGCAATATGTTTTAATATCATTTTATATCCAACTTTCATGGTTTGCTCAATTGGTGGATTGATGTCGAGATATTTCGCTTGATTCCCAGTGACTCGCTGGTAGAGAAATACCTGGAACCCTAAGGATTCCTTGTTTTGTTGTTGGGAATTGGTAATATATGATTATATATTAATATATATTAATATATTAATTATAATATGATATCTATCTATCTATATATATATACATATATATACAATGTAACACCAGGTTGATGGCCTTTATGTGATGGTCCAAGAGCACTCGAGTTGAGGATTTGAAACCTGACAACGTTGTCATTGACTCGACTCTTTGTGCCAAATTGGCAGACTTCGGTTCCGGACGCTTTGGAGCGTCCACCACGGGAGCATTTTCCTTTGGACATCCACCTGGCACTGTGGGGTATTGCGCACCTGAAGTGCTACAAAGATATGCACATGACGAAAGCGCAGATCTCTATTCGTTCGGAGTTGTGACATGGTTGGTCTTCACCGGAGGCATGCAGAACACCGGTCCTCCCATTTCGCAACAACCCGAGTTTTCCTCTCACTTTTACGATTGGGCGCAGCTACATCAATGCGTGACAGATAATTTCCCTCCTTTTCGAGGAATGGAAGGAGCAGCTGATCCCATCCTCCAAGCACGACAGGCTGGGCAGTTCACATGGTCGTTGTTGCAGGGACCCCGTGAGCGAATGAAGCATCGGGGTATTCGTGCTCATCCCTTGCTGGCGCCTTTGCAACTGCCGAGCTTTGCTGATGGACCAGAACAGGTGAGGAGACCCAGAATGATCAGAATGAGCCGATCACAGTCATGGTATGTCATGGTCTTTTCACATGAGATCTCATTTCCATTCATTTCCTACACCCCCAAGACCCACCCTTTTCATATACTTTCTGGTATTTGCAGATATTTGCAGTACTTTTACTACTTTTGATGAGTTTTGAGGTTTAGATTTGAGAGTCTGAGAGTCTGAGAAAATAATCTACCACAACAAAAATACCAGAATAATCCAGAGGTCATCCAGAGGTCTTGGGGGGAAAAGGGGTCCAGCCGAGGGAATTCGGAATTGTAGTAATTGTCATTATTGTTGTTGTGGTTGTGGTTTGGGTGTTGGTTTTGTGTTTCCATGTTTTTCAGTTTTTCATGTTTTTTGTGTTTTCGGTTGTTTGTTTTTAAATGTTCAGGGCCCTCTCGACTGGAAATTATGTAGATGAGACTCAGGTGCAGCTGTATTTGATGCGTCAAGTGAAATTATATTTTTGTATGAATATATGGCACAGCCATTGGAATTATTACAGTGGTCACAAATGGATAAGTTGCATTTCCCATAAAACCGTGGGTCTGGGGAGTGTCACATACTTATACATATTTAGTATTTAACATGGTAGTTATATACAATGTTATACAGATAGGAAGTGAGCAGATCAGCAGATCTGAGGTGGAACGTTGGCTGCAACGCCGCTTGGAGCTCCGTAAGGGCGACACGGGGCGGCCACGTTTCTCCACAGCTCCAACGGAGCAGCGACCCGCCAGCAGCGACGGCAGCGAGATCGCAGTGTCTTGGAGCGGGTAGAAAAGATGAAAGGCAACGCTCTCGTGCTGTGCAGCTGAAGATGGTTGAAACTGCAAGATTTGTTCGAACAATATCAGAATGAACATGGAAAAACTATGGGAAAATCAAGGAACCACATGGATTTTCACATATTTTAACCACTTGGATGTGTTTTTCGCAACGCTGTGGAGGTGGGCAATCGCCAAGACGCTTGGATCGGCCTGAGGCCGAAATCTGTGACACATACCAGGCTGCACAGAGATGCAATGGACATCGATGGACATCGATGGACATCACATCAATCATTGCGCTTGGAGTTTTACAATGCATATTACACATAATATAATATAATATAATATAATATAATATACATATTGATCATATTGCGGCATCTTGTCATCTCGCTGTGAACTTGTGTTCGCCAGGCCCATCTTGGAGTGGCAGATCAAAGCCCACTAAGCCCAGGTGCTGCGAACAACGGGAAGAAAGAATGGAAAACAGTGGGCATCGAGTGACTTCGTGTTGAAACACGAAGGGAGATTAGAATCATTTACCCAGTTGATGTTAACTGTTTGATCAAAAGTGATTAATGATCCAAAAGAGGTTGAATGCACAGACAGCATCAGAATGCATCAGATAACATTGAAAATCACGATGTGTCGATGTTGGCCATGCTATGCAACTAGCCCAGAGTCAGAGGCGGACTCGACATGATGTCCATGACACACTCAATCTTCGGATGGAACACAGCTGTGTCAGGTGCAGTTAAGCTGACGCCACGGAACATGGATTGGGAGGCGCAATCCTAATTGTTGGAGCACCCCAGCAGATAAAACCCCTCGGGTTTTGCTGGCATGCCAATTGCCGAGGCGCAAGTAGCTACATAGGTTCACGTTCCCAAGACCGAGGAAATGAACACTGTTGTTTTCTGTGCGTTTGAGATTGTTTGAGCAGCATAGAATGAAAGGTGCAATTCCCGCCTTCCAGTGACTCATTTGAGGCCCAAATAGGATTCGACAGATCCTGGAAGATTTGGGGAAACATCTACAGGATTTGGAGCAATGAAAGACCACAGTTTTTCGTGTGTCTTCCGGGCTTTTGAAGGCGCAACCTTCAGAGCCAAGCTCGCCTGTGGTGGCCACCTTCATTCCGACATCTGTCACAGCTCCTTGGCGAAATGCCAACAAAAGAAACCCACACATTTATAATATTCAAAATAGTTTGCAATATAATGCAATATATTAATAGGTTGAGAATCGTTGAGAATCAAAATCTATTTTACCAGAGATAAAAGCATAAAAAAGCATTAAAAGATATTAAGAGCCAGGATCGGATCATTGTAGGGAAATCTGCAGGAGGCTTTTCTGCTCTGGGCTTCAGGCAGCGGCTGCCCGACTGCCCATTGCTTCCAGATTTCGCGAAGAGGATTGGGAGGTGTGAGCCATGGCTGCATGCCACAGCATGGAGAAACACTCTGTTGATGTTTTCATTTTCATATTTTTCATTGTCTGCTTTCATAAAAAAATCATATGTTTTCATTCCATTTCATTCGAATATTCCCACCTTGTCACATCGACAAACGCTACACCGCTACACTTTCGTGCTCTGGAAGGCGGATCTGTTGGCCTGGAAGAAACGCTACGGCTGTGAGGTTGGGAACCCATGGAACCCATGGAAGCTCCGATCTCCATGGCTTGCTACGGTTGCTACGGTTGCTACGGTTGCTACACTGAGTTACTGTTTGGTCACGTTCTTGGTGGATGTTTGAACTATTTCATCACCTGTTAGCAAGCGCGACCATGTTTGTGGCAAGAAATCGGTGCAAACAGTGCAGACCATGTTTTGGGAATCAGATTCAGGCAAAATTGATTGATTACTTTGTGATGTGTTCTTTGTTTGTGTTTGTTTGTGTTTGTTTTATTCAAGTTGTTTGACTTTGACGTTCATTGTGGTAGCATTTTGACACCCTTGCCACGTGCCAGGCTGCAGAGCTGTCTGAGGAATTGAGGACGGGAGATCCAAGGATTCCAGGGGAGCTACAGCCACAACTACACATAACCTACACAAACCTACACCATCATCAACCCGTATCAACTCATTCAACTCTCCACCGTCATCACCATCATTCATTACCATCAGTTTCTGCCTGAGATCCTGCAAGTGCCAGAGTCGATGCCAAGAGGTAAACCAACGGAGGTAAAATTTGTGCCACAGCGAGATCCCTGATCTGACCGATAGAAATCACAAGAAACACGGACGAATCGACGAATCGTATTGAAATGTTTTCTATACCGTCTATACCTTGAGCCTGCCGGGAAACTTCATGTTTTTGCCTGAAGCAGGTTGCCACTACTGTAAAAAGGGCATTATTCCACTGCAAAGAAATTGAGTCATCGTGTGCATTCCAAGAGTTACAAGCAGTCATCTCATCTCCCACAATCCTAGATATTCCATGATATTCCTAGATTGTAATATCACCAAGCAGCTAGAAAAGTGGATGACGTACCGTGAAATCGTGAAACGAGTCTTTCATGCATCACTGAGGCCTGCGGTTGCAGAGGTGCGGTGTTGATAGTATGGTGCTTGTGACTGCTATAACGGACCTGGTCAGTGAATACAAGAATATAATAGAATATACAGGAATCCAATCATGAGATTCTGCATCGTGAAACTTCTGTCTGAACGCTGCAGCATATCACTTGATGTGATTTTGAAGGCAACGTTCAACACAGTTGGAACGTGTTGGAACTTGGAACTGCCGTCATTCGCGACAGGCGTCAGCAGCGTCAACTGTTCCTGCGCTGTCGACTCCTTCGATTCCTTCGGTTCCTTCGGTTCCCACAGCTCCAGCAACTCCGCCGAGCTATGCCGCAGCATTTGTGTGTCATGCAGCACCTGCAGCACCTGCAGCACCTGCAGCACCTGCAGCATCTTCCTTAGCTGCTCCAGGGTCGCAGGAGCGAATCCATGCAGCTGAGAACTTGGATAACTTGGTTAGTTTGAATCATATTTGAATCAAATTGATGTTTCAAAATGACCCGTAAGATGTCCAGCAAAAGAAAGACCTCATCACTCTGCAGCTGTTTTGGAACAGATGTCTCATGGACCCAACATGACCCAACATGACCCAACATGACCCAACAAGACAAGCCAGTCTCCAAAATCAAAGAGTTGACATTCGAACGTGCCTTTTCAAACGAACGCACTCACGGATGTGTTGGTTTGATACTTATGCCTATGCATCCCCAAGTACTTGGTCAAATCGGCCAATTTTGGTCACACACACTGGACAGGACATGCGACAGGATGTGGACAGCGTGGTCCCCGATTTCTCCGCGGAGGCGCCGTGTCTGGTGTCGTTGTCGCCGTCCCTTGACCATCCGCAGTCTGGTGCTGGCAGGCGCAAACGCCACCTGCAGCACCTGCACCACCAGCTGAGGCCTTGACTCCACTGAAATTCCACGAGTAACAAGATGATCAAGATGTAACAAGATGCAGATCTCTGTAGCCTACACCGCACTGCTGGGTCACGCCACAACACCCCAGGTACCCAAACATGTTGGCCTCAACAGTGTGGTCGGTCCTGAGCAGGCGAGGATTGAGATGAGTGTTGACACATGTTGACACACTCGTTGGTTGACACACTCGTTGGTTATTTTATGTTATTTTGACATGACCATGTTGTGCAAGGTTCCCCCTGGCCGTCCTGAACGGCCTCCGAGCCGAAAAGACCGCGCGTGCGGAACTTGGGGATTTGATGACCACATTTATCATCATCTAAATACATTCTTGTGAGATATATATATAATTATATATATATATAAATATTAACATTATACTATGCACATAATGCAACAGACACAATGTTATTCTGTGTGAGTATTTGGAGAGAGATTCACAATGATTCAGATCTGTGCACAGTGGAATCCAAGAATCTGCTGTTACACTCCTTACATTTCCATGTAAAAAAAACATTTCCTCTTACTATCCGATACTATCCTCATCTATCTTCGATGTGCCTATGTTTGAGGCAAGCCATTGTGGTGGCCAAACCCCAGGAACCCAAAGTCGAGGCGGCTGCGGCGGATGTGGCAGGGACCATCGAGTTTCATTGGACCTTCGCAAGGCCTTGCCAGACGCCGGGCAGAAGCCCGCTTCCTACACCAAAGAGGACTGTCCTTCGCCATCCATGTTCCTTATCTTTGAAGCACTTTTGAACAGGTTAAGCCGTTCCATTGCTTTGGTCTCTCTCTTAAAAACACATCGATCCGGAGGATTTGGAGATCGCAACACAGACAGCCCGTAGCCGTCATCTCAAAATGATCAGAGATGTGAAGTTTGATGACATATTTTTGATTATTTTTATATATTTTTCTTATTTGTTCTTGCTGTCCACTATGTCTACGTATACTTACATCCGAGTGAACTACACATGGCTGTGGGAAAACATGGCAGATACGTCGCAGTTTATATTTATTTCACATCACGCTGGTTGCACTGAGGCAAAGCTGCAGGCGAAGACGGATGGAAGAGCGACTTCCAAGAGGCTTACGCTTCAGCAGATCGTTGCCATGTCTGAACATATCTAAACGAAAACCCTGAAAAGAAAACTACTGGTACATTCAGCTACATGGCAGAACTCTCCATTGAAATCAGTCTCACTGGGCTGAATTTATTTTTGAGTCCTTGACGAGACAAGTGCGAACGGCATTTTATTTCAGGAGTTTGCAAGGCAGAAACTCCTCACGAGTGATTTGCTATGATTTGCTCGTATGTGCTCTATCTCCTTGTTTTGCTTCCCCTGAGAGTTCCTGTTGAGGCAGCCCTGGGTCTGCGTGACTTTTTCCAAGATTTGAGGACCGCCGTTGCACCCAAGGAACCACGGCAAGATACGGCAAGCATAGCAACACATAGCAACCGTTGCAGACCGTTGCAGACCGTTGCAGACCGTTGCAGACCGTTGCAGATCACAGCCATTTCTTTGTCATGGCATGAGAGGAAGAGCAGACATCGAGAGAAAGGCCGACAAGCCACTGGGCCACTGTGGCTTCATCTTGCGGCACAGGCGGCGCGATGCGATAAGCTATGACGAAAGTGTCATGAATTCTTCGATTCTCGTACCATTTAATGTCCGCAAGTGCTCTCTTGTCTGAACTTGATGGTTGATGCTTATTTTTACTTTATTTCCTGTTTGATTATTCTGTTTGCTGGTTTACGGATGTTTTCCATTCTTTTCCAATATTTATTCTTCGGTCTGTTCGTTGCTCAGCTTGAGATCGCTGTGCTGTGCAGGCGAAAAACCTGGCAGATCAGTTTAACCTGGACCAGCTCCTAGAGGCCAAATGTTTCACCGGGACACGGCTGTGGTACACGGCCACTGCCACGGGAGATGGCTGTGGTATGTTGTGGTGCTGGATCTGTCCTGTGGGACATCGATGACTTCAGGATGACGAAGCAGATGTTCTGTTTGAAAAGCTTGAAATCATATCAATCATATCATTAATTATATCCATAGATTCAAAACGCCCCAAATATATCCAAATATCCCAAAGATGTTTCTCGTTTCTAGTTGACATGGCATAGATCGTTCAGATCATGTCAGATCCTTGGGTTTTTCCGTGGAATTTTGGAGCGCAGGTCTTGAAACTCTTCTGCTCGGTCCGATACGAGGACTACGAGCTCTACATGCGATTGTTGGGCGAGGCCGGCGCCATGAGAGTACTGATGTTGGAGAAAAGGATGAAGGATAGAAAGAGAGAAAGAGAATAGAAAGAGGCATTCATAGTGTATGATGATAGTGTATGAGTGTGTGTGTGTGTCACAGATGTATAATTACAGATGTCCGATGTCAGTATTGTCCCAAGCATGTGCCAACCTCTTTGCTACAAGATCTACAAGAGCTACTGTAGGGATACAAAGAAACAACCCAAGTGATGACCGATAAGATTAATTCTCAAGCCGAAAGGAAAGGGAGAACTGCAGATGTCCCCCAAGTGCAGCAAGTGCAAACTCAGACTCATCTGCCAGGTGCCACACTATGTCAAGAAGGCCTACCCAATGGCTTTCTCTGCGTGCCCAGAACCTTTTGCTTCCACCCTGATTTGAATCTTGCAAAGTGTTGCCCAGTGTCATGCTCCACAGGCTTCCTGGGTCATTCAATGGTCGTCTTATGTCGTCTTATGGGCATTGGATGGTCATTCGATGGTCATTGGCTCTGCATTTTCTGTCCAGGCGACCACTGAGCAGCTCTGCCAGCTGGCGCGCTTGCTGGCACGGCGACGCCTTCGGGAGCGCAACTACGCCTTTCGGCAGTACTTGCACAGTGACGTACACGCCGATGTCGAACGTTTTGTTCTGTTTTGTTCATCTTCATATTGCAAGGAAGAAATTGACAGGCAGGATTCGGAGTAATTACATCCTAGGTCCTAGGTGTTGAAGTCTTGGGTTTTTGAAGATTCCCCTATGATATTCTCTGCTACAAATGCCACACAACTACATAGAGCCAGGACCAGGGAGAACGGGAGCAGCTTACCATCTGAGGTAGACATGGTCGTGGCCCACCTGCTTCATAAAGTGCGCGTGTCTGAAGAAGGACTCACTGTAAGGCACGAGAAGCATGTCCGTTCATGAAGATTGTGGACAATTGTGGAATAATACAATGAATATTATACCGCAAAGCTTCTTGAATATATTATAATATATTACTACGTAGAATAAATTGAATAAATCACCGAACTAGGACTATCTCTGCCTGAAGTAAGGACACCCTCTTTGCTAATATGGTTTTCAATCCAAAGCTGTACGTGAATTGCACAATCTTTGCACAAGACGTGGTGAATAGATTGATGATCGAACTGCTTGGAAACTTGGCGGCCTGCGCTGCGAGAATCTACCAGACACATCTCAGCAAGCTTTGCCACAGGCTTCTGGTGAAGACAGCAAATGCATTAGCAGCATTAGAGCTGGGGCGCTCAGAATTTCTCTCTGAGGTTTGAGCAAAACAGGTTTCGAGCATGTTAAACCCCCGCACCTTCAAACTTTTTCTTGGCCTTGGCAATACATATGCTGTAACATGTAAATCTTATTTTTGAAATTTTGAATATGTTTAATAGGACATGTTTCAAGCACCATGTGTGCTTGTCGACTCAAGATGACTCAAGCACTGATACAGAGCACACGCCATCACACTGCACAATACGAGGTGTAGATCTCAGCCGAAGTTTGTGGAGCACTTCAATCGACACTTCGAACATCGCATAGAGGATCATTGATGATGGAATTTCGGAGATCTTTTGGTCCTCTCATGTTTATTTCATGTTTTCTCAATCATTCTCATGGTTTGCTGAGTTTGCTGTTACGATTCGTTGATATTTGCTACGGTTTGTTGATGTTTATTGATATGTTCTAAAGTGACTCCACCAGGAGCTGGATGAGGAGATGTGCTGCATGGTGTCACCGGTTTTTCTGGTGAATTACATGAGTCATCCCGGCCATTTGAGCTGCAGATAAGATGCTCGCCCACTGTCAGTGGCTAGCGCAAACATGCGCAAACCGATTTCAGATTACAACTTGCACTGCACCGGGGCAAATTACACAATCAAAGAATCAAAAAGTGTTTGTTTATTTCTTGACGATGCACGGCATTCTTTGTCGAGCAAACATGAGCAAACTGTTTGCTCCAGGTGATGCTCTACGGCGGTCCTTCCTGAAGCGCTGTGCTGAAATCCAGGCAGTGAAGAACTACTTGCCTGCGGCATCCTACAGCAATATACTGCGTGGATCTGTATGTTAGTTTTGTTTTATTTTTTTAAAAGAATTCATCAGGGTAACAGATGGAACATGATGGAACCACATACGTGCAAAACGGTTGTAAAATGAGCTCCTGGACGACTGATCCACTGGTTGACCCTCCACGTCCAGGCAGGCTTCTCCGGAGAATTCCCCATGCGTAATCTCGCGTGCATGGAATTGGCCTTGCGCAAGGAACCAGACGAAGTTTCGGGGGTTTCACGTCATTTTTCATTTTCACATTTTGCACATTTCACATCTCAATCGTTCTCGGCGGTCCATGTTGCACTTTGACCAGAAGCCCTGATCTTGTGCGCTTGCACACTCTATGTCGTACAAAAAAAAGGCGCAAAACATAAAGAACCAATATTGATCATAGTTCCTTGGTACCACTCTTGTATTCTTGTCTTATGTGGATGTTCGCCTATTTTTGTCTCGCTGTGAGCTTACTGGACCTTGCCCAGCTGGTCAAGGAGCAGCATTCGTTGGTGGCCTCGTTGCCTTCCTTTGTTGTTCGCTACTTGGAGAAGGCACCAGGGTCTGGAGTGTCAACATGTACGATCGAATCATTTTTGATATTCCTTCATGCCATTGCAAAGTCACTTGTCCAAACTTGCATCTTGAGAAGATTGTAGTTCAATATTCCTTTTTCTTTTGTTTTTGTGTCGGGATGATTCTATATGATATTCATTGATATTATCTTATGTTCGATGAGACATGATCAAGTTGACCTGCAAAAGCCAGTGAAGTCCATACCGCAGTTGTCGAGTTGGCTTTTCATACCTTTGGGATGATCACAAAATCCCACAGGTGAAGGCGCAATCAGAGTTCGACAAGTGGGGATCAGTGTGCTGCTCAAATCATCTCAAATCTGTTCAGTTCAATGCTGTTCGTCCACAGGACACGTCACATATGGACATCACATATGGTCAGTTCATACTGCATGGTATGTATATATATATATTATTATGGTATACATATGGTATTCCACATCTGTATATTAATTTATATATATATAGCATCACATGTCTTGGAGCTGCCAGCTGATCAGCTATTCATCCGCGCTCCAGGTGGTTTTACCCAGCACTGTGGCACCGGATGGCCCGAGAGGCCACGCGCCCCTAAAAACCATTGAGTTCGTCATGATTTGTTGTTAATTTAGTGTGGCGTTGGCCACACTCAGCTTTTTCCATTTTGGATGAGATTCTCGAAGGTGATGATCGCCATGAGCTCTCGGTGGCTCTGCTCCGCAAGGCAAATGCAGTTGAACTCTCACTGCTGCTAAAACCACTCGTCCCATGGTGCATTTTTTGGACTTCACTGGGGGCAGGGTGACATGAGCAAAGTTTCCCAACGAGGAACATCCTCAAACATGGAGTTTCAACACTGAGACTTCCTCTGTCTCTTCATGCCACCACATCAATTCATGTTTGATCAACTATGCGGTTTATTAGTTTAAATTAGGTTTAAAACATTTAGTATTGGCATTATTGGCACGATTCATTTTATGGCCCCAAAAGTCACCAGAGGTGCATCGTCCATCCGGAGGCTGCAGGAACAAAGGGGAACTCCACAAGTGATGTCTTCAGCTCCGATATGCACCGAGATGTGAGCGCGCCGGGGTACTCAGCTGACAGCTGAGATGGAAAGGTTCTGGTCATAGTTCTGGTTGGTTCTGGTTGGTTCTGTTTGGTCAGTTTCTTTCTTGGTTTCATTGCTGTGGGTGTTTTTAGGTGTTTGACGCACTTGGGCATCGAGCACGAGAATGGTGTGGTGACAGGCCTTGGTGCTCAGTGTGTATGCACATGCGATCATCGATAATCAGATTCTTTGAGAAGTTTGAGAATGTCGAATGATTCGAATGTTGATGCTTTCGCATACTTTGGGGATCGAAAACTGTTGCTGTAGGCCTTTGCTGTGCGTAACGAGGTCCATACTTGCTGGATATTGTGGCCAAAGATATGGTGAATCCTGCTCGCCGCATTATCTACGAGGCCAGTGCAGCGCATGTGCAGCGCATGTGCAGCGCATGCCACAGGGTGAACCGACGGAACCAACGGAACCAACGGAACCAAGATGCAGCTGTGACGCGATGAGGTGAACTCTCCACATCATTTCTACGAAGGTACCAAGGCCAGATCCTTAATGATCTTAATACCATTGGCACTGCGACTGTCATGAAATGGTATATGAAGTGTTATATAATCTGTTATATATGTTATATGATATACAGATGATACACATGAAGTCACAGAAGCTGGATGACTGCAGTGATCTGCAGTGTGTAGAGAAATGAATTCCATTTTGATGCTGTTTCTGGTGGACTGTTTCCGTGGAAAATTTTGTGGGTACAAAAGCGTTGAAAATGTTTGCTGCATGTTTGTTTGGTTTGTTCGGTTTCTTCGAGCGCATGTTGCAGATGAATTTCTTGAGGCCTTGGTAGCTGACAAGCGCCTCAGACATCGCTTGTTGGGTCGCCTTGGGCATCAGCTCCACATGGTCAATGCAGCAGATTGGAGGCACGCCGGAAGATGCGAGAGACACACTGAAGATGCCAAACTTCTCCAAACTTCAAGGTGATTCTTACATATTGTTACATATTCTTACATATTGTTATATATTGTTATATATTGTTATGATAGATGGGAAATGGCAACATGGGATGTAGAGTTGTAGACGCATGTAGACGGCAACTGGTCCAACCTGCAGGCCCCTCTCCGCTGCTGCAAAGATGACTTTTCTGCTGAAGATTCAGCAGGAACAGCAGGAGAGCCTGGGTTTATTGCCAACTGCAACCAAGACACTTTCACGTTAATCCTGGAGAGAGGTTTCTTGCTTCACTTTACAGGACAAGCATAGTGAAGAGTACAAGCAGCAGGCCGTGGATTTCGGCAAGTAGCCAATACAAACGTCTCGAATT
The DNA here is from genome assembly GCA_947184155.2 of Cladocopium goreaui. Lineage (NCBI taxonomy): Eukaryota > Dinophyceae > Suessiales > Symbiodiniaceae > Cladocopium > Cladocopium goreaui. The sequence goes on from CAMXCT020004669.1 coordinate 405,678, forward strand.
GAAACAATTTGATACCAAGGTGTGATCAAAAATGGCATGGGTATTTTGGAGCGGCTCTGGAGAAGAAGAAATCGCAATATCTAGACACCTAGAATCAAACGACATCACTGGTTGCCAAGCTGCTTCTTTTTTCGCCCTTTTGGAGAATGTTTTGCGTCCGTTGGTTTACGTCAGGCAGCTGCCAACGTAAATCGGGCGCCTTTGGCTTTGCGACCAGCTGCAAAGCAGCGAGAGCCGTTCTAGCGCCAAGTTGGATCGGTTGTGGGACCGGGGAACAGACGACCTGATATGGGCCCAGCAGAAAAGCAAGATGCGTCCATGCCGTGTCCACAAGGTACTATAATAATATCTAATGTATTGAAATGTATTTAATATATATATATATAAAAATAAATAATTTTAACATGTATTGGCAGCTTTTGACGCGTGCGCCTTCAAGGTTGAAGCTGAAGTCGCCGAAGGATGAGTCTAAAGCTCCCATCACTGTCCCAGTGACCATTTGGCCGACAACCAAGGGAAGCCTGCCCTGCAGTTTTTCTGTTTCAAATTCATTTGACTCAAGATTTGGGATGAAGTCTTTACAAGACCATCAGTGACCATTAGTGACCATCAAGATGAATTGGATGATGGTTAGTTTGAGATCAAAACATAGAAATCACCTGGATTTGATTGATTTGACTGAAAATGCTGCGGGAGGTACCACCATCTTTGCGACAACAGATTCCTCAATCAGTGACGGCGTAGGATTGCAGCTGGGTGACAAGAAAAAAACGGTGTGACTGTTGGGCAGCTATTCACCTTTGCAAGTTTTTTTGCAGATTGGGACTGAGTTAGTTCAAAGAGTTTCTGCATGTTTCTGCTCTTTGCGCGTTTTGTGAAGAGATAGAGAGGGAGTCACAGGCAGTCCAAAAGTGATTGTGAGCCCAAGATGAAAAGAATTGAACAGCCTCGAACAGCCTCGAACAGCCTTGTTTCCGCTCTTGCGACTCCCAATTTCTTATCCCCGCTGTACACACTGAAATTGTTGCAAACGAGCTGCATTTGGCTTGGATAGCTAATGTAGCTGACCGGTACATGAACCATCATTCATGAGCCATAAAGCAATGAAGTCACAAGCTGCAACCAATTCAGCTCAGACCAACGATTGCATATCCATCCATATACAATCCATAGACATAATAGATAAGCCGAGACACCGACTACTCCCGCACACTGACGTTGCTCGCAAGAGAAGGAAAGTAAGTGGTTCCAGACGAGAAACCTGGAAACATCTAGTCGCAGTGGTCGCAGTGGTCGCAGTGGTTACACGGCGCGGGAAGCCATGCTCACCCTCGACGAGGTGCAATTTCGATCCATCATCAATCATGATGAATAAACATCAATCATGAGAATCATGATTAATCTAATTGCAGTGCAGTGATGGTGGTTTGGAAAAACATGCGACTTGCCTTGTACGGACAGTGTGCATTATTCTTTGCTCAGGTCAACGATGAGTCCTTTGATCTTGTCTGACCCTCAGAGCCCTTGGCAGCCCTTGGTAGCCTTGGTAGCCTTGGCAGCGCAGTTCTGACATTGCGTCGAAAGAGACATGGCCGGAGTTGACTTTGCATCCCGAGTTAACAAGCTGCCACGGGTCGGAGGACTTTTGCGAAGGCACAGCTGTGTCACAAATGTTTCAATGTGTTTCAATATGTTTCAATCATTTCAGTCCGCTACAGTAGCAATATCTTTCCTCATCACAGGTGCTGCTCGCTTGGGAGAGCGTGCGCAGAACGTGCCGCAGGCAGTGCATTCATACCAAAGCACTGCAGATGCGTTCCTGCTGCTATTTTACTAGAGTCTCAGGATTGCTTAGTAGATCTTAATAGTCTAAAGATTCTAAAGGCTGTGGATTTTTCAAAACACAATAGTTCTGTTGTTCAATCAAACAGTTGGGTCGACTTTTTGGGATTAAGATTGATCAAGAGCTTTCCCGCACGAGCATACCTGTCGGTAGAGGCGATCAGCTGTCTATTCTTGCGCTTGGTGGCACGACTTTCAAAGGCCGGGATGTTCTGGTCATGAAACGACATGAAATTATATGACACATTAGTTTTCCATATTTTTCCCCACAGGCGTCACAAGGCCGCTGTCATGACCGCATATGGCACACTAAGCAAACTAAGAGGAACTCGAACACAATTTGAAGAAATCTTTGAACACAATCGAACTATTTGAACTATTTGAACTATTTGAACTATTTGAACTATGGTGATCAATCAAGCTTTCACTATGAACGCCTCGCCTTTGCAGCGCCTCGTGAAGTCTGGTGATTTCACTTGACTTGTGCTCGTGCAACTCCAATAGGTGCTTCGCCTGCTTAGCAGCTCACCGGGGCACCCACCTCAACGTCATCCTTGGAGTGATTTGTTTCATTGGCATGAGTGGACCAGATGAACAAATAGAAATCAAATAGAAATCAAATATAGAAATCATATGAAATCATGATATACCGAATAACAACATGATCATTAACCTGAATTGACTATTTTGACTTTGCAATCGTTGATGTGTTGGGGGATCCTGTTGATTTTCAGTAACTGTCCATGCACAATTCGCAGTCATCAAGATGGCTCACATCAAACTGAGTCCTTCCTAATTCAAAGCTGTGCCTTCCAGAGTTGCCCCGTTTTCTGAAGGTGTTTCTGCTCATTCCATGCAAGGCCAAAGATGATTGTGGCAGCGAACGAGTGGTCAAACTCAAAGGCTGGGCGGGAAGACTTCTCATTTGCTGAACTATGCAGTGGGAGTAAGACCACAATGCAAGCAGAAACGCAATGAGCGTATGACATTGTGTGACCATGTTTGACCTACAATTGCCAATTGGCTTTGGTTTTTACCACTGCAAGTGATTGTGCTGAGAGGTGCGTCGAGCAGAGGCGCGGGTGTACTGGTCATTGGAACATTCTGAGTGGCACAAGCGCCCGAAGATTTGTTTGATAGATTTTGATAGTGGTGCTTTGGCTATTCCCCACAAAGGTATACAAAGGTAAGATGACCTTGTTTGGGAAATACTAGATCCAGCCAATTAGTTGAGTATGGTGCATGGGTCTGCAAACTATAGTGTTTGGTGGATGCAAATTACATTGACTAACTTCTTTCATCCAGTGTTGCTCCATCAGGGCCTGAGAAGATGTTATGAAGGAAGCAAACCTTCCTGTTTAACATGGTTTAGCAGATCTTACATCCTCGTTCCATCAGCTTTGTAGTTGGAATGACAATGGCTGGTAGACCTGCCTGCAGCAAACCTATGCATCGCCGCTTCGCACACTTTGCGCAGTACCTCCATACACCTCCTTCCACCTTCGCCATGTTTTAACTCCTGCGTCACTCGATGTCACTCGTTTGTGGAGGAAAGCCTTCGCTCTCAGATTGACCTTCTGCTGAAAGTGCGGGACGTGGGCATAGACGAGGCAGAGATGGGAGTGTACAAAGTGGTGCAGTGGTGCATAGTCTTAGATGTTTCAGTGCGTGCTGACGATATCTGACGATGCTCAGGGTGGATCAGTCGTTACTCTGCATAGTTTGCATTGTGGATGGAGTTTTGTCGAACGACTTGGTTTTGCTCACTTGTGTTTAGTCTTTGGTTTTGTTTCGTTCACGTGGCGATGTCCCTAAACTGTCAGGGCTGCGTTTCTGCCGCCGCGGCTGCAGATGTGAGTTCGCTGCTTCCCAAGGTTCAGACAGTGCAGTTGTTTGCTACCAGCGGAGCACTTGTCTTGTTAATTGTTCTTTGGATCCCTTTGGATCCCTTTGGATCCGCTCTTGGCATCTCTTGGGAAAATCTCTTGGGAGAATCTTTTTGGCTCGAATTTGGCTTCTCATGTTCTTCTCATGTTCTTGTTGTCTTCTTTGGCCCATTTTCCCTCCGGAGGTGCTGCAGACAGGAAGACAAATCGCTTTGAATCTCGCGTCAATGACGTTTTCAAAGATCGACCCACCAAAGGCAGATTCTGGGTTTGCACGAAAGGACAAGGAAAGGCAACATACAAAACATCTGATTCGGAGGTTGTTTTATCGTGCTTGACACGTTTTGGCTAATCTGAAGAATTGTAGTATATTGTAGATTGCTACCTTAAGACTCCTGAATGGAGCAAACATGCTGACACCAAATCCCAAATCAGCTGATTTTTCTTGGTTTTGCGGTTTTGCTTACAGCATCCTTTTTCGGGGTGGCCCACATCGCACGCCGCTCAGTGAGAGGCCGTGGAGATTTCTGACGATTCGCAGGCTGCTCATGCTTGGGCATATGCTACTCAAGCAGCTGCATCTTGTGGCTGTGACATGTCTGGTACTATAGATTCCGCCACCTCATTGACACAGGACAAGTAGTGATTTTGAGAGATCCAAACAGATATACAACAAATTATTGATACAATAGACGCAATGTATTTAGATATTGTGTCATCTCTCCAATAAGAAAAACACGCTGTGCACTGTGAAGTGAACCCTTGCACTGCAGTTACCTGCACTTACAAGCAGAATGATGCAGTGTGCCAGACATCTGAAGTGCAAGAGACCTCAGCACCTCAGACATCGACTGAGTTGGAACCTCAGAATGATCTCATGATCCTAGTAGAATGCTAATGATATCCAGTGATATCCAGTGATATCTAGTGATATCTAGTGATATCTAGTGATATCTAGTGATATCTAGTGATATCTAGTGATCAAGTTGAATCATGACACTTTGCATCACTTTGCCAAATCCTTGCCACGCCGTGGCTAACATCTCAGGCCATCAGCACCAAGGTGCAGTTGCCTTTGCCGTGCGGATGTCATTACCATGTCATTGTCATGTCCAGTCGAGCTACGGTGCTCGTGCTCGAGGTAAAGCGTAACCATGCGTAACCAACATAGCTCTGACAAAGCAAGACTTGAAGACACCAATCTTCCAACGAAAGATTTAATGTATTTATATAATTTTATATAATCGAAATCTTAAGCTGGGTCCAAAAGGGGATCGCCCCACGGCCCCACGGCCCCATGTCCACAATATTGCTCGACCTCAACATGCAGCTGCTCAACGAAGTAGGATGAGATGAAATGGCGATGGACCATGGCCCCACAGAGAAGTAGTTGGCAGCCATCACACTTGGCCTTCACACCTTGCCATTTGCCAGAGCACCAGGGGACTTTCTACTATCACTTGCAAGCTTGCAAAATGGAGCTTCACAGTAGTTGTGCGTTTTGAAGACTTGGATAGGGCATGACTGGTTGCATGAGTGCCAGAGTATTTATTCTCAACACGTCCCAACATCAAAAAAGATGAACCGCTTCACAAGACTGGCAGCTTAGAAGTCATAGTGAAACAAACCAAGTCAGCCACAAGAAGCACTAAACTGAAGAGCGCTTAAAAATTGCGCCCATTTGGCCCCAGCGGCCATGCTGACATCCTCACAAGCAGCCAGATGGCTGCCACGCGATTTTGTGGAGGCAAGGCATCAAAATACGAAGCCGAAAGATGCTGAAAGCACTTTCAAGCCGGTGAATGGTACGGAATGGCAATAATTAGATATAATTAGTGTATGTGAAGTTATGTGAACCTATATCATATCTTGAGTTTTTTCAAAAGGCTTGGTAGTCCGGGACCATTTCTGAAACCTTAAAATTGTTCATAATTGTTCAAAATTGTTTCAACAATTGTTTTAAATTGTTCAAAATTGTTTCAACAATTGTTGAAAATTGTTCAAAATTGTTTCAACAAGTGTTGAAAATTGTTCAAAATTGTTTCAACAATTGTTTAAAATTGCTGAAAATTATTTCAACAAGTGTTCAAAATTGTTTAGAATTGTTTCAAACATGGTTCAAAATTGTTGAAAATTGTTTCAACCATTGTTCAAAATTGTTGAAAATTGTTTCAACCATGGTTCAAAATTGTTTGAAATTGTTTCAACAATGGTTCAAAATCGTTGAAAATTGTTTCAACAAGTGTTTAAATTGTTTTTTTCGCAACAATTGTTTCAACAATTCTTCAATCTTGGTTGCTAAATGTTGCAACACATGTTTCAATTTGTTGAAAACTGTTTCAACGAGTGCCCTAAAATTGCTTAAAACTGTTTCAACGCTTGTTGAAACTTGCTCATTACCCAGAACTGTTTCAAAACTTCTTTCGGATCTATCATTGACGCAAAAAATGGTTTCAACCAACTACCCCTTTCAACACAGAATGCTACTTGTTCCTCTTGCCTTGTGCTGAAAATTTGACTTCTACATCTGTTGTTGGCAACGTTAGGTCTGCCAAAGAGGAATGGCGTTTGATGGGCCACTGCTACCCGACAGTAAGACAACATCACTTTCCACACCTGCTATCCCCTGGGAAGACTGCGCTTTGGCTGCTGTTTTTTTCTGAAGCGGGCTCAGGCTCAGGAGTATCTGTCCACGCCTGCCCGGCTCCTTTGCGCCTCAGCTGCGTGCTGTGGCACACATCACGGCAGAGAAGACATCTTCAGGTTCCCTTGCTTGGCCCCGCTTTTCTTGCCACGCCAGCTGAGCGCTGTTTTGTGGTCAAGTTGCTTTGGTTCGGTGTCACTTTTTGTTTGCCACATGCACTGGGTGCTGTTTTGTGATCAAATTCCCTCGGTGTGGTATTGCTTTTCTTGCCACGCGCGCTGAGTGCCGTCTGGTAGTCAAGGTCCATTGGTTTGGCGTGACTTTTCTTGCCACACGCAGTGTGCTGTTTTGGTAAGGCCAGCATTGCGGGGCGCCTTTCGTAACATGGCCCGAGCCCTGCTGCGATTTCAGGCATGCTGCCAGTAAAACATGGCCACAAGGCCTTGTAATGGGAGGCGCGCAGCATAAAAGAACTAGACCAAAGGTCGTTAACCATCGATCTGATCCTGCTGCGGGTTTACTGGCTCAGGCTTTAACGGCCTCCAAAGCTCGTACAGGCAAATAAGAAGAAGGAACCAAAGCAGGACCAATAAGAGTACAATCTCAAGTGCCAGCAGTACATAGTAAAGGGAGGGTCCATCTGATGGCCCACGAGGCACTGGCAAAGTCACAGGGGGATTAAGCAAGTGGATAGAGCCGCTCAAGCTACAGGGGAAGGAACAAGGCATAGGTTGCTTGGCTCTTGTTGGCTCACACGTGACAGCTGAAGGAACAACGGTTGGGACTGCCACTGGCAAACAAAGCACACAAAAAATCTTGAAGATTTGCAAAGCTGACAACCCTTGGAATTATATATTGTTCTTTCTAATTTAATTCAACCCAAGCGTTGCAAACATCACTCTTGCTAGCCACCTCAAGATGTGAGATTCAAGACTGCCAAATCTAGCAAGAGTAGCGCTGACACAACATGAGCAACTAAATAAAGCTTTTTTGGCTGCAGGTCTTTTTTTGCGCAAAGCGAAGCTTCTACAAAATTAGCGCGCGCTGGCTCCGAGAGCGCCAATCAGCAAGCATGGACAAATTTGCTGCAAACCTGGGCTGAGCCCTCAGCTTCCCAATTTTTCACAAATCAGCGAAGATTCCCAATGCAGAGAGAGCATCGGCTGTTTCTTCCCGTGTGGACGCTCGGGAATCAGGTCTGAACAGCAGGGAGGCCACAGCACTCTGCACAATCGCAAGCAACACTGGCAGAGCCATGGCATTCCCTGCAAGGTCAGCCGTCAAGCTTTCTGTCAGCCACTTCCTTCCTGGGCCAGACCGCTTTCGGACTGAGCCGCTTGCCGCAGCAGAGCATTCGTAGACATCGATGCCTTCCGTCTCTACCAGCTTCAGAAACTGAGGTGCTGGAAATCCTTGAAACAAAAGGGCTTCTTGATCCAACATCAATCTTGGAGGCTTAACCAGCTCGAGAAAGAGCAGCTGACCTGGAAGCATTGTTGGGGCAACACGCTTCTTGGTATCTTTGCACCAGCTGGCAGTGTGCACCCGTCCAAGCGATTGGGAAACATTTCTGAAGCCAGCATCCGGGGCTTGCGCCCTGGACAAAGCCAGCACGTCCTGTTCCCTGGCTGTCAAGGTTTCAAACCACGGATTCAACTTGAGTTCTTGAGGGTATGGCTGTCCCCATCGCAACCCTTCAGCTTCTGCAAACTTCATGTGTTGGTCTGCCCAATTGCCGGAAGACTTGGGGCTCTTCGATGCAGCCTTGGCGCTCTTCTCTTTCCTCTCCTCCAGAAAAGGTTTCAACCTCGCCTGGGGCGGGATTTAGCAGCAAATCCTTGGCGCAGGGTGGGGATCTCAGACAGGAGGCTACCATGTTGTTGGACATTACAAAAGACTCGGTCAAAGACCTGGTTTGCGTGAGAAGCTTTGGGTTCACTTGGCGCACAAACAAAATGTAAAGCCTGCGCCTTCTGGCCGGCAAGCCGAAGGACGAAGCATCCGTTCGCAAAGGCTGGCCGGTATAGCCCAATTCTTTCATGGTTTGCATCAAGACATCCAAGTTGGATTGGGCATGTGCCCCAATTTGCTCCCCAAGCCCACCCACATTTTCGTACATCACCAGCCCAGGTGAGTGAACCGCAACATAGCTGGTAAAACCGTGGTAAGTCTGCACTGAGCTTCCCAATGAATTGCTCTGCTGGAACACGAACTTTTGTGTCTCCTTCTTTGGATTGGCCTTGCTTAAATCTTCGCAGGAGGACCCAATGACCAAAAGGTCACAGCCAGGCACTGGGCAAAGCTTGCCATGAACCACGCAATGAGCTTCACAGCCGCCCAGCGTCTCGATGTCCTGGAAGATGTAGCCAAGTTGAAGCAGCTCGCTTTCCCCGTCACTGCTTTCACAAGCCGATTTCAAAGGGCTGAGGGCTGGCATCAAAGGTCCACAATTTAGAGCCGCTTGGATCCATCGCTGTTTGTCCTTGTTGCTCTCGCATGAGGAAAAGTGCTTCATGGAGAGCCGGCATCCGCAGGTCTCCTTGCCAAGGCTGTATGCGCTGGAAAGCGCTTCCATGACATAGAAAGCGCCCTCTGAGCCACTCACGCCACTCACGCCACTCACAAGGCTTGCTGTACTCAATTGAAATCGGAAACACTTCACTTCCGCCAGCTGTGCTGGCGGCCTGTCTCTTCTTGACACGGCGCGCTCTAGCAGGCTCATTGCTAGTAACTGCTGGAGTCACTGAGGGGAAGTGGATCCGGCTCCATGGCAGCTTGGAACTAGTTTGGATCCAACTCTCGGAAACCTTGAACGCACAAACTGCGTATGGTGTAAATCCGGGAAATGCAATTTCAGAGTTTGAAAGAAATATTGAGAACTATTGCAAATTAAAATTAATGCAAACATTTGCGAAAAGAATTGCGAAACGTTTTCTCTACGAATGATTTGTAGAGATTTTGAACAGCATTCAAACATTATGTATTAGTTTTAAATACAAACCAAAAAAATAGAAAACTTTTCTCTACAAATGATTTGTAGAGATTTTGACTACAAAACATTTCATAATTGTTTGGAAATATGTTTCCAATAGATTCAAACATATGTATAATTCTATTTAAATTTTCGAGAACTATTTTTTTCGCAGCTGATGGATTGTCGGAGGCGCAAACTTCCAAAACGCAACTTGCCCTTGACTCATGTGCTGATTGGACCACCTTCATGCACGTTGGATTTCCCTAGTCAAGCCCAAAAGGCCTAAAGGCAACCTGCTCTCAGAATGATGGGAAGGCTTGAAGGCGTTGCTTTTTTTCCCGCAAAGGCAGCCTGTCTGTCTAAAGCAGCCTCTGGCTTGCCCGAGCTGAAATCTACCAGGCGCAGGCCGCCCAAAGACAGGTGCATTGAGCGGCCCTGCCCCTCAGGCCAATCACTGTCTTGCAACCCGGCTGGAAGCCAACGTTCGAGACGGAGCCGGCAGTCTTCCTCGGAAAGCTCGGATGTTGTCAAAGCTTTTCTGCAATAGATTCCTGGCCCGTCCTCTAAATTGCTATGTAAGCCACAGATAGCTCCATAGCCTGTTTGCACACCTTGTCTGTAGATGGGCCCCAAATGAAATACGCCCCATGCTTCACTCCTTCGCTGGCGGATTGCTTTTGCATGTGTCACCTCTGCAGAGCAGACCGGTTTGATCCTGAGAGGGGCTTGAACATGTGAGACTGGAGGGGGCTCTGCTTTGGCTTCCTCGTTAAACTCTGGCAAAGCTTCTTGGGTCAAAGTAATCTGCCAGTTCTGGCCTTGCCAAGTTTCCAGACGGTGTTCTTCCTGTGCATCGGTGTTGTAGCCACTCGCCTCACTGTTGTTGGATCCATCCTCGGACTCAGAATCGACGCCCAGCAACCGCCTTTCCGCTGACAGGGCATGTGAAGCTTTGGGTCGCTTCACTGACCGGGGGCCAATTTCTTTGGCCTCATTCTGGGACTGTTGGTTTGCGGCCCGCTTCTTGTGGTTGCCCAGCTTGTGGGGTGTTTGAAACTTCAAGTGCTTCTTTCGCCTTTGTCTCAAAAGAGCTCTCTTCACAAGCCGTTGCAGCTACCACATCGAAACGAACCAAAGACAGAACCTTGCCCACTTCCAAAAAGTGAAAAAAGACCAGTCAGACGCAAGCCGCGCCAGTCTCACAAATAAGGCCCTGTCACTTGTCAAATCAAGATGAGGAGCTTTGCCCTCACCAAAGTAACTTCCGGCACAGGCGCTGAACAACAAACTGAAGACTACGCCTTGCTCTGCCAAGTCGGGTAAGCTGACTCTATGAAGTACAAGCAAAGCAGCCTCCCAAGGAGCCCTCCTGGTGTGAAACATCACCGCCACATCTTTGGAAACATTTGCGGAGCATGATGTTTGACGATGAATCAGAAGCGGTCGTGCAAGGAAGTCACCACGGCCAAGCCGGCATCTGGCAAGGCATGCATGCATCCGTCCTTGGGGCAGTTTGGCATTATATAAAGGATATGGCTCCCTTGGCGCACGCACCCACAAACGCATCAGCATTTTCAGGCAAAAGACAGTTGCAGTCATTGTTAAACTGGGTAGATATGGTGTTCATTTGGCTTTGATTGCTAAGGACAACATGGCGGGCAAGTGGGAAACCATCAGGTGCACCAACATTGCAAGGACTGCCAGCAGGGAGAGCATTGCCCCCTTCTGTGGCTGCAGCTGCTTGGGATGCGGCTAAAGAAGCTGCTACATTCCTAGCCTGCGCCAAGCGGCGAATATCTCTTTTTCTCTTCAAGGGTGCAACCTCGCCAGGCCCTTAAGGCAGCTCTTTGCCGTTCCTGCGAAGTTCCCCGAAAATTTTGCAACAGATACTCTTGGCTGAACACATGCCAACCATTTGCGCATTTGCCTTTTGTTCTTGAATGGCCCCAAGCTGGCCTGCTGATATTGCATTTTGTTGCTGTCTGTTGTTTCAAAACACGCTTCCGCCACAGCTGGGTGCTTTGCTGGAAGCGGCCTGATATATGTTTGGCAGCAATTCTGCTCAGTTTGGGGCTGTGCCCCTTCACATCGGCCCACTCAGAAAGCCTGGAAAACACCCGCTCAATGAATGTGCTGCTGGTTAGAACCACACGCTGCAGCACGGCTTCCAAGAATTTGAGCGTGTCTGGTTCTAGCATTGCATGCTGTGGAACAGTGTCACAGAGTTGGCGAGCAAAAGCATCGAGCTGATAATTCCTTGCAACTGAGCAAGGACCGCACACAATCCTGCTTCTCACTTAAAGTCACCTCTGGGTCGACCAAAGGCTCCAATGCCCAAGGGTACTGCTGGAAGGGGTAAACAAGCTTTCTCCACAATTGGCCCACAACCAAGCACAAAGTTCGACGCGTGATTCTCAGCCGTTCTTGGTTCCAAGAAAGAACAGGGCCAAAGGCCAAATAACTGGATCCCAACCCATGCCTGCAGGCAGGTGAGCTAGCTCACTGATAGAATCCAAGGCTTTCAATGCAGGGATCAGGGATGCTCTGCAGAAACATGCCATTGACAGCGGTCTCAGTTCCTCATCTTCAAATAAATCGGGCGCCTCTTCTTCCTCATCTACAGCGTCAAATTCAACGCGCTCAGAGAGCCAAGTTGCGTGCTTGAAAAGTGCAAAATGCACCCTCATGACCGATTTTTGTCAGCACGCACCATAAACAAGTCATCCAATTGCTTTGTTGGTCAGACAGGAAAATCAAGCCTTCTTCACTCTCAGCCTGGAAAATGGCACGGGCGCCGCGTTCGATGCCCTACCACGCCCAAGGCCACCACGCCCAAGGCGGCCAACCCGTGCACCAGGTCGAAGACCGGGCTGATTGTCTTGACCTTCTTGTTCTTGCTGCTGGTCACCAAGTGCTATCCCTGCTAAGTCATGCAGGCTCAGCATTCGCCAAGCAGTGCAAATCAACAACATTCCGTCGCAAACCAACCGAAAAATTGAGAACACGAAGCAGCTTGAAGCCAAAATGGCAATGCGATTCTGTTTGTTGCTTGCTGAAAACAATGCAATCGATTAAGGCTAGTTAAGCCAACGCTTGATATTTGCAAGTGAAACCAAGTCACAAAGATTTGCGTACTTTTGCAGACCAAGATTGAAAATTGCTGGCTTTGGCATATTTGTGATGGGAAAGCATCTGTAACAACTGCTACAACAGTTGTTCAAATCTTTGCTGGAAAAGTCAAACAATGCCAGAAACGTTTGAACAATTGTTGAAACAACTGCAGAAATTTTGAACAATTGTTGAAACAATTGCAGAAACATTTGAACAATTGTTGAAACAATTGCGGAAACATTTGAACAATTGTTGAAACAATTGCGGAACTTTTGAACAATTGTTGAAACGAGTGCAGAAACATTTGAACAATTGTTGAAACAATTGCGGAAACATTTGAACAATTGTTGAAACAATTGCGGAAACATTTGAACAATTGTTGAAACAATTGCGGAAACATTTGAACAATTGTTGAAACAATTGCAGAAACATTTGAACATTTGTTGAAACAATTGCAGAAACATTTGAACAATTGTTGAAACAATTGCGGAAACATTTGATATAAGTTTACTTTTGAAAACACTCAAATCATATCATATCTTATCATTCTATATCTATGTCTTGAAGTTTTGCTACAGGAACATTGGTGATTGTTGAGGCCTCACAGATCGGCGGCGTTTACACCATTGTGGCGTGCTCACCTGATCGCCGTTGGATTTTCAATGCCAACCTCAGGAATGAATGACCACGACTTTGGGATTCTTCTGGCATTTTCATTTTGTGGTCTCTATCTAGTCAGAGTCCACACAAGCCACACAAACTGTAGTATCTGTAGTAAGATTTCTTGCTGTTGCCGTTGTTCTCACTGCATGTCGCCAGGTACGCAGTGATGCTTATCGTTTTTCTTTGTGAGTTGATGTCCTTTGCAGCGGGGCTGGCTTGTCTTGGCTTGTCTTGGCAAAACTGTATTGGTTGGCAAAATGATAGACTTCCCGTTTGTCAAACAAGTTTTATTGGTTGATATTGGTTGACTGGTCGAGCATCTCTCTCTCTCTCTGTGATGTGTCATGCCATTGTCCAAGCATGTTCGAGCTTTGTTTCTTTGTTCTCTATAAGGGCGGTGGCAACTGTGTCATATCAAGGTGCTTTACGCATCTTCACGCATAAACGGAAGCACGCACGTTGTACACGTTGTACTCTGGTCATCTCTAGCTGCGGAAAAAAGTTCTTTCAGATTTCGATTATTTCGATTAGATGCGTCTCTGCAAAGATGGCTGCACACCCAGTCGTGCCGTGTCTAGAAAGTGGACCATGTTGGAAGCACCTCTTGCCACTTGCGTCCACTTGCCACTTTTGTGCCAGAGCCCACAATATGCCACTGTGTTGGCTTTGGACAAAGCTGGTAGCGACTCCCTGCAGCCGGGATACTTAGCACAGGTTTTGGAAATCTGTTGGATTTCTAGCCAGAATTCACGGGTTCAGAATGGTCATGAGTTGGTCTCGGACATTCTGACATGCCAACAGCTGCCACCTGCCAAGAGGATCAACTTCGATGTAGACGTCCACGACATCGAATGTCGAAACCTACAGGTGGTTGTTTGGGCCACATCCTCAGAGCATCTCAGAGCGGAGCCTCCAATCAAATCGATTTGTGGTGCGAACTCTGCTGGCTACGGGCCCTTCCCGAAGGCACAGAATGGCAAAGAGCGAATCAGTGCGCCTGTCACATCCTGTCACAATGTTTCTCCCGTGTGCTTTCTGAATCTTTCTGAGCTTGAAAGCTTGCAAATCCGGCTGACATTTTGCATGCCCAGCTTCTGGATTCCGCGCGGCTTGTGCCGCCCAACAACTTAGCAGTCAGACCAGAACAATGTCGAGATTTCAGGCTTTCTGGACAGAGATGTTAGACCATGTTAGACCTTAACACAAGAACATCTATGACTGTCATTGACTGTCTATGGAGTCTATTGAGGTACATCCGGAGATGACTTTTGGCTTCGCTCCATCGATGCCCAGGGCAAGGGCTTTGGCGTGGCCGTGAAGCCTCGGGACCGCAGTGTCACAAGTCACAAATAGTCACAATGTCATGACGTTTCATGACGTTTCAATCAATTTCAATAACATATTTCAATATGTTATTTATGTTATATATATATATGTGTGTGTGTCCAATGAGTGTTATTACAATATGTTTCAATATGTTTCATGTCACTCTGCATATCGAGTCTGTTCCAACGAAAGAGTGATTGGATGTATTGGATGCGATTCTTGATTGCCAAGGGCTTCAAGTTTTCACAGGGGTTGGCTGAAGTTTGCCTCTGTGAAATGTGGCAGACATTGACAGTGAAGATTGTTTGGTTCCTTGGTGAAGATGGTGAAGTCAGAGGTTGACAGCTGATCTAATCGACGCAATCTGTGGCAGGATGCAAATGGCGACCCAGACATGGGTGATGATCATGAGAAGCAGATGCCAGGGCCTAGCAGGGTCTGATTTGATGAGCACTGAACACAAAACACGTCAAGTACACGTCGTACAAGGCAACGGCATGTCTTTGCTGGCATGTTTGAGGCAAGACGTGCGGAAGCAAGATGGCGCGCAGGAGCCATTCATGTTGTATTGCCAGACCCAAACAATGGCAACACAGATATGAACATCCCCTTGAAGCTGAAAAGGCACCAGCAAAACAACCTCTGAGTCAAGCATGTGTATTTGTTGCAGGGTTGCTTACTTCGATTACTTCGATCTTCTGTTGAAATTGATGTTGGAGAATGCAAAATGATGCAAAACATTCATGTCGGAACATATCAGATATTGACCGGCTCCGCACAGCGGCGCTGTGCGGAGAAAGGCTCTAGAGAAGGTCGTAAAGGTAGAGAAGTAAAGACATGTTTGAGCTACAAAAACGGAAGCCCATCACTCCTGGTTTCCCTTTTTGTAGCACTTAGATGCTGTTCTTCATTATGCGTTTCACACCTGCAATAATTTCCAAAACCATTGCTATCTAGAGCAAGTTTAAACAGCTGCCTTAAAAAAGGACAACGTGTCATTTTTTTAACCACCAAAACGATCAAAATGAAAGTATAAGTACACGCATGATAACTTAAACGAGTGATAATTGCAAGCACAAGCCGTCTGAATGAACATTACCAAAAGAAGTATCATAATTAAAAAATATTAAAAAGATAGTGAGTGTATATATACCGATTGAATGAACAAGGCAGCAGAAAATCTCAGCACAATCAATTCAACATAAGGGTAAAATAACCCGGAAATAAAGAATGACAGTACAACCATTCTAAGGAATGACAGTACAACCATTCTAAGGAACAGACGTTGCAGCATATCACTGAGTTTGTTTCCAGAATAGTCAGAGTATTTTCATTGTATAGTTATTGTACAATTTTTCTAATGTCGTCATAGTATCATCATCGTCGTTGTCGTCATCCTCGTCGTCGTCGGTGGTGCTGCTGCTGCTGCTCCTGCTGCTGCTGTGGTGATGGTATTGTGGTAGTGGTGGTGCTGGCTAAGGGGCACGCAGGGCGCCTGGTACAAAAATGTTAGTGTTTTCATCATGTTTTTACCATCAAAACATCTGTGCGAAGATTGTGAAGCAACAGTCACATTTAGACTCACACGCACATGATGCTACTTCGCACCTTCAAAAATATTCAACATTCATGTTGACACGCAGCATCCAGAGATTGCCGCATCCTCACCTTCTCCAAGAAGCCATGTGCCATTCGTGCGCCACCCATAGAGATGCACTCTGTTGACACGCATGTGCACATTGATGTTACGTTACAGGGGGGCGACTAACATGTATGGAGATGCAGTCTGAAACATTCATGATTGAAGGTTTTGCTGCAAAAAGTAGGAGAAACTGCAAAAAAGATGGCAGGGTTGATGGGAAACAGTTGATTCTTGTTGGTTGTTGGTTGTTTCTTGCCCGTTGTCGTTGTTTTTCTTTCCTTGCCTGTTTCCTCTAGAGGACAGGGCAGTTCTTCCACCTGCCGGCCCAGTTGCAATTTCTGTTTATGCGCTGACGCGTCCAATTTTTTTTTGACGGGAGGCGTCCAGGTTCTTTTGAACCAAAATGAACAAACCCCTCGGTAGCCTAAACACTTACGAGTGGACACGCCAGGCAACATTTCACAACACAACTGGTTGTATGAGCGGTATGAGTGGTACGGACCGCATTGTTCAACAAATAATTCTGATTCCCTGACTTGTTTTGATTTTTCTATACTTTTCCATGCTTGGCTCAATCGTTTCGACCTCTGAGGAGCTAGATGCGGATTGGTCATCTTCACATGATGGTTTCCGGCACAAGAGCTTCGAGCACGTGGTCCAGGTTGATGCCCGTTGTTGCTTTGTAATCTTTGTATATTCTTCAAGTTTTATTCAATATTATTCAATCAGATCCGGATTGACCGGATTGGTTTGAAAGTCGTGTTTTTGTTTGGTGGTTTCATGTATTTCCCGCTTATGTGAGTTGCTCTTGCCAGGGCCATGATTTCACATTCATCAACTTCTTTGCGGGCTGGTCACAACTTCAGTTGTGCAATTTACACGTGTGGTTCCAGGAGGTCTGTGTTTTTCATGTTTTGCACTTTAAACCTGTATCTCCACATTGAGTTCACATGCAAACTTGAAGTTGTTCCAATCACAATTCAAGAAATCCACATGATTGATCGTGATTGATCATGATGGAGGTGTGACTTTCACATTCAGTTTGGCCAGAGATGTAAAGTGACCTAAAGTGACGATCCGCTAGACGATCTGCGATTTGTCCGCGATTCAGGTGCAGCCACTGCCAGAAGTTCGCGCCCGAATGGGAGAAGCTCGCGGAGAAGGCGAAAATCAAAAAGCAGAAAAATCAAGTAAACAATATAGAAACAGAAAAGCTATGTAAAATTGATTGAAGATATGAAGATTGCCAAGGAACTGAAGGATATCTGCGGGATATTTCAAAAATTCATTATTCATTCTGCGGGATGCCTAGATTCCATGTCGACAGGTGCATGGTCAAGGTGGCACAGCCATGAAATTCCCAGATCGCGATGGGGTCGAGCGAGAAGTGCGGCTCATTAAGTGGGGTAGCTCAAGGACCATCCAGGTGAGGCTACGGTCAGGTCAAGCAGATGCCAACGAATAAGATCGAATAAGTTGCAACGTGTTACCACCAGATGCTGATGCAAAATTCTGGCAGTCAAAGCTCACAACATCCCACAGAATTGCTCAACAGATTCGCAGCAGACATGACAGACATGACAGACATGACAGACATGACAGACATGACAGACATGACAGACATGACAGACATGACGTCTTGACTTCCGCCATCTTTCGTTCTAAGGCTGAACTGTGTGGATTTCAAAGACACTTGTGCACCTCAAGGAATTGATGCCTATCCAACCCTTCGGCTGTACAAGGCCTGAGTGGGAACTGAGGGAGCCCATGTAATCGAAAGGATTTGTCCGGGCAGAAACAAATGCGATCTTGGCGCCCTTGATCCTGTAATGAAAATTGAGTCCGAACAGGCGTACAACTAAAGTTACTAAAGTCAATGCACTACTAGCATGATTAGCATGTGCATATTGTATATTACAACAGCCTGTCCGAATATGGTCCGAATATTGCACGGCTTTCGAGGCCGATGGCACGTTCTCCGTCTTCGACGGCCGGCGAGGGGAGGCGTCCACTGCTATACTGACACAAACATAGGGAGTTGGATAATGAACCATGGTTTGTCACCAACTGCCTTATTGTACCCCATCTTTGAATAATAATCTCTGATTCCTTCCAATTTCTTATAAGCGCTGTGTTAATGTGAGTTTCGCAAAGACATTTTCCTCAAGCTGAATTTTAATTGCAATTTGGACGGGACATGTCATTCCCTTCTGATTAACCAAGACTGGGTTGGTAGAAAGTCTCAGTGAGTTTATTGACAGGCTGAAATCATCCGATGGTTGGAGAGGACCATGAAATTGACGCGCGCTGGAAGTTGCAAGGGTTTGGAGTGTATGGATGCCGTTGCTTCGAGGGTTTGGGGACCTCCTACAAGCTTATTCTACCCATTGGACTTGTACCTGTATCTTTGAACATCTTTGAACATTTCGCACTAGAGTGACCTCGGATACAGGATGATTAAGATGAAGAGCTATGGCTGGGGTGCGCATCACGAGGCACTGGTATGCAGTGGTTCTGCTGGGGAGCTGGAAAATGCTGGAAATGTTGTCTTTTCAATTCTTTTCACATGTGGATTTTTACGTGTAAAAAACAGACGTTGGAAGATGGACGTCGCGCCTTGTGAGGTCTTTGAACGCGGCTGCAATGCTCGGGGGCGGCTACAGGTACCACGGGTACCTGGCCACTTGGAGCTGATGGCCGGAGGCGGAGACCAAACGCTGAATCCCAGGCGCCAGAGATTCCGAGCTGTGGAGCTTCTGGCCGACACATTTTAAAACACATGTTAATCATGTTAAGATATGTTAAGCACACATGTCTACACTGTATCTATACTATATACTGTATCTACACTGTATCTGCATGTACTGCTCATCTGACAAAAGGTGTTTTCAAAGTGAGGTGATCCGTCACATCACGAGTTTGAGTTTTGTTGCATCATACAGATCATACAGTACTCGTACCACAATTTTGGTCTGTGCAGCTTGCATGCAATCACTGTGTCAGGATGACTAATGTGTCGCACACGATCAAGCACCTGTCTTTCTCCGATGGGAATGATGGGAAGTTCCATAGGAAGGCCGCAGCCCCTGCAAACTCCATGGCGCAGCAGCTGAATAGTAAGCTTTGATTATTTTGAGCTTTGTCTTTCGTGGCGATGCTTTTGGAACCCTTGAGCGGTGCCTGCAGGGATGGTCGCGCTTTCCGAGAGAGGCACATTGCGCTTCGGTCATGGGAAGTTTCGATCGAAATCGATTCGGGACACTGTGTTGCTGTTTGCCTTGCCTTTTGGTTTGTTGAACAGGTCACGCGAAATGTAGCTCCCTTGGACGGTCAGCGCTTCACGTTCGGTGCTCAAAAATCTCTGCTTCTGGAGTCATCTCCAAACAAGATGAAGGGCTCCAGAAAATCTTTCTCAGAACTTGCATGTTCCTTTCTCCGTACAATTGCTTCAGAAGGTTTGAACATTTGTTCGAATCCCTTGAAGCGTTTGGAAGCTGGCTACTTTGTTTCAGCCTCAGGATGATTGCAACCTGAGAATTGCTAAGGACAACAAGCTTTCATCAAGCTTACATCCATGACCTCAAGGCTTTTTTAGCTCAAATATGCTCAAATGTTTAGTCAGCAGTCTGTGTTTTTTAGCAGAGCCTTTGCTCCTCTCGATTTGCAAAGCATTGTTGCAACAAAGCATACATTTGGTTGCAACTGCGCAGTTTTCTCGGACATGTCACGTGTTTGTTGGAGCAGGTTGTGAGCACTGTTTCCGGCAGCCAGACGACATACCAGTTCCAGCACCAGGTGGGAAAAGAATTCAAACCCTAAATGCAGCAGAAGTGGGATTTGCCCAGGCAGTTGCTTCAATGTTAGTTTTGAAATTCTTCGGATTTTCTAGAGGGTTGCACGCGGACCTCTTCCTTCAACGGACCTCCAACACTCGTATATTTGATTTCTAAAGCACAGATTGAAGCACTATGGTGTGGTTGAACAAAAAGCTCACCTTTGGCAGGCTCATACTGAAAAGTGCCTGAGAGAAGAATTGCATGCTTGCACGGCCTTGTTGCACTCATGGAAAACGCATCTTGCTATGCGCAGACATTTAACGCAAAATCCAGTAAGTTCGTGTAGATCTGAAGGGTTTCAATTCCACACCCGTGATTGAACTTGAGTATCACAATATATTACAATCTATGTTTTTTTAACGGTATGTCAGTCTGCTCGAGTAGATCTTCTGGAGGCTCGGGTTTCGCAGCTACCAGAAGCAGAGATCCCACAGGCAGTTGCACCGAGAGTTGGAAGAGTCACCGATTTGTCCGTGGCAATCCTTGTACAGGGCTCATGACAGGGAAACCCGTGGCAGCTAATTGGAGAAACCATGAGAAACCCTTGGACGAGTCTTGGCAATATCCTCAAGAAATAGTTGTTCCATTTCAATTGCCTTCCACAGTTCACTACAGAGTCAAACTTCCAGCATATGTTTGACGACATTTCACAGCACGTAGCATTTCATAGTCATACTTTCACAGTGGACAGCTCCGCAAGAAATTTTGGTTGGTCATCTTGGCCAGGCTCAATTTCACTATGACATTGAACCGTCCCTTGACAGCAACAGAGAAGTTTAGCCAAGAGCGTTGTTTGCTTGTTCATGTTGCCAGTGAGCTCAGAAATCGGACTGGCGCATACTGGCGCTTCCTGTGCTTGGTTTGATGATTTCTCCATTTCTTGAGGTTTTCAATCTACTTGAAGAACGACGAAAAGCGCTGGTGCGCCCCATCTGTGTCGTGTCCTTTGCATGGAGTTCACCCATGTTGTGAAACTGTCACCTCCATGCACGAAGTTTTGCCGCAGCTGTGTCTTTGTCGAAAACAAGCGAAGATAGTATTGTCATGTATTGCGTTGTTTGAGTTTCACATGTCCAGAGCATTGCACATCGCTGAAGAATTCCATGTCTATTCCACGAATTTCCAAAAGATATTCCATAGTATTCCATCCTTTCAGAAAAACATAGAAACACATAGAAACACTTTCACCTTAGAGTCACTGTTTGAATAGCTGTGAAGCGGTTCGCCGCTGCTTGAATAGACCATCATGCAGATCAGTCGGGAACCTACTGTGTGGCGAAGCTACCTTCGTTTGCATTCCTTTGTTGACTTGTCCTGGCAGGGTCTTTGGTACTCAGCTTTTGACTTGACAGGATTTGACAAGGTCACACAAAGCAGCACGCTGTGCACTTCGGCACCCGCTGGTGTTTGTGTTGGTGCCCTTGGGAGGCACCACATCGATGGATATTGGGCAATCCTTCAGCCTACGGAGCACGGGACTGAACCGGGGGAACTTGTTGGACCACAAGTTTAACATGGCAACCATGTTTGCAACATTTTGCAACCATGTTTTACATTGTTTTACAACCTTGTTGATCTTGTTGGCCTTGGAAAAGATGTTGAATTCTGGTGTTGACCCAAATCCTGCCAGGTCGCTCAGCGGCAGCGCTTCGTGACTACTCAGTGACCACGAGCCAGTCCACCTTCTCAAGGATGCCAGGCCCACATCGGGCTCTGGAGCTAGCGGAGCAGCGGGAGATCAATCATTGATTGAGGATTCAATATGATTCAACATGATTCAATTATATTCCATCTATATTTCAATCTGATATTGAAGGTTTTTGAATGCCTTGGTCGCTTGGAAACAGGAAACATGTTTGGAATGCACCTTGTCCGTCGATCACGTCGCTTCATGGGAGGTCTAACGGACTCCTGGGCTGCACTTGTGCCTTGGCCGCAACATGGCAAGACTTAGCAAGACATGAACAGATGATAACAGATGTAGATTTTTTAAATCATTTTTTTATCAATTTTGTACATTTAGCAAATCTGTTCAGTTCTCGTCACTGCGCATTTCACAGCGACCCTGTCAGGACGGCCATGAACGAAAGCCGATGGTCAAGGCTTTGCAAGGCAGCTCAGCTTGAGCCTCAGCTTGTTGATTTTATGTAACATAATGTAATTACTTTAATGATTTAATGCGTTTTAATGTCAACTTTCAAACCTTACCATCACCTTCATCACGATCATCAGCACCAGTCGGTTTTTGACAACTCAGATCTCCAAACCGTCCTAACTCACTGGCTTTTCAAAGTTTCTCGAAATGTTCGAAGTTTCTGAGATCAAATTGGGCTTCTTCGAGCCCAACTTCAAATCCACCAGCAGTCGATCACCTCAGCGACATCAAATTCCTAAACTTTGAGCAGCACCCGGACCCAAAATTGGGAACCCGGCTGCCAATTTCTCAGGTAACCACCGACTGTTTAGTCGAGCAGAGCAAAGTTGGGGCCTTTGTGACAGACTTTGAATTATCATGACATGTCATGACCTCTTTGCAAAACGTAGCTGCATTCCGCACAAACCCGGCACTCAAATGTTCGACCCAGGAATTTGGTTAGCCCTTTGCCTCCAAGAATATAAAGATATATAATGATATATAGTGTAATCCGTGATCAATGACTTACAGCACGAAGAGCCAATAATTTGCATTGGCATCATTTGCAGCACCGCTACTGGTAGGCGCACGGTTTTGGGGTGCCAGCTGCATCAGCTTTGAGATACTTTGAGACATGTTGTGTTTGTTGACGCCCTGTTTTGAAGCTAGGCTTCCTCGCGTCACTTGTCGGTTTTCTTTTCTTGATTGGTGGATTGCTTTGCAGTGCTGCAGTCATATTGCGCACACCATTCTTTAGCCGTGGTTAAAGGGTAGCCATGAAAAACATGTTTTTCTTCTCTCTCGGACTTGGACCAATATTTGGGTGTATCATGTAAGATCTATAAGTTAGGACACGAAACCATGACACAATCGGTCGCAGAATATGAAGCGCATTGAATTGAAGCGTACTTCTACGTCATGCATGTTTTATAAGACGTTTCATATGCAACACATTTGTCTGGACGAAATCGGCAAAGAATTTGACTTAGGAGCTGCACAGGGTTCCATGGATCAGTCGGTGCACAGCTCAGCAAAAGTGCTCGATTCTTCGTGGGTAAACTTTGGTAAACTGATGAAATCTGATGAACGTATTCAGAAATGAAACCACCCAAATGTAGTAGTGGTACAGGACTGCCTGCATTGCCTGCTGTCAATTCAATGGTTCTATATTGTTCTTCAGCTGCTTACGCCAGAACATCAAAGTGCCAAGTTGCCGGATGTTTGAGGTAAAGGCAGATTTGAGGGCTGTGCATTACAGTTTGGGTCATGCACTCAGTGGATGAACTGCGCCCTCTGCGCTTTTGCATGTTGAGTGTCGGACCAGCGTGGGTGTAGTTGTTTTCCTTTCTTGTGCCATCTCTGCCCAGAGCTGCTTTTGTCCGCCTCTGCTGCTAGCTGGCTGTTGCACAGTTTCTTTTTCTGCGGCCTATGTGCAGTTGTTTTGCTTCTGATGTTGGCCTTTAGCCATCAGTGTGGGGCCGCTCATTTAGAAGCTTTACTTCTTCGTTGTTGTGACAGCCATGGAATCTAATGGATCAATGTTTGGTCCACGAGATATCTATAGATATCTCCATAATTGCAAACACTAACAGCGCTAAATGGAAACCACGACTGTCAGGCATATCTATGTGTCGAAGCAGTGGATGAACTTGTTATGCAGCAGGATTGAGAGGAGTGTTGAGGAAGGATGGTTTGGAGTCAAGTTCTGTGCATGCCAACACTCATGCTAGCACGCAAGATCATGAAAGAGTGCGACTTTTCCCCGTGCAATCCCGTGCAAACCTTTTCGGAGTCCTATCCACGGACTGCAGGTGGAAGTATGGTATATGAATGATTATGAATGTATATCATTATTTCATGGTATCTTCAGCTGTTTGGCTGATGTCCGGTGAGGTGAAGATGGGCCCGGAAGAGTGAATTATGATGCTTGGCACATGCTTGGCTCAACGGGAGATGGGACTGGCATCAGTCAGTGGACAGCACTTCACAGTTGCAAATTCTAAACAGCTTGCTCGGAAAAGAGTGAGTACCACTTTGAGTCTTGTTTGAGTCAATAGCCTCCGACACAATCTTTAGCCAATACTTGGTAATGTTTGTCCAGCGTTGTCCGGTATAATTGAAGTTGACGCCAATGAGCCCAAACAACATGCTTCGAAGCTGCTTCACTGCGTGACTATGCGTATGACCTGAGGAGTGGTATGAGACAGAGCTGGAGCGATGTGCCAAGCGCGCTCCTCAGCCAACCTCCACCAGCATTTGTTGCCAAGAGCACACGGTGGACCACTGAGCAAGAACTAAGAACTGCGTGAGTAGCAATTGCTGAAGCTTGTTTGAAACGCCAGGTTTTTCTGTACTCCAAATCCAAAGACAAGACCGTCTAGTTTGAGTGACAGAACATGTTGTCCGTTTAGAACACTGAATGGGTCTGGCAATCCAGTGCAAGACCATGCTCTTTCATTCTGCCATTTTGCCGCCATACTGAGGAGTCACTGGGATCCTTCCAGGAAGAAAGCACTCATAGGTGTAGATCCTTTCAACACTCGTGCAGCGTAGCCTGGCAGCAAGTGAAAAAACACGTCATGTTCTGTCAACGATAGAGAAAGGACAGCAAGTTCTGGTCAAACATTCGCAGATCGAATCAACATGTTTAAATTGGAGATTGCTCAAAACATGCGCTGCACTCATGGTCAAAACTTGCCCATGGTCAACATATTCCACAACTTTCCACAACGAAATGCCCTGGGGGTGATTTCTCCAGAGCCCCTGACAGAGGCGGCTCGAGATGTCTCGTCGTAGTTTCAAGGCAGATCGTGAAGCGCCGCGGCCAAGTAGCTCTTGGTTTTAGGTCACACTTGGGCAGTCTCCAAAAGATTAGAAGATATTGGAAATTGGACAAATTGGGACAACATGTGACGGGCTGCTTGATGGCTTTACTATGCTTTACTGATCCGTGACATTCCATGACGGTTTGTTTTGTTGTTTTCGACTGCCTGAGCTGCTTAGTTAAGCAACACACCGGACTTTTGTACCAGAGATGTTGCTTGGCCTGTCGTGTGACCAAGACATTCCATCAGTTTCATGCTGAGCCGACTGACCTTTGAAGATGTGAAGGAACCAATAGTGAACATCAAAAATAAGTGACACGCAGAAAAAGATCAGATTCAGCCATCAGTTCTTTCTTCAAAGATCTTTGGCCGAGTCTCTTTGCCCAACCTGCTAAGCAGAGACACGCAAAGAGCACGGGGATTTGCAGACCTGAGTCATCAAATGTCATCAAGGAACTTGCCAAATCAATCGTTGCTGTGGCATGCTATGGCTGTTCTGTGAAATCCCTTACAGAAGATACAGAAGCTTCAGTCATCTCAAAGCCAAAAAAATGGGCGACACAGCAACGCAGTGACGTAGTGACATGTAGCAAATTGTAGCAAGATGCCATATGAGTCATACGAGGCCTTTTTTCCCCTTGCCAGAAATTGCCACCGACACAGCGACGATGCGCCTCTCTGCATCTCTGTCTCTGCGGATTTCTGTGCTCTTGGAGGTACGACTTCGGCACCTCGCTGTGTGCAGTGCTGGGTGGATCCTTTGTGGCCCAGCTGACGTTCAGATCAGTGACACCTGATTCAAAGACCTACCAAAGTCAAAAGTACAATATTTACAATGTCAAAAATATATGAAGAGTGCTTGATTCGAAGTGTTTCTTGGAGTGGGCAATAAACTTCGGGTGAAAGACTGACCATTGTTCCAGCATCCAGATGCCATGGATACCATCAATGCCCATGCCTTCCGTGCTGAGGTGGTCATGCGGCTGATTTCCCGTTTCTCCATCCACATCTCAGCTTCTTTGAAGCAACGGCCCCAGCACACGAAGCATCAAGAGATTTATTCCATGCTGTCCGGGCTTCAAATTCTGTGACTCTTCTCTAACACGAGCATGGAATAAATCTCATGACATTTCATGGTGATTCAATGATGGGTAGCCCAATTTGACGCACCAAGGCATCTGTTTCCGGGAGCCAAAGTTGGCAGAGCTGGTGCCATGAGTATCGGCCACTTTGAGTGAGGAAATGTACCAAATGTCCCGAAACTTGGAGCATCCTGGAGCCCAGTTTGCGTTGCAGTTTTGTGTGAGTTTGTCATAGTTTGTCATAGTTTGTCATTCTATTGTGATGATTGTGATGGTATTCAATGATATTTGGTGGATTTAGTGTGCCCATGAGATTTGAAATTTGAACGGTATCTATAAAGTCTTCCAAGCAGTGCCATGTTCTTGTTTTTGTTGAAATGCGTTAGGCATTGGTTGTCAGAAACTTTGGTGCTCACAGCGAGTTTCGCGGTGTCACTGTGTCATCAATCGGTGGCCTTGAAGAAACCGTGGAATCGCAGAAAATGACCGCCCAGCATCGATCGACTGGGATGGATGCAAGCTGATGCAAGCGCTTAAATCATCTTAAATCTGTGACACTGTGATAGATCTGTGACTGTGACACTGCAGGGGCAATCCCTGTAGTTCGGGCGAAGCTGCACCAGGCCAGGGGTGTCGTGACGAAATATAGCTTAAATTTGGGCAGCAAACCAAGGTGCTTTGCATATCTTTGCATGTTTTTCCGTGTTTTTGCATGTCTTCAGCATCCATGCTTTTGTCTTCCAGTTTCCAATGGGTTAGTTTCACAATCGAGTTGGTCAATAAATTTTTGATGGGCAGAGACGAAGCGATTGAGCACAAGACTTAGACTTCAC
This sequence comes from Cladocopium goreaui, assembly GCA_947184155.2. Classification (NCBI taxonomy): domain Eukaryota; class Dinophyceae; order Suessiales; family Symbiodiniaceae; genus Cladocopium; species Cladocopium goreaui. Next base: position 432,476 of record CAMXCT020004669.1, read on the forward strand.
AGGAATTCATAAATGTGAGGCATTTCGTATTTGTGAAGTCAGGCATCCTGAAAAGGAAACGGCAGAGGCTGGGAATGGCTGGGAGATGCTGGGAGTACTGAAAATAGCTGGGAGTTGGGTTGAAGCTGCTTCAAGATGCTTCAAGCTTATCTCTGACTCGTTTGGTCACTGTGTGTCACTTCTGTAATATCACTTCTGTCCTGCACGGAACTTCACGGAACTTCACGATGCGACTTCCACTCGTATCTTGGCGTCCAGTCCAGTGGACATCTTTTCGGAGCCCTTGAACAGTGAGCTCGCTGAGCTGCCCAAGGCCAAGGCCAGGCGGCCCGAGATTTGGGTCACTCGTAGCAGGCAGTCTTGAACAGTTTTGTCATGCATTATTATGTTCTGTTGATGGTGTGTTGTATGTTGATGATATATGATGATATATAGTTGACGTCTTGTTATATTTGTTGATGTTTGGCGACCTTATATAACAAGACGGAAACAAAGCAAGCATTACGATACATTCAATGTCATGTAAATGTTTGTCATCATGACTACATCCACATGAATGGGAAAAATACAGTATCTGATTGACATTTTAGAATATACTATATGCATCTATATGCTGTACGATACGATACTATACTTTACTATACTTTACTTTACTACACTATACTATACTGCACTATACTCTACTCTCCTCTACTCTACTATACAATTCTATACTCTACTATACATTACTATACTATACTATACTATACTATACTTATCAAAAAGTATACTTACGTATACTTATTTTATACTCAAAACTTATACTTATACTTATGCCAATACCAAAACCAATACTAATACTAACACTAACACTAATACTAATACCAATACTAAAACCAATATATACTATACTCATCTACACTCATGAAGCATTATTGAAATGTCTCAAGATGTCTCAAGCACAAACTGAACAGAAGAGTCCGCTACCCTTTTGACGAGGCAAGCCCGGTACGCAAGGCTTGGTCGATTGGTCGCATGTCACGCAGTTGTTCTCAACCGATTCTTCAATTGATGGGCTACGCATTGCTACGTGATGTTCTGTGACGTTCATGTTCTTCCCACGCTCCAATTATATCCATTCGATCCTTGCACTTTGCATCTTTCAGCTGTGTTTGTCCCCGGGCCAGATCCGATCAACTGCTCCTGTGGAGGAAGGTGATTCAAAGGTTACTAGAGGACGATCCAGAGCAGGGAAACCTACCAGGTTTCGGGATGACGCCGTGCGGAAATCGATTCAAATTGGGCTGTTCTTGAAAGTTTTTGAGATGTTGTGCTGGATAAAAATTGTGTGAAAAATTGGATGTACATGGAAATGGAGCGAAAGATAGTGCCAGGTGTTCAAGAACAGATGCGTCGATTTCCATTGGCAATGCAGTTTCCATGTCCCGTGAAGGAGACGTTCCGAAGCCTCGAAGAGGATATGACGTTTGGACCGAGTCGGAAGAGCTTTGCCCTTGGAATCTAAAGCCATTCAAAGCCACTGTTCTGATTGTTCTGATCATATAAAATTGACTGGCCATTGGCAAGGTTCAGGTGTTAGAATGTAAACAATCGCTACTGTAGCTGGGGTCTGGGGCACCCAGAATGGCAAATTGTTGCGGCTGCGATTTGCAGAGATACTAGCTAAAATATGCTCAAGTGAATTGTGAAGAAGCTAGCACACCAAGCGCAGCAAAGCATCAATCAGCAGAGGCAGATATGTGGGTTTAACATGTTTACAATTGAAGTGTGAGTCTCCCACTCAGATTGGCACAGTTGCAATTTAGAACTCTGGAATTCGTGTTCGAATATGATGGAAATTTAGGAGCTTAAGACACACAGAAGATGAATTGAATTGGGAAGACTCGGCAAGACCAACCGTGCATCTTCCATGAATCCGTGGCCGCCATGTTTGCTCTTGGTCTTGCAACCTTTGTTGGCCCAACCCATCGAGAGTGTCTTAGTTGCAAGTGCCGAGGAGACTGTGCCGAAAAGTAGTTGGGAAGCAGCAACCGTTGAGAACAGTTGAGAACAGTTGAGAACAGTTGAGAACAGTTGAGAACAGTTGAGAATGGACCCCAATTCTTCTTGCAAGGCTGAGGCCCCATTGACTTGATGATGGTTTGATTATTTTGCCACAGCTGTTGCATGTGGCCACAAGTGGCCACATTTCATGCATTTTCATGCAGGTCTTTACGAGTTTTATGACATCCCGAACTGTAGCCAGCTGGGGGTATGGAATCACGAGGCGTCCACAGACAGAGTTGACCTTTGCTGAGGTGGAAACAGTGAGCAACTGCTGAAAGAACATCCCTGCGGAAGGGGCAATAGCGTTATCTGGAAACACCCTGGAATTTTGACGGCTAACCAAGTTAAGCAAGACGCGACTGACGCGACTTTGGGACGTTAAAATTCAGTATCTTCCATTGTCTTCCCATATTGAAGCCATATTGTTCGATGTTTCCAACAGAAATATCCATGCTGCAAAATCATTTGAAGGCACCAGTGCTGGCGGGCTCTCTTGGCTTCTACGGCACCTTTGGCCCTTCGGCGTGTTCCAAGGTATGCTTTTGTCGCTGACAGCTGAACATGCTGAATACACAGACAAATAAATACAGAGTATATTACAGAATCTTGACAATTTGTTTTGACAGCATTTGACCATTTCTTGACTGAGGTGATGGAGTGCCTGGACCCTTAAGTCGTTTTCGCCTGCCACGAGCGGTGGCACTTGACGAGATGCAACAGAGGTTCGAACCGGTCGAACGGGGTGAGGAATGGCCTGAGAAACCGTACATCGTGGGATATCGTGGGTCATGATAGACCTGGGATTCGGATCGCGTGGGATTCGTATCTCAGAAGCTGAGCATGGCTGAGCCGTGCTTCAATTTGAGCCACAGCCACCTCATGTGCAAATATGCAGAATGATGAATTGTGAATTATGTAGATGATAGATGGTGATAGCAGGATGCAGTCGCCATGACATGATACACTCCATGACTTCCACATACTTCCAGGACGTCTAAGAACGTTGTGGTTGAAATGTAGCAGGGTCAATGCACTTTTATGTACTTCCTTCCAGGGCGTGCCAATACACTAGGAAAGGCTGTGTCACTGCTACGTTTCCCAGATAGTGATCAGTAGACGTAGTTGGCTTCTGTTGGCTTCACGTATGGAGACTTTACAGCTATGACAGCCCGAGCCACGCAGCCGCTTCCAAGAGGCTTTATATTTCGGACGCTGCGAATCACGCAGTTCGCCTCTTGAGCCTCTCCTTCGACAACAACTTGACCACCTTGATGGGATCTCTAGGCATGGCAATGCATCAGTTTCTGAGTGAAGCCGATCGAAGCTGACGGGGACTTTCTGACTGCAACATACTGCAACCATGTTTCAAAATGTTCAGTTTTGAAGAGTCATGGCAGTCATGGTGACATCATGTGAAATCAGCTATGTTTAATCGTGTTGCCACGCAAGGCGTTCCTGGATTTGCAGATGGATTTGCTTCTGAAGCGTTGTTACGCGAACCGAATGGTTTGGCGCTCGATCAAAGTCGACAAGAGCTTTATGTAGCCGACCAAGGGAACCATGCCATACGAGTTATCGATTTGAGCTCCGGGCGCATCACTACTGTCGCTGGTGGACCAGAGGATGGAAATAGCAGTCTCAGATATCCAGCAGGCCTGAACAAAAAAATTGGAACAAGATAGTGGGACAAAAGTTTGAATATATGTTTTTGGCCGATGAACACCAGCAGGGTATGTTTCTATGAAATCCACGGAAATCATGCTTAGTACATACTCAATCATGCTCATACCCAGAATTTGTTCCAATGCTGTCCAATGCCATCGAATACCATGTCCTAACATATCTAACATGTCACCCTGCAGGATTAGCACTGGTGGAATCTCAGAGGCTTTTGTACATCTCGGGAAATCACCAGATCCAAGTGTTGGATTTAGAGTCCGGCAACTTGTCCTTGCCAGCTCCAGAGGCAAGTTTTCAAAGTCCAGCAGGTTTGGTATATAACGAAGCACTGAATTTCCTCTACGTGTCTGATTCTGGAAGTCATGCTGTCTATAGCTTGAACCTGACAGCAGAGTCTCCCATGCCGATGGTGGTGGCTGGGCGACCTGGTCACCCTGGAGGTCCTGGGGATGGTTCGACTTTTATCAGTCGAAGCTACGAGGGAAAACTGAACAGACCTGATGGCCTCGCATTGGATGCGATTGGACAACGACTTTTCATTGGTGACTCCACCAAAGCCATTCGAATTGTCGATCTCATCACTGAAAACATGACCTTGGCAGCTGTCAGAACTAGTTTTCAACATGAGTCTGGACACCTGGGGCCTATTGGTTTGGCACTGGGCAATACGACTGTGCCCGGCTTCAAAGTCGAGTCTATTTGGCACAACCCGTTGATTGGTGGACCTCCGACCTTTGGAAATTACTTCTATTTTCAATCTTCCAAGGGCTATGCCAGCAGCCACCTCAGCGACCTCAAACACCTCAGTCGAGGCTTTATGAATCTCTATGAGATATTCGGATATGCAGATCTGATCAGCTCTTTATGCAAGTTGTTTTGTTCTTCTCCATGTCATGTTAATATCTTTTGTGTCTACACATGTCTACAGTGTATGTCTACCAGCAAGTCATAGTAAGTCTCAGGTCCAAAGACTGCGACCGGCGTCTTGCGGAGCCGACACTATCGCAAGGGTGTGCTGCTCTGGGCTCGGGGCCTTGGCGATCGAATTACATCGAATTAAATGATTTCATCATATTCATCTGAAACAAAAATATCAAAAAATAACAAAAATAGATGCGTTGTATTGCGTCGCAGATTGTCCTTGGCACTTTGTGTCTATACTGTTTCAAGATGTTCCGTGATAAAGTTCTTGTGATATGGAATGGCAATCATGGTGTTGTGACGTCGCCTTGTATTGCCAATGCTTGCCTTGCAGTAGCTGTTTGTTTGGATTCTCGTGAATTGATGTACCGTTTGATCCTCTAGTGCCAAGGTCGGCTACATTCAGTTCTTTGGGGAACGGTATGGCAGCTTGCCACACACCACATCATGTGGATTCATAAGATACTAACATATACGAACTATAGATGACATAATTATCAATCTTGACGAAGAAAGTCGGGATGTCCCCGAATCCGATCGATTCATCAAGTACTCCACTGTAGCTGGAAGAGAATCATCCACTTTGACCTTGACAACAGCTCTACAAACTTCTGGTCGGGGCAATGAGTTTCCAAGACCGTTCCTTCTTTTCGCTCAGTCCCTGGTAGTAATATGTGCTATCCAATGGTCGGGCAAAACAAGAAGATGTCAGCTTTCTACTGTAATATCTCATGACAATTATGACAATCCATGATAATCCTGATGTGCCACCTATGTGAGAGACTTGCAGATCTCAGGAATTGGTCCAACACGCCAGTCCTCACCGCGATTTTGGCTGCAAATTAATTTGATACGATTTAGGAAAATTGAGCACTTTAATAACTTTAATGTTTCAGACGCCAAAAAGGGATAAAAAGGGAAACTGAGGTTTTCGTGTTTACAATTGTTTACATATTAATGGGCATATTTGGGCGGTGATACATCCGAAGCCCCGACCGTGTTTTTGTGTCATTGACTGCATATCTTGATATATCTACTGCATATCTTGTGTAGAATCCAAAAGAGCAATCATCCCAATGGGAAAGATCTGCTGTGTCGTCCGACCAAACTGAGGGAGCTGGATAATGCTGGCATCAGGTACCCACCTCCTGCAGCAATCTCAGAGAATGACATGGAGATGTTCCATGACTTTTGGAAGATTTTGGAAGATCTTCCCATTTCTTTGTGTTTACGGCTACTAGTAGACTCATTATACTCATTGTGAAACATAATTTCTCATGGTTTCAACCTGAAGTTGAACATGTTTGGATGTTTGTGTCGTCCAAAGGTCTCAGCAGAGGGTCAGTTCCAGATTGACGACATCATTTTGGTGCCTGAACTTCTAGACCCCGGCGCAACGAACTTAGCGACCATGGCCAAAATGAAGAACTCAGTCAAAAGCATCCAACAGTGAGATTCGAGATCTTCTTGGTTTCGCTCGTGCTCAAGCACTTAGATGTCCCATTTGCACATGCGACTCAGGAAGAAGCGAGGCAGATGCTGTACATGGCGGAGGTGCATCAGTGTTTCGTAATTTTCTGAATTCATATATATATATACCTTGATCTACAGAAACCTTTAAAAATAAAGGGTCAGAGTGGAAACCCGAGGTTTCCTAGGAAAACCCGAGGTTTTCCATTTCATGAGATTTCAGGGATTCGCCACCTTCAGCCACGCGCCTCAAAGCTGCTGCAGCAAGTGATTTTCCTCCCCTACGGTGCTTCATGTTACCCCCTGGATCCTTGGCATGATACTCAGGGTGGATGATGTGGCCTTGAAACTATGAGATATAGATCGTAGAGAGTTGAAAGTTGTTAAATCTTCAGAATGTTTATACTCATCTCACCCAGGACGTACCAAATACCTAGATCTGACAAACTCTCGATATGCTCTTAAAAGATATCGTTCCATTATTCTACGCAGCACGGGTGTCTGCGGGGTGACACGGCGAGCCAAGCGGCTCGGTCTTCCAATGAAGTCTTCACTTTGTTGGCATGAAAACCCCAAAGGATTAACAGCCCACGTGTTGCGCTGGTGCGCCTTCCACAAGGTCATACAAAAGTGATGTAAACTGTGAATCTTTGGCTGGTAAATAAAGAAACATCTTTGGTCATTTTTGGCCATTGTGGCCATTTGGGAATAACGCCGCAGGAATTGGAAACCCAACTCCGCCACTAGTCTACACTGACCAGCCTCCAGCCACAAACCTGAACGGTAGATGATCCTTGTGCATCTTTGAATTGCAGCACAAGCGTCAGCAGCCAGAGAAAGTAGTGGTTCGTTTGGAAATGTTTCACTGGCAAAACGTGATGCTACCCACTTCATGAGGACAGTGCTCAAGGCACCTCGGTGCAATGATCCTGTAGGATACGTACTCCTGTTTTCCCAATTGATGCTTTCCTTCGTCAAACGCATCACAAATGCTCTTTCAGAATTTTGATGGCACCACCTCCTGTACTTTTCACTGAGAGATGCGAAACGTTCATCGATTGAACCCTGTTGCTCTTGGTCCGACATCAATGCAATCACTGAACCGAGGTAGTGCTTGAGAACCCCCAAGCTCATTGTGTGAAACCAATCGAACTGAAACAAGCCTGCCTCCTCCCCTGGCACACACAAAAGTTGTGTAGTGAAAGGTGATGGTTGAGCAAAAGGATCTTGGACAAATTCCGTAGAAGCCCAAATTGGCCTGCGTGTTTCGATTTGTTCGAAAGGGCAATCAACCTGACCAGCTTGGCATAAGTGGCAGATGCCCACTGGTGCCTTGCGAACCCGAACCTTTTTCTGAATGTTGTTGAATGATCTTTCAAATCCCGCACACTTGTGAAGGAATGGCCAGTCACCAATTATCCCAACAACGATTCCCCAGTACCGAGGGTTGCAACCACTTTGAACACCAGTTTCCCACATGTAGCGGGCATCCTGTGCCACTGTTTCCATGAGGGTTTTCCATGTCCCAGACTGTAAATCTGCGTAGTCTCGTTTTCGTAGGGTGCAAATGAGGAACCTGGTTGAAAATGTGTGACCAAGGAAATTGCATTCCATCTTTGCCCATGTCTTTTTTTGTACATTCTTTCTATCTTTGCCAAATCCAAAGCCCAACAAACTGTGGAATGACAGCACAAAGTGTGCCGCATGCCGTCTGCCCCGACCCTCATCTCCGTGTATAACTAGTGGCACTGCTCGGGACAAAGACAAAGTTCCTGACCTTGCTGCTTGAAAAACTTGATGTTGTGGGTGGACTGATTCAAACCGGCCCCAGAAGGCCTTGAGGATTGATTCCTCTCTAGCCACATGTGGTCTCTGCAAACCATGTAGGATGTGCATGCAAGAGTTGGCCGCAAAGAACTGAAACCAAGCTTTCATTGTAAGCATAGGAACATGGGGGTGCCCATCAAGCTCAGACTTCTCTATCTTCAAAGTCAGGTCGAACTTCTTTGCTAGGACTTGCTGAACATCCCGCTCTGGTTGTTGTTCATTACAGTGTGCAATTTCTACAAGTCCTCCCGATTTTTGTGCAACTTGTTCACCAACATCAGCCACAAAGTCACGGGCCGCTGAAATGCACGAGGTACATGAGGCCTAGGGCGGCAAGCAAAACCACAACCAACCCCGACCAAAAGATTCAAGATCTAACAACGTTTTGCAAATGCAGGTCTTTGTGACATGTTACAGTTGCGCGCAGCACCTTTGATCTTTGCAACGCGCACCAATGCTAGTTGAGAAAGTTTCACGTGTTCAGTACACGCGCAACATCTAATGCGTTGAATTAACTGAGAATTTAAACACATGTGGCCCTCAACCGTACTGGCTGTGACGGCTTGACTGGTGGAGGGTGCTTGAAAGATTTGTACACAACGTATGTGCTGCACTTGTTGGTATCTAAGGAGATGGATGGTGGCACCATGACGCTGTCGCCTCCAGCTCTGATGTTCTTGCAACCTGGCTTACCTGAGAGACAGGTTGCTTGGGACGGGAAGGTCATAACGTGAAGTCAAAAAAATAATGCTCCACTTGATCAATATGAAATCAAACAATCCCCATTGTGAGATTTTTGATCCTTGTTGGTTCAAAATCATTCAAAAAGTTTCTCAAGCTTGACACTGTACTTCGGAAGATCTCGATAAGGGAAGCCTCTAGCATGGCAGGTCCAAAAGGTTCTGTGGACTCGTAGAGGATTAACATGTTCGACCACTTGTGGAAAGTATCATGCTGGTAGCCATAAGTCTTGTTTGACCATCGCCACATGGCATCATGTGTATAGCCGATTTTGAAAACCATCGGTTGCTCTCGTTGGATCAGCCCTGATATCACAGACTTTGCATGTTGGAGAACTTTACCTGCAGTAGCACCAGAAGGTGGCACCTTGTAATGCAGAAACTCTAAGGCATCGCAAAAGCCACCAAAACCAACTTTGGGCGTAGATGGCTTCAATCCCTGTGACGCAGTTGATTTTTCTACACATGACTCAAGCTGTCGTAAGTCGACATCAGTCCGTCCCCGAGCCAGTACAATACTAGAGGTTTTGGAAACCCCAGCTCTGTCAGAAACACTGCCGGTCTCCGCATTCTCAGGCTCGTTTGGATTTGGAGATTCAAGCACGACCCTTGGCCATGGAAAGGGTCTCAATGCATCCTGGGATGAAGAATGATCCGGTGGGTAAACAGACAAGGAAAATTGAAGTTGTAGAAGGATAGGGGATAAATTCAGAATATATTTCCCATAGTATATATCAACCTTTATCCCAGTAGTATATACCACAACATACCACCACTTTTAAACAATATATTTGCATATATTTGCCACCAGATGGGTGAAGACAAGATTCAGAACGGTGACATGTCAGCAAATCCCAAAGCTCTGCGTAGGGGCTCTCATCGCCATCATCATTCATGATATCATTGATATCATGTCGGGCTAGGTGACTGCGGCTGGCATTGGTAGTTTGAACATAAAGTGGACAAGTTCCAAACATATCGTCTCATGTCATGGCGTGCTAGCACTCAGACCGTACATTCAATGAGCATGACTGCAACCAGTGCCGGCCAGAGTTTTCGAGCACCGGACACCGTCTCCAATCCTTTCAGCAAATCCTTTGAGCACGTTGCCAGCTCTAGGACCTGGCTGGTGCAAATAATGGTTGGTGTGTAAAGGTAATCTATATGGATGGAAAGCCAAGATTGAAGGATTGAAGCTAACCCCAGATCGAAGCGACCTTCCATACAAGGATCGGAATCACACAATTGTTTTGTCACGCTCTTCAGATGTCAATGCCCCACAAGATTGGAAGTTGATCTATGTCAACTATGTGCAGCTAGATGCCGCGAATTGGTACCCAAAAGGCATCATGCGTGTCCAGGTGCTTCCTGAAAAGACAAATTGCTAAATACTTAATTCTTTTATTCTGCATGCTTGCATCAGTGCAATGGCAGTGTAATGTCACATTGACGCCTTGGAAGCAACACGCTGCCTGCGAAGTTTTCAAAGTAGAAACAAAGTTCCCTCCAAATTTAACATGACTCTTACTTGCGAGTCTTGCGAGACTTGGAAGGAGGTTCAGCGGCAGCATCAGTGTCTCGGGGTTTGCGCTTCTCCTTGTTGTCCTTGTCCTTCTTCTTGTCCTTGTTCTTCTTTTCCTTCTTAGGCTTGTCACCATCGGGTGTGTCCACAGCAGTCTTTTCGAAGAACTTCTTTAAGCTCCTGGGACAAGGCTGATTTCAGGCAAAGGTCATGAAACTTTTTTTTTCCACAAGATTGTCCAACCAAGGTTTGCTAGCAATCAAACACTGGAGCTAAACATGTTTCCAGAGATATCCAACCATGTTTATCAAGGATTGGCTGCTGTGTGCATGCATGTATTGAAAAAGCTTGTGTCCACCCCAAGGTAGCTTCGCTCCTCGTTTTCACTTCTGCAGCCACTGCTTTCGAGCACCTTGTGATCGAGCTGAGAAGGTTGAAGCTTGGATGATCAATCAACATGTTGGGATATGTTGGGATGGTATTGGGGACAAACATGTGAATAAGTTGAATGGTAAATGCGGAGATCACCAATGAATGGCATGAACCCACATGCTCTCCTCTTGAAGTCCCTGGGGCACCACACGCCAGTGTCGCAGTCTTCATTTTTCCCTCAGCTTCCTTGTAGAACCTGGGAGCGGAAGGGTCCTTAAAAGATTTCATGTTTTTATCATGAAGCAGAAGTATAATTCCTGTTCTTTTGAGATCACGCATCAAATTTCACTGCATTCTCAGGGGATACCGTGCTGTCACCAAAGCAAAGTAAATAATTGAATTTCGATGATTTAATCCCCACGCTTGGTTTGTTTTGATTGTTTGCCAGTACTACTTGTCACATATGTTGGTGGACTAGGAACTGCTCAGTGAAGAATCCATTGGCTTCTCCTCTGCTCCAAACTTCTTGGCATGAATCAAACTCGGTGTCCAAGACCGAGACTTCCTTCTTCAAAGTCTCAACAGACCTAGGCACAATGGCGATACCCTGTCATTGGGGCTATGTTCTTCTACTGTTTCAAGTTGCACCCAATGTTTAATGTCACTTGGCTGCACAATGAAACCTAGGGGATATGCTTCTTTGCACCATCGTCATCAGGATAGTTTTTCTTCAGGTCTTTGATCAGCGAACGCAGCTTTCCAACTTTCTGCATGACACTGTCCATAAACTTCTTGAAGCGATCTTTTGTCTATCAGGGCCAAAGATTGTTTGGATGCGACATCACTCCAAAAATGGTGGCAGATAGAGCAATTCCGGTTTATATATACATATATTGACATATATATGTATATGCTTATACTTGTGGTGCGTGAATCGATATATCTTAAACTGTTATGTGACCGGTCCTGCCCAAACTTGCTCTCAGCGTTGACGCCAAGGTGGGCCGCTTTGTCCTTCTCAGCAGTCTCCCGGCTGGAACTGGCCTCGATGCTCTTGAATTTCTCTCCCAGCTCGAACTTGGGGTCAACTGTTGCCTCCAGACAGAGACATGGATGGTGAACATCACTAAAGTAAAATGACGAAAACATGATGTTGCCAGAAAGAGTTTCAGATATTCTTGGGTTCATGGAGCCAGCTAAGATTATATATTTTCTGGCCTGGGTTCGCTTTTCTTGCAGTTCTTCATAGCTGTGAGACTCTTGTCTCTTCCCAGTCTCCTTCACGGTGATCCAAAACTCTTCAACGCCGTCGTAAATGTTGTGCCTCTGTTGAAAATCTTGCCATGCAGTTGTCTTGGGTTTACTGGCTTCAGAATATTCTATGCAACTGTATTCATATATATATATATAAATATCATGAAGATTTCCATTTTTTCCATACATCAAGAAGGTATGACCAGGATAAGACTGAGAGTGCAGAATCATATGAAGCATCAAGTGCAACTATGTCCAGCCTGTAGAAGCCTTCGCCCAGGCTCTTGCAGCGAGCAACTGCTCCTTCGATCCTTTGCCTGTGAGGTCGCTGGATGTGTTGATTTAACATGCTAATCTGGTGACCCAACATGGCCAACCACCATGCATGCAGTTAGATACACCATCTTTGTGTTGTTCACTCCAAAAATGTTATTGAGGTATGACTTGCGACATCTTATAGATCGATTATGTGGGTTCTTGAATCTGAAAAGTGTTCCAACCTTTTGTGGCAGTAGAATTTGAACAGCGACAATAGTACAACTTCTAAATCTTCACCAGGCTGAGGGCAGAACTTGGACCACTTCAAATCTTCACGCATTTCCTCTTGGCTGTACCAGCCCTCCTCCTTTGTTACTTCCACCAGCTGTTTTTTGGAGACCAAAACCCTGAGCTCGTTCAGGAAAGTGTCCTGGCGCTCAGTAAAATTATATGTCATAGAATTGTCTTGAGTAAGTAGGATTTGGTCGAAGTAGTGCCAAACAAGTTTGCAACATCCACCAACACCCCCAAAAAAACAATCCTCCTGAAAGTTGTTCTTGCACAGGAGATCTGCTATGGCATTGCGACTTCCCTTGGCCCACTCAGTTCTGAGAATCTCGGGCGCATTTCGGTCCAGTCTTCGGGTCTTTGGTTTGACCCATCGATTCAACTTAGCTTTGGCAGCATTTCGAAGTCGCATCTGCCAGGGCACCACAACTAAATTCATGAAGATAGTGCAAACATTGTACTGCATGATATATCGATAGTAAACATCATGACAAAAGATGCCAGTTGTAGTTTCTTTTTTTCTACTATACTGATTGCTTGTTGATGGAAAGACTTCACTGGCCTTCCGGGTGAGCTTGTCTTGAAGATCATCAGGTTCCTTCTCAGCGCCAGCAATCTCAGGATCGGTTGGTGTGGGGCTGGCATCACCTGGTTGTGGAGACTTGGCCTGAATCTCCACATCACTTGGTGATGCAGTGGGGACGACCACCTCTGTGGGCGGGGGAGTAGCAGCAGGTTCAGAAGGAGTCCCAACTGTAACTGCTCCAACCATAGGACATTTCACTTCCGTTCTAGCTGGTGTAGCAACTGGCGGCTGGGCAACCGGAGCAGCCGGCTCTGGAATGCCCTGCGGGATACATGCACAAGGATTATTTCACTTGAAGATTTCAACTGATGTTCTTGAAATACGGTTGAACGGTCAAACATATACAAACTCAATTTAATGAAATTGGTTTCGGTTGTATGACATTATGTCCTCCATATGTTGTCCAAACACGACGTACCTCCTTGGCAAGAGAAGTAGCAATCTCCTCTGCAGAAGCCTCATGATTGCCGATGTCCAAAAATTGGAGTTTAATGAATGATCAAATCCTGCTTACAGGTCATATATTATCATAGGCTCGATATTTGTCATCCCCAGACCAACCAGATTGCCCTGAGGATGTCACTGGCACAGTCTCTGGCTCTTCCGAAGCCTAGATGATTGGCTTCTCGGCGAGAAGAAGGGGATGGATTATATGCTGAGTGTCGAACGGTAGAGGAAACTTCTTTGTCCCCATATTCCATCTCCAGGTGCTCAAGTTTGTACTCGACATCCTGGCCCCCACATGAACAATTAAAAAAAATCAAACGACCGAACATGTCAAGATTCACTTAGAAGTTTGATGGATACGGAAGACATTGGCAATTATAAAGTTTGTCCTGAAGCATTTGCTGCAACTGTTGCTCTTCAGCTGCCATATTCAAAAACGAAACACCGTCTTGCAAGGTAGCACAGCTGGATCCCAAGGTCTCGTATGACCCAGCCATAGTGGTAGCTACTCAGCCGGCTGCACTTGAACCTTCCCTGAAACGAGCATAGGGCTAAGAAGCATTGGCACATGATGCAATGATCCGAAAATTGGTTTGCATTCACATGCACCGCACTGACAATATGTTGTGAAACAAATCCTTCAAATGCTTTGCGATTTCCACATGCAGAAAACAATAAACACGCAGACACTGCATTGTTTACTCAAGATTCTGCATAAATTTGTCTTCAATTCGCCTTTGGACTAGTATCAGTCCCATGAATTGCTATCTAGCGGGTAAACCAGCCACTGTTCGAATTGGTCCGAAGCTGCAAAAATGAGGTGACCAAAGGGGTATCCCAACCCATTAAAATTTAATGGGTTGATACGGGTAAAAAATGGGTTGGATACTACTTCAGTACGGGTTTGGAAAACCCGGGGTTTTGTCCGAAACCCGAGGTTTTACATTGAGAAATATGGGTTGATACGGGAAAAAAATGGGTTGGATACTAGTTCAATACGGGTTTGGCTGCCAACCCTTTATTTTTTTCCGAAATACCCGAAAAAGTACGATCAAGTGTAAATAAAACACGATTCGAAAATTTGGATTTGAGATTTTTCCATATTTTCTATGATTTGTTTCGGATCTAGAAATATTTTTTCGACAGATCATCCCTCGGACACCTCATGCATATGGGTCGGCACAAATGCCTGCCATTCTACTGGGATACGTAACTTCTTGTTACGCCTCAAGTAGTTGAACACCGGGGCTAAGTGGGCATGTCTCCAAACGCTGGTGTCAGCACATTTCAATTCCTCAAAAGAACTTAGTGCTGACGGCACTGGATTGGGAAGCTGAGGCTGCCCTTTGGAAGTTCTTTTCAAATCTTCCAGCATGTCTGCAAACACCCGGGCGAAAGGCACCGGGTAGATCCTGGGCTCGATGAGATGGAAAGCGCATCAGATAATTGTTAGATAACCTTGCCAAATTTTGGGGTGGAATTAACTGAGGCCACATATGTTATATACAGTTTGGTGATAGTATATCATAGCCGGCTATAATGCAACTTGGCCCACTTATGTTTTGCAGGTCACCTAGTCACGACTGTGAATACATGATTCCGAAACCTACCGACTACTGAAACAATGTGGTTTAAATGAGCTACAGAAAGGTTAGACCAAAACAAATCCATATACACAGACTCACAAAAGAAACTGGTACAAGTCCAGGGTCTCCGTTGAGCGTAGTTGTTTTGTGCCTTTATACCGTTTCTTGCCACTAGCATCTGTGTAACGCACTGCAGTCACAACCTTTTGGTCCTTGTTTTTTTTCCATCCCTGAAGCACTCCTTTGTCAAGACGATGAATGTAGTGGGAATTGGAATATGCATAGTGTCTCTTCGGAGTTGATGATTGATAGTGTGCCATCCACCACTTTACGCAGTGCACCTCATTTTTGGAACTGCTGGACAAAAGAAAACAACTACGAGTGAACCCTCGACTTGATCACAATATTTCAGTATTTTGAACATGTTCTACACCCATGTGAAAGTGTTTGGGACCCCCGCTGCATGTGGACCACCACATGTGAAAATGTTCTGCATGGTCTCTCTGAAGGCTGGATAAAACTCCGCCAACGATCCGCTGGGCTGCTCCAGGCTCCACACCGCTCCGAGACATGTTGCCAAGGAGATGAGTAAACAGCTCCTGGGGGAGTTTGCAGTGTCGATGATTAGTATTTTAAATATATAAAATGAATGTCCAAAATATATACAAACAGAACTGGATCAGAATGCTTGATCACCATACATTTTATCAACACTAAAGCACTGATCAGGGCAGGTAAAAGCATAAGTGCATGTTGGATCGCCAAACCCATCCTCTCAAGTAGTTGGTTCCCCATCAACACTGAGCAAAAGCTTTCAAACCCAAGCGATGCGCATGCGGCACGAGAAGAGGTCCCAACGTTCATCTTGCTAAATGATGCACACTTTAGGCCAAGGTGGATCCCAAAGTCATCTGGCAACCCTCTCAACACCCATAGGATTGCCAACCTTAGTTTATGGACGGGGTTGGACTTGTGAAATCCGAAGATCTTTGATCAAATCATTTCAACAGCATGACGTGTTCTTTAGATTCTTTATGTGAAATACTAAATTGAAGACTGGATTAATTCGAAACCAACCAAGAGACGCAAATCCCGAACTATGTGTCAAGTCCATGAAGTTGGATCTCCGGTGGGACTGCTGTTGGTGATCCAACAGATCGAATCGGGCAGCCTTGTACTGAGATGCAGCAATCACACGTGTCAGATTCCCCTGACCTGCGAAGAACTCCAGCCATTCGTAGTCCTAGCCACGGATTTGGTTTGAGATTTTCATCAACTGTTATGTCACAACACGGCACTGTTTTGATTTTTTCACATAGAACTCCGGTTCCCCCCCGCCTGTACGATGTCAAATGACCAAATGATCAGCAACACGACCAGGACAAACTCCTGAAGCATTTGACACAAGACCAGGGATGGGTACAGTAATCTAAATCACACCATCAGGATCCAAAGTCAAGGGAATAGGGAAAATAATTGCCAGCTTAAAAAATGACTTCACAGAACATATCATCTGTTTGTGACAGGTGTGGAACAGCTCCTTTGGAACGGACAGGCTTCGAAGGCGCCACAGCAAATGGTCGATGTTCAGCATGGCTGTAATGACAGTGTAGGGTCAACCAAATGTTCGGAAGGGCAATGAATGATGATGAATCATCTATTGTATCGACAAACTGAGTTGGGTATTATTTGCGATGAGTTGAGGATCAAAGTCATTCTAGGATTCTATATCATGCATTCCTCTCAGTTTTAGAATTCACACTCAACATGGGTACAGCTACTAATAGCGAGAGTCGAGTGGATGGCTGCACATGCGCAACAAGTTCCCCACCGCGCCCACACTGCAAACTAACTATTGCAAAGTATAGAGGTCATTCCAAGATGGTGATTCTGAATCTTATATTTCCTGTGGAAACATGTCCCGCTGACGTTTCTTCTTCAGCATTTGCACCCGGGATTGCCACAGGCTGTTGCGCTTTTGGAGTGTTCGCCATTGGCCTGGCCTCAGCAGGACCGAAGGGTCGTCAAAGGGACCAGTTGATCAAAATGGTGATGTCAAGCATCTCGGGATTTGAAGGTTGAAGAAGAAGCTATTTCTTGACCATTGCCAATGATTGAGACAAATTATGAGTTAGTGTGTGGGGTATAGGCATCGGCTAATTCAGAGATACATTCAGCGTTCCTTTTTCCTTTTCCGGTTCAACTCTCAATGTTCGCTAATGTTCGCTATGCCAGTGCCGCTGCTGAGCTGGCATCAGAGCATGCTGGGCTCAGCTGTCTTGATATAGGTCCATAAATTCCAGATGCCGGTTCAACCAAAAGTTTACACATGTAATCCAAATTCATTGTGGTTTTTCAGATCCCATAAAGCTGTTCCATCCTACAGCATCCCAGTGCGTAGCCAAACATGATTGGAGCGTCTAGTCAAAAGCTGACGCACACTGGTTTGTGCCATCCGGCCTCCCAAGTCTCCCAAGATCACTTAATTTGGAACGATATATATATGCGCAAACAAGAAAACAGCACTAGAAACATTATCATTATATATTATACAGTGTATGACTTAGAATCTTGATAAACAATAATCTCATGTTTGTTCTTTTTTTTAAGTTTGTCACTTGTCACCCTATGGGAAGCGAGTGCCACCTGCAACAACACACATGTTTTGTGTGCCCACCCAACGACAAGATGGTTGCACCTTGCATGCCCTTTGCACACAATCTACGGTGTTGCAACCTATGTGACACATGAATACCCCAAACATGGAACTTCACCTGGTGTGCGAGCGTGTTTGCTCCATCTCTGACATAAAATTCAAAGAGACTCTTGAAACCGAATCAAAGCGTCAGTGTGGATGTACTTGAGCTGAGTTGACATGTTGATCACCGCCGGGTTCCCTTTGATCGTCCCATCCCCTCCATTGTTCGGCCGCTCCTTCACCTCGTCGATGAAGCGTGCCTGAGATAAGCAGGGATCACATATATCAGATAATTTTTACCTTTGTAGCAGTAAGGGAATTTATCAAAACAAGCTTTGAGATACTGTCAAACTAACAAGAGACACATATATATATATATACAAAGAACATATCTATGGGTTTGAAGAAGAATTTCTTTCAAGAAAAACTATGGGCAAGACAAGATTAGTGCCTGCAAGTTGCAAGCATTTCTGCTGCTTTAAATGCTGCTGCCATTCTGATAAGCCGTGGGCCGTCCGTGGTTGGACTGCTAAAGTAGCCCACATCAGTCTTTTCTGCCCGGCATGTCACGCCAATTGCTGCCCTGCTCCAGTACACATTCATGCGACACGCGCTGAATGCTGCCAACCTAGATCTAAGCACTTCATACTTGTTGTCCCCTGTGACATCTTTGACCAGCTCGATAAAGTTCAGAATCTCTTGCACCCTTCCCTCCCATGTTGCATGCAACACCTTGGACGGCTCAGGTCTGTCGGTGCTGGACCCTGCTCCTGTTTCTGGGTTGTAGTTGACATGGGTTTCCCTTCTCCTTTTCGGTTTTGCTGCCTTCTCTTCTGGCTGTTCGACCTGATCCTTCTGCTTTCGCTTTGTGCTGTGGCTTCTGGTTTTGCCCTCTGGTTCATGCTTTTCCTTGTCCTCCGAATCATGGGTTGCCGCTTGCTTTGTTGTATTCTTTGGGGTTTTCTTCTTTTCTGCGACCTCACCATCCTCAATCTCCATAGGGGTTTTTCCTTTCTTTGCCTTGGGTTTCAAATCTGCTGTGTCATACTCATTCTCCTTCGTTTCCTTTCGCTTGCTGGCTGAGTTGGTAGTCTTTGCTGTTTGTCTCCTGGGTTTTGCTTGGGAGGATCCTGATGGCTGTTGGGATTTGCTCAAGGCATAGGCGCTGCTCCTCTGATCCCAGTACGCTGTGCTGTCCCATGCCCAGGCCTCTTTGTCTTTTTGCTCATCAAAAGTTTGACTCCATGCCCCATCCGTGCCCCAAGCAGCCCACTCATCTAGGGTGTACCCAAACCAGATCTCCTTTCCTATGTTGCATTTCATCTTTTTTTCCTTGGGGTCTCGTTCCTTTGTGTCACCCTTGCTATTTTTTGGCTTGGTTGCTTTGGGTTTTGCTTCCTTTTCAGAACCATCATCTACACCTTTGCTAGCACCCCGCCCACCTCTTCCACGACCTTTGCCCCGACCTTTGCCCCGACCTCTGCCACGAGTGGGTGGTGCCCCCTCCTCTTTGCCATCTTGCTCATCCTTTTCCTTTCTTTTCTGCTTCATCATCAGCTGATCCAATCTCGTTGTGCTCGCCTGCTTTGGTCCCACCTGCCAATACAACCCCAGAGCAGGCTGGAATGTGCCAAATCTGATTCTTGTACTGTGAAAGGTTTGACAAGAGAACCATTTTTGCGACACAGTGTGAATCCCCCATACAGCAAAATATTTGTTGCCACACTGATAGGACATATTTTTAATATTTTTTAATCATTATATCAATGGTCGTAACAAAGGATAAGATGTGGTAAGGTGTCCCCTCCTCAACATCGCTTGATGTGAACTCCTCAGCTTCCTTGATGCATTCTTGAGGCTGCCTCTTGCCTTCCTGGTTCTCAGGTGTTGTGTCATCGGTCCTACGTTGCTTTGGCTGGCCGCCCTTGGTGTGGTACACTTCTCGTTTTTGCTCTGCTGAATGGTCTGGTGAAGTGAGATTTTCCTTCACCTCTGGTGTCTTTGTATGCATTACATCCACTGGCTGTGTCTCAGCTTGGTCAATGTCCACTGGCTTTCTTTTTTTTGCTTTGTCTCCTACAGATGGAACCACATCATAGTTTCAGAGACCCCAATATTCTATCGATATATACATGTACACCCTATACATGCACATGCCATCCATGGTATCCATGCGTAAAGTTCCGAAACATCCCACACAACCCTGTTTGTCTCCTCCACTCCCTTTAGATTCTGAGCTCTGCGTAGTCCCATCAGACAAATTCGCAGAAGACTTGGCGCTTCGAAGCCTCAATTTGTCAGCGATTTACCAAATTCAGATTGATCTATGTAAGTTCTTGGTTGTTCTTGGTATTGATTGTTCGCAAAAAAAAGATCCCCTATATATGATCTTGTAGCCATCCCTCAACATCCAATTGTGCTGTCTAGAGGCTTGGCAAGTCGTGCAAGAATTTCTTCTCGCTGTTTCTGCAACGCTGTCACATTACCTTAGAGCCAATATGCGATTTCTTGAAAATATGTGCAATCCTTTCCCCCACTGCGACAATATAAGAATTTAAGCTGCGCTACTGATACAGTTGGATTCTTTCACAATCTAAACCTGCAATGTGTTGGGTCAAAAAATATAGCACTATTTATATATATGCTGACAAAGCTACCTGGTGGTGTCTTGGCAGGCTTGACCTCCAGAAACTTAGACTTGTCCCCCGGCTTGGTACTGCTACCCGAAACCATAGGCACTTGAGTTTCAACGGTTTTGGCATCCTGGGTTCCTGCTGGTTTTGACTCAGCTGCTGTTTGCTTGGGACATGCCTCTGCTTTGGAATCGGCGTCTACCTTGGGTTCATTTGTCTTGTCATCTTTGGGGGTGTCGGCCACTTCAACTGTGGGTGTGCCATCTTTGTTGGCACTGATGAACTTTGCAGACCCTGCTTCCTTGTTCGCACTTTGGGGCTGGTTGGTTTCCAAAGGCTGGTTCTCCGGGACTTTGGGTTCATCACTTTGGTCCACCTCCCCTCCCTGGTCCTCACCTGATTCACTGGAAGAATCAGAATCGCTAGATCCTGCTCCAGTGCCCCCAGCATTTGGATCCTCAGGCTCCTGCTGGGATTGAAAACGATTGAAAACGGCTGGTGGTCACTGTCAGACAGGGTTGCTATATTCTTTTAAACATGTTAAACCATACTTGACATATATAGATATAATTCTAATTGGATTACATTACTCTGCAGTCTTTAAAGCTCTTGAAACTCAGCTTTGGGTCTGTCCTCAGAGCTCTCATCCTCTGCCTCTGCGACCTTTTTCCGGGCTTCCTTACGTTCTGCTATCTTGGCGTTGACTTCATCGATGGTCTCCTTTGACAGGGCAACAGGGGCATAACAACTATACAATTTTTTATAGACACCGACTGCGTCCCAAGTAAAACCCAAAGCGGAAGATTAGCACCACAAGAATTGCGACAATAAGATTCAACATGCCTTCACAAGTATAATGTTCCAAAACCCAGGATGAAACACGAACGACCACGACCCAGAACCGATTTTGATAGATTAGCCATGGAATGTTGTTCACCCCACACCTGAAGCCCAGAGTCCAGCTCCAAACACACTTGTTGGAAAGCATGCACCTTGGATTGGCCACGTTTAAATACGGAAAATTATGGGAAAATCAATGGAGTTTTGATGGGACTGCATACCATGTTTATTCTTTCCTGACATGAAGGGGCATGAATGTAAAATTGAAAAGAGGCGCGGAAGATACTTCTCGACGACGCACTTTCATCTTGATGAAACCCAACATCTTTCTCACCTTCCAAGCGATCTGCACAACATCCGGAAAATCTGCGGATGTGCCACCACGTTTACACTTCAAGTAGAAGCACTCCACCTCCTCCCTCAGTGTCTCAATGGCCGGCAACGGCCTGGTAGATGACAAACTCATCCGAGTGATGAAGGGCTGCAATGCCAAAAAGTTGGCAACTGAAGATGGTATGTTGTCCTCATGGGGTTCTACCAAAAGATTTCCCCCATCCATGACCCGGTCACGAAGTTCGACACACCCATCCCAGTCTTGATGAATCTTTGCTATGTCCAACACTTCCGTGGTCGCGTTTTTTGGGCGACCCGCTGGTTTTTTGCGGTTGCCCGTGCAACCAGTCATTTTGCGATGAACACGTCACCACACCAAGACTGCTTGAGCCCGAAAAGGGGCTACAGTACATCTTACATAATTTTGTAAGTTCTTTGATGCGTGTTTGGTTTGATTGCCCATTCCACTGTCGCTTCCAGGACTGAGCCGCCCAACTGGCAAATGGTTCGAGACTTTGAAGACATCGAGCATGGCAAAAAGCTGGCAATGCCCGGGTGGTGATCTAAAAGAAAAAACTCTTTGGTTATATCGATGTATGATCATGCCATAAATTTGGTATGTTTGTTTGGGCAAGCATGTTGGCTTTTTCAGGTTTGAACGCCATCATGGTGAGTTTCTTTACCAATGAAACTTGTTGACATCTCGATCATTATGGGTTTAATTTTCATATAAAAATATCACTAGGAGTTCCCTGAACTTCCATGCTGCTTCCCCGCAGCTTGATCTGCAACACCTGGGCTTCGGTGCCGGAGGCAAGAGATGATAAATATCTGTAAAATACGGTATTTTGGCCGATTTGGTGAAAACCCGAGGTTTTCAGGAGAAACCCGAGGTTTTCAAGATCATTCTGCAAAACCCGAGGTTTGTGGTTCAACCCCTTAAAAATAAAGGGTTTGGTTGGTAAAGGTATATATATTGCAGTAATTCAGGTATACTGTACGCAGGCTGATTGTCTTGTATTTTGCATTTGTCTCTCAGACTTGTCAAAATCCAATCGAGGTATTTGCGCAGTCTTGATGGCTTTCAAGAGTAGGGGCCAACAGCCACTGAGACAGCCATCCTTTGACACCGTACCCATCCGTACCCGATATGATCTGGTACGTGCCCTTTGACATGGCATCACTGCCAGGGCCATAGCTACACGGTTAGATCAGTGGATCTTGGAGCACCTGCCAACTCCACGTGTCGGAGCCTTGGAACATCTTGGAACATCTTGGAATATCTTGGAAGGGGCATGAGGACCACGGAGGATCACGGAGGATCTGAAGAATTGACGTATTACCGTAGGATGTCTTAGGATGTCGTAGGATCACAGAATATCACCGAGCAATTCTTTCAGGATTCATTGAGGACGATGGAACACGTCCCTTTGCATAGACGATCCTGGACTCCGCAGGTGGTGATCCAGCCATAACAGGGTACCCAGATTCCCTGTGGGCTTTGGTGTCGAACTCAGCACTTTCAAAGTCAGAAAGTGCAAGGCACGAATTGTCGCGTACAAAAGGGTGCCTCCTGAAGTATGTTGAATGTATTTGAATGTGTTTAAGATATTGGAATTTGCACGATGATTCCAGATCCCACTTGGGAAAACTCAAATAACATCAAATAACCATAAATAACCTCATGTCTACGAATACGGTCTATTTCTGTTCATATACTGTTAGTCATTGGCAGTCCTTCATATTGCTTCTCTTATGCCAAAACAGTCGTCCTCGGTCCCACCCAGACATTCTTTGGCATGGATCTACTCAATGCCCCCTGCCTGTGAACATGCAGAAGTCAGCGCACAGCTTCTCAAAGACCAAACATGACTCGCACAGCAAACGATGTTTATCGCTTGCACATAACGCCACCCGAGACTTGCCCAGCTTGAGGTTCCAGCTGAAGTAGGCGGAGGCTACCCCTAGGCTCCAAGGATCTCCTAGGCTCCCAGGCTACTCTCGCAAAGCGAGAGGAGCAATCGCAACAGGCAGAAAATGCGGCCTATTGCAGCGTTCTTTGCTACAGATATTATATATATTGATATATATTGAAGATACATATATATATATATATATATAATATATATATATATATTGAACATATTTAGGACGCATGTGACAATTTTTGAAACATGTTTTTAAGATATTTTAAGATATTTTAAGATGGCAGCGGCAGATTCCTTCAATCTGCGTTGCTTATGTTGCTTCTTGATGCTTCTTGTATTTTCACGCAGCCTAATGTGTTCACCTTGTGCCCTCCGAGGCAACGAGTCATTGCTGGTTTCGAGAAGTATGGCCTGGGAACCATTTGGAATTGGGAAGCAGTGATCAGTATCGACCAATAGTCATTGCTGGTTTGATCAAGTTTGAATTATGAAATAGCTGGGCCGCTTTTGTCAGAAGTCAACTGAATAGTTTGCCAAATTGACAGCGTTTTCATTCATGTTTTGATTAAAGGTCTGACGGTGACATACGGTGACAGCTGTTGGAAAGTGGTTCTCTTTTGCAAAGGCAGACAGTGGGAGTTGATTCGAACGACTTTTGATTTGCCAAGAGCCTCAGTCGTACGGATTGCTGTCGCTTGCATGTATTGTCCATGAGCTCAACACTATCCGAACCAACTTTGCAGCGCTATGTCTGGCTTGGTCCCAAGGCGACACAGGACATTGGGCTGATGGCATATGGCATTGGCATGGCACTGATATGGCATCGATGCCTTGCGTTTTGGGCGTTTCCAGGTGGTTGATATTTAAGTATTGAACGGCATTAGAACGTATTGGAACGTACTAGAATGTGCGTTAGAATGTATTAGATTTGTAGTAGCTTACAGATACGAACAGAATCTTCGGGTTCTCTACAAATTGGCAGCTCCAAGCTGCAGGACGGGCAGTCAGATCAAGGACAAGTGGTACCTTGGCCGTGATTGTTAAAGATCTTCCAACAGATACACTGATCTGGTTGAAAGCCGTTAAACATGACAATTCCTGTATGTTTTACTGGATATTTATTTGTTTCATGCCAACAAGTGCAAACAAATCCATCCACTGTCATGTCACCATGTCACATCCATGTCACATCTTTCAAGTACTGACATTCATGTGCTGAGGCGTCAGCTGCACGAGCGTGGACTTGTGCAGATCCCTCAGCTGTTGCTGACACGGAACTGGTGGCAGTGCATTGAGAACGCCACAAAAAACTTTCAGAAATCATGTTGGTATCAGTGATGAGGAAAGAAGATGAGGAGTAGAGCCTTCCTCAACGGCTGGGGCCACTGGAGGTACTGCATGTGTGTGTGTGTGGACGTCCAAGCCATCAAAGTTGCTTCCATGAAAATGGACAGCAATATCTGAGACTTTTGTTCAGAAAATGTGGACTAGGTAAGTAGTTGGAAGCAGTGCAACTGCAGACATCAGTTGAACATTTGCCAGAGCATGCACTTCACTGTTTCCCGTGTCAGCAACCCTGCAGGGTTTCAGGGGCAGACTCTGAGGGGGGCCTTTGCTGTCTTGCTTCTCAATTCTTCAGTGTGATGTGAACACTGACATTGTACAAAACCTTGGGATAAAGCTGATGTTTGAACGGTTTGAAGGTGGGATGACTGTCAAGGTTGAATGATATTGGCCTAAGGCTCGTGGTCTTGGAATTCCGACAATCAAGATCCCATGACAGATATGACAGTGCCATACAGTGCCTCCTTCAAAACCTGCTGGGTTTGGGCATTCCGCTTCCCCAACCCCAAGCTGCAGACTGTCACCTCGGGCAAGCTGAGGGGACAGCTGCGGACCTAGGGACCTAGAAAGGATCTGCCAGATCCAAAAGAAATCGAGTTGGACCATGTTGGACCGGTTGCACCACATTGATCAGGATCTATGTGGACACTTCAAGATACTTCAAGGCCAATTTGTGAATAATATGCAAGATATATGCAAGATATATGCAAGATATGCAGGTGAACTGAAAAGGACACTTTGAGCAGTGGAAATTTCTGAAGCTGCTCTCGCGGCTTTTGGCTTCAGCTTTACACCTTTGCCAAGACTTTTTCGGCTACCATGGAATGTTTTTTGGCAGAATGCTAGAGATTTGATGTCTTTGAGATTGTTGGAATGCATTGGAAGATGAAAAAAATCGTACGTGTCACCTTTGGGGTCCAGCCTCGTTGAATGATCCTTGCCAAATAGGCATCCAGTGCCAACCAATATGTCTACGAACCTCATGTCACATTGAACAAATTTGAAGAATCTCAATCAATTTCAATCAATATTGATCTAACATGATCTAACCATGCTCGATCCACATCCTGACATTCTCCAAGGCTTGAATCCAGAGGCCACTGTGTAACTTGGCATGTTCGAGTTCACTCAGTTCAGTCATGCGATACGATGTGAACCGGGATGAATCCTGCAAAGAGGATCAAAGAGGATCAAAGAGGCATATTACTGGTAGAACTGCCACTTTTGGCAATCCGCCGAGGGAGGAATGCAACCTCTCCGAGATGATCGGATATCTGGCGCGTCGCTCAGATGTTGCCTTTGCCTAGCTATCCCTTCTTCGCAAAATACGGTACGAATCATACTACAAGATCATACAAGATCACGATCAGACAATACCAGACATAGATCATTTTGGATCATATTAAAATTACATGCTGCCGGTTTGTCGTGGCTTGTGTCTCGAGCTGCAAAGCTCTGCAGGGTGCCATTCTCGCTGGGGTTTTCGTGTGCAGCTGCGCATCTTGGTCGGCATTAGACAGGAACAGCACATGGAAACAGCCGGAAACAGCCGGAAACAGCCAATGTTTGAAACAGCTTCTGAGACTGTCACAAGCATTATAACATCTAGCAGAGTCTAACAAACAGCTTAGCTTCTCATTTGGTGATAGCCAAGATCTTGAGCGGCTGCTGCTTTTATTGCTGCTTGGCAAAGCGGTGGCGTTTTGTGAGACTTGGGATCGATAAATCCTGGAACCCAAAAGTGTGAGTCAGACAGAGTCACACAAGCCATGCCAAGTTGTGTAACATTGTGCAACTACCTCTTTGCATCATTTGAAGACACATTTGGCTTGGTTGGACTAAGGTCGATGGAAAATCAAAAAGCCAGACGTTGGAGCCACTGCCTTAGTTGCATTATGAGAGCAAGATGTTCACGGATGTGCTGGGTCATGCTGGGTCATCCGTTGAACCTCCACGCGGTGCCGCTGAACCTAGGCCATCACACTGAAAAGTTCGAAAACCGGCATTAAGCAGGAGCTGAGCTGAGAATGCTGAGATGAGCCGGCGAAACAGACATAAATTGAATATAAATTGTCACTGTGCTATGGCAGAGACGCAAAGATGTAAAGTTCAAGAGAGTCTTCTGGGAAGAAAGAAAGCAAGAACGAGCAAAACACACTCTTTGCACTTCATGTCCTCCGCCCCTGACCCAAGACTGTCTGAAGTAGACTAGGAACTTTCACATTGGCTTTGAGTGTTAATGTTTTCTTCCGTTGAAGAGACACTGTGGACTGTGGACATGACTCGCATCACCAAGCCTGGACCATCGTACCACAGGAGGTGCGCTTCCATGTCTACGAGCGAAAAGGTGGGCCCTGGTGGCAACTGCTGGAGAGAGACGAACATAGACGAACTCATTTGCTCAACGCTTCCGGCTTCCAATAGCTTCCCACATGTGACATGTTGCATCATGTTGCCCTTGCAGCGACTTTATCAGGCACTCAGGACACTCAGGCAGGGCAAGTGAGTCAGGGTGGATGGTAGATTTCGCAGTGTTATGATGTGTTATGCTTCGTTTTATTGTTTTTTTTTATGTTTTTTGAATGATGTGCCACTGATCAGATCTGATCAGTATCCAGGGAACGTTTTCAGAACAAAACCTGACAAGAGTCTCAAGAGTGTCAAGTGAAGCCATTCCGTGTCCTTGGCAAGTGGCGGTTAGTAGGCGGTTAGCCTTCACCAGGTCACAAGGAATTATTCCACTTGATCTTATTCGCCAGCTCCAGAATTCAAACAGACAGCAAAAAGTAAAAATGAATCGAAAAGATGTCAAAAGCATCACTTCTGTTGGATCCTTGTGACGTTCCAAAGTTCCAAAGCCCACTGTATCCACCGTCCAGGCAGTTGGACAAGCAAAGTCCTTGGCGAGCAGGGACTCTGCGGAGAGCCACTTTGGCAAAGACTCGTTCTGCGGGGATGAACTCATCGAGCCATTTCAACTCAATTTCAACTCATTTTCAACACGTTCAACACGCCAAGATGATGCAAGAAATTGAAGCAGTGAGCAGTGTGTATAAAGCAATAAAGCAAAATGATGCAAAAAGATGCAAAAAGTATGTCAAATGATCGCAACATATTGTCAACATATCTCAACTATTCAACCACATTCAACCACAAAGTCAAGTGAATGCGTTTGTCAGTCGACATTGAGCTGAGGCCGAGCAAGTCAAAGTCAAAAGGCGCAGCTGCGAGAAATCTGTTCCGAGAAATGTCTAGAAATGTCAGATCTCAGTAGATCTCTTGGCTCACTTGGCTCACTTCCCAAGTTGTGAAATCTTCTTCAAGCATCTTCAAGCCAGCCCCACCATGGCCATGGCAGAAAACGGTGGTCTCCTGGCAAGTGGATACGCAAAATGCGTCAACGAGGAGCTTGGTGTCCACCGGAAAGGCTGGGACGTCACCATGGAGACATGGATATCTCATGATATCTCATGATGTCTCATGATATCTCAAAATCACTGCCTTGACCTTTTACTTGCGTTATCATTTGTTACAGTATGTGTGGAAATTCCAAAAAGTCAGACATATATTTCATATTTTCCTTTATGTAGGACCTTGACACTAAAACACTGACTGGCTACTAGGTACTGTATTACTGTACATATCTGTACATCTAGGATCATCTAGGTACTGTAGTCTTGTTGCAGAGTCGAAGAGGTATAAGTTATATAAGCGGTAGACGCTAAGCCAAACTGCCCAGCCTCGGCTCATCCAGGTCCTGCTGACTACAGTGGGTGAGGCGTTGCGGCGTTGCACTGCCGTGACACCGTTGCTTTTGTGCGTCAAAACTGTAGTCCACTGCATTTCAATATATTTCAATGAAGGTCCGGAATGTCATTTCTTTGAATTGCTATAGTTGCTATGGACTGCTTGTGACGCATGATGACATTCCAGTCTTTGACGTTCATGAAATTTCATGGACACGTTCCTGTTCATTAGATGATCATTTGACCTGATAGCACATCATTTCCCTTCAGCTTTTCTGCCGCCGCCATATGTCTTCATTTCTTGCTCAAGGTTTCTGCAAAGTCAAAAATTGCAATGTGATCAATGTTTGCGTTTCGATGGTGTGAAGCTCTATGGCCGAAAGCGATCAAAGCTCGAAATTTCGCTTTGAGTGCTACTCAACACGACCTCCCTACTGGTCCTATGATGGAATTCCTTTTGTTAGTGCATACATAGCTGCACTGGCAGTTCTTGTCTCAGTTGCGACAAGCAGAGGTCAACTGATTACAGATCATTTTCTATTGCTCCTGGTGCCTGCAGTGGCTCATTTGCTCCTTTTTCTGGCAACGCAGTGGTCAGTGGAGGTGAATTGCTTTGTTCGCTTTAAACGCGAAGCACATGTAAGCAGGGCATCACATGTGAAAGTGGTGCCACTCGCTGATGACCAAAACCGTCCCAATTCCAAGGTATTGCTGGTGCCTTTGCAGCAGCAGGATGGAGAACCGTCCATATCCTATTTGAAAAAGAAATTCACATTTTGCAAGGAGAATGATACTTTTCAGCGCCTGAGATATGACATAACGTCACCGCTGAGTAACTATTTGAATGCAACCGGGCTCTCCTCTCGAGAAGTTGAGGAGAGAAGAAAGAGATATGGAGAGAACATTTACGACATTCCTCTACCAACATTTGGTGAACTCTTTAAAGAACATGCCGTAGCACCTTTCTTTGTTTTCCAACTCTTTTGTGTTTTGCTATGGCTGATGGATGACTATTGGTATTACTCGTTGCTAACGTTGGTGTTGCTGGTGGTGTTGGAAGCTCAGATGGTGCACCGCCGCCGCAACGATCTGCAAGAGCTGCGGGCGATGCGGATCCCGCCACGGCCAACCTATGTCTTACGGGATGGAAATTGGAAGATCGCGCAGAGCAATGAGCTGCTGCCCGGGGATATCATTGGCATCCAGCGTAACCCAGAAGCATCATTTCCGTGTGATGTGTTGCTCTTGCAAGGTAATGTGCTGGTCAATGAAGCCATGTTGACCGGTGAGAGTGTTCCTCAGATGAAAGTTCATGTGGCATCTGGTGGCTCTGAGCCATTGGACATGATCGGTCGACATCGCCAGCATATCGTTAGTGCTGGGACCAACATTATGATGCATCAAAATCCCCAGAGCAATTCTGAGCGGTCCAAGAACTTCAAAAAAGTGCCACGTGCAGGGTCTTCGAGTGTGGCAGTGGGATATGTCCTACGGACAGGTTTTGACACAACACAAGGAAAACTCTGCAGAACCATTTTATTCAGTGCAGACCGGGTGACAGTGTCCAGTAAAGAGGCATACTATTTCATTTTCATTTTGCTCCTCTTTGCCCTTGTTGCTTGTGGCTACGTGCTATATGATGGCCTGGTGGTTGTCCCAAAGACCGAGACGCCACGATCAACTTTTAAGCTCTTACTGTCGGTGAGTCACATCATCACATCAGTTGTTCCTCCTGAGTTCCCCATCATGTTGTCCTTGGCGGTGAATTTGAGCCTCGTAGCATTGGTGCAAAAAGGAATCTTCTGCACCGAGCCTTTTCGGGTGCCCTTGGCAGGTCAAATTTCGACTTGTTGCTTTGACAAGACGGGCACTTTGACCAGTGATTCCATGGAAGTTGGAGGAGTACATGGGCTTCAATATCCTGCTCCTGCCTCTGAAGCCATGGATGAGAAGGATGCAGAGTCCAGAACCGCATTGGATCAGAAATTGCCATTCTTATCTACAGCTGTGATGACAGCCTGCAATGGCTTGACTCTAGTTGAAGGTGAGATTGTAGGAGATCCTCTGGAGAAAGCTGCTCTACAAGCAGTTCAGTGGATGATGATAGGCCCTGATTTGGTTACTTCCAAGCCTAGCAAAGGTGGAGACCGTCTCCACATTTTGCGAAGATATCCCTTCGCTTCCGAGTTGCAACGCATGGCCGTACTTGCACAGCACCATGGGCCAGGCCTAGGTTACAGGGAGGAGGGCAGCGCAAGCGCAGGACGATATGATCGAGTGCTTGGCTTGGTGAAGGGCTCATGTGATGCCTTGAAGCCAAGATTGCTGGATGCTCCAGAAAACTTGGACGATTTACAGGATCAGCTGACCAAGGTGGGTTTCCGAGTCTTGTGCTTGGCGGCGAAGGAGATGAAAGAGCTGGATGTGGAGGCAACAGAACGTGAGGAAGTGGAATCGTCCTTGCACTTCTGTGGTTTGTTGGTGCTCCGGAATTCTGTGAAACCCAACACTTCCAGCACTATCCGACAGCTGCGCCGAAGTTATCACAGGGTCATCATGATCACAGGAGACCATCCACAGACAGCATGTCAGGTTGCCACCAACGTCCACATGGCAGATGGCAGATTCTTGGTCTTGGAGGCCAATGAAAATGGTCTGGAGTGGAGGTACCCAGACCACCAAATTCATCAAGAAATTCCTTTTCGCAGCGGGTCATCTAGGTCTGGAGCGGCATCCATTTTGGATCTGGCAAGGAGTCACACGCTGTGTGTGCCAGGCGCTGCTTTGGCAAAGCTCAGTAAGTCGGAGGTGGAGGAGGTTGTTGAGGCCACCACCGTCTTCGCCAGAGTTTCACCGCAGCAGAAGGACTGTCAGTAACCGTCAGTAACTCTGTCAGTAACTCTTTCAAGGGTGCTTCAGATCGGTTTGGGATTTTCAGATCGGCTTGATGGTGTGGGGTCATTGAAGGGATACCAGATCAAAGTTAACCTTTCCATGCCTTTCCATGGTTTCAGTTTCACGTGTGTTTTAAGCAATCCAAAGTTCAAGCAGGTGCAACAAGTTTGTGCCTACGGCCTGAAAACCATCTCACGTTTTACTTGTTTTTTGCACTTGCTTCTGCTGCCGTGGGGTGGGTGGGTGGGAAGAGCTGACGACGTTCGCTGTAGCCCGCACACATCCTCATGCTATACAGTATATCTATGTATATCTTCATCATGTTTCTACATCATGCTACTCCTTGATGTTCTCTACATCATGATACGCTGCTTGGTTTTTTCATCATGCTACGCTGCGTGATCTTCTCTACATCAGGCGATGCTGCTTGATGTACTGTACACTGTACATCATGCTACGCAGCATGTAAGTGTCAACCACGGTCGTGCATTAGAAGCACATACTGATACAATGGCATGTGCAACGGTTATGCAGACACATCCCACGGGCATTCAGCGACTGCAGAGGCATGTCAGTGGAGATTTTTCAATATATAGAATAGATATGAATGAATTTCGCTGAAAGAAAATCTTCAAGAAACAAGAAATAGAATCTTGTGAAATCTTGTGAAGAAGAATTGAAAAAGGATAAAAAGGCATCGATGGCACTTCCAGCTGCATTGTGACATTGTGACCGAATGTAATCAGCATTGAATTCAGCACAGGTTTGGACTTGAAAATCACCAAGATCTACAAATTTAGCATGTTTAATCTCAGCAGCGGCGTTTAACTGCATTGTTTGCTTCCCCAACAGTTGCCATGTTTTGGCGTCTCAAAATACAACAGGCTCAACGCTGCTGAGGCAAAGCGGCAATAATTACAGATCCTGGGTAGCATTGACTACAAGAAACACACATCCTATCCGTCAAAAAGTAAAACCCCACACAAAATGCATCTTCAAATCCACTTGGACAAAAAGAGGGTGAAAAAATCTAGAACGGTTCCCAGGCCAACGGAAAAGTGTGTGATGCAGGAGCAGATCATATTGGCCTTGAACCAGCGCTCACATACTGTGATGGTGGGCGATGGAACCAATGATGTTGGTGCACTGAAACATGCTCACGTTGGTATTTCCTTGATGACCACATCGATCGCACCCAAAGCCCCCAAGACACCCAAGACACCCAGTGAGATGGTGGCAGACAATGGGCAGGCTCCATTGGTTCGCTTGGGGGATGCCAGCATAGCTAGTCCTTTCACCTACAAAGGCGACTCCATCAGGTGCTCGATTCAAGTTCTTCGTTGCGGAAGAGCAACACTATGCTCAGCGCCTCGTAGACGTCAACGAATTCCTTTTCTGATTCCAAGGTTATCAGAAGAATGAAATGAGGGAAAAGGTTTAAAGGCATGACAATTTCTAAGCATCATCTCCAGAACTACGGTGTGATTATTGCAGCGTGCAGCATATCGCGAGCTGGGTTAAACTTTTGGGTATTGAACATCGCTCACAAGTATCTGGTATGAAAGCTGGTTATGTGAAGGCTATTTGTTTGACTTCCGGATGGTTTTTCCTAGAGGGTTTGTTTGTTTCACAGATTGAAATCGGAGATATTCCGACCCAGGTGATGATGATGTACAAAATTATGGGGCTCAACAGTGTGATGTCGGCCTTTGCGATGTCTGCCTTGACTTTGGACGGCGTGAAACTTGGCGATGGCCAGACCGCAATCGAGTCCTTGCTCCTTTGCCAAATGAGATCAAATGCTTTGCAAATATGTGCAAATCATATTTCGTTTGTGTTTTGCTACAACGTTGTGCAAGGTTTCAGCCGGCTGTTGTTGCTTACTTATTAGCACGTTTCAAAGGAGTTAAATCACTAATCTTATAGCACCTGCTGCTTTCTTGTATACGTTCTACTCGAGGCATAATTTGCCCTCTTAAATTTGACTTCCAACAGCGCAATGACACGGTCACCAACTTTGACCAAACCACAGTCTTGGACTGGGTTCTGTCTCAAAGACTGAAGGAGCAGCATTCTCATTAACAGATTTGGTGGCTGCGCTAGCCGGCAAGGCCCCTTGCACCCCAATATCCATCTTGACTTCAGGATATTGGATAATTTAGTGTCCAATGTTGACAAAGCTTATTTCCTAGATTTGAATACGTGTCTCAATTAACTAAACACCTGTCCATGCATATGTGCCGCTGGCCCCAGAAGTTCAAGCTGTACTGTAGGTGCAGAGAATAAGACGACAACACCTGTTTTTCAATTAGGCCGAAACAATGCAAGACAGGCGATGCCAAAACAAGGACCGGATAGCCCCACATATTAAGCCTTTTTGTAGGTAATAGGAGAAGGAGGGTTGGGTACAGATATGGGCTCTGTCAGACATAGATGACAGAAAAAAAGACAAGCAAGTTGGACGGAGGGAAGTTGGATAGCTGTAAGTTTGATAGAGGTGAGTTGGATAGATAAGTTGACAGTGGTAAGTTTGATAGAACTTTGTTTGATTCGTAAAGATAAGTTTCATTCATAGAGGTACGCTTGATAGAATTTGGATGAATTTGGTTTGATAGGGAGAAGGTTGATAGGGGTAAATGTTAATGAATGAAAGATAGCGATTCTGGAGTGAACATCACAGCATGAATCGAAGAAAGGTTGAGGCATCAAAAAAGAAGCCTGTCTCTGGCATGTTTCCAGGTCGGGCTTATGATTGAAGTTTCTGTTATGTTTGTTAATCATTGATTGCAGACATTCTCAGAACTTACCTTTGTGTACCCCTTTAAGAAAACAGAGGGACAGGTGCAACATCCAGCAGTACAGGAAGTCAACGCGCGGGATCAAGAAAACCACACACTGCTGAAGAACCTCAATACCGCCAATGAGTTTCAAGCGATCCCAAATGGTGATAAAATGACGAAATTTGCAGACTTGAGAACAAACAATTGGTGTGGTTGAAAAGAAGATGACAATATGAATAAAAAATAATAAAAATAGTCTTCTTGATTTACACATATCTGTTACATATTGTGATTGTGCGAATGACCGGAACATTTTTACGAAAGCCAGCTGGAGGCAGTGGCTGAAGTGTCTATTGCGAAGGTAGTGAGAGTACAGGGTGTCCAGGGGTAGCGGCTTCCCAAAGGCACACGAAACTCTAAATTAGGTGGTGTTCCGGGTGGCCTGGAAGGGTGTTTTGCCGGGTGATGTACCGTGTCGCAATTTGGGGATGCTGGGCGTTTGGTTCCCCCCTGGTTCGTCCTGCTGCCGGGTTGTTGTTGCCTTTTTTCAGGACCCCTTCCTGTTCTGACCACTCAGTTTGCCCGACGGAAGCAAAGCCACGATACAACTATGTTGGCCTTTTCGTGGTTATATCCTTTGTGCTTAGCACCAATCAAATTTGCTGCCTTGTTGTTGACTCCTGACATTTAGCATGTTGCATTGGCCTATCCTGGTTATATCCTTTTTGCAGAGCACCCTTGCGGGGAAAGGTAGAGGCATGTTTTCGCATACGGCTTTTTGAGTGTCAGCAGAATCTTTCTCCTGTAAAGTCGTGATGCGCAACCACTAAGAGCTGGAAATTTGTAGAATAGTGAGACAGCACGTTTGAAAGTGGAACTGAGAAGAGTAGTAGGAGGGCTGGAAGATTTGAGACCTAGAATTGATGGAGAAATTTTGGAGACGAGACTCGCTGCAAAGCAGAAGGAGCAGAAGAAAAGTTGGGAAAATGATAGAAGAGAAAGAGGGTGCGAGGGGACCATACAGGGCTTGCACGGCTAGCAGCCGGGTATGTTATTTTTTCCCCAACAGCGTAAGCTTGGGGTCTTCAGCCATAGTAAAGGTTCCGGAGCAGGTCGGAGCAGCCAAATCCGCTGGGAACCGGGTTCCCAGGAAGGTTCCCAGGAAGAGCTTCCTTTTCCAAGAGAATCCCTCGGAGCAGCCAGATCCGCACGGCGCGAGGTTGGGAACGGGTTGGGAGGAAGAGGTTCCCAAGCAAGGTTGCCAGGAAGAGGTTCCCAAGCAAGGTTTCCAAGCAAGGTTCCCAGGAACAGGTTCCCAAGAGGTTCCAAGGAACAGGTTCCCAAGCAAGGGTTCCCAGCAAGAGGTTTTCAAGCAAGGTTCCCAGGTTCCCAAGCAAGGTTCCCATGGAAGAGGTTCCCAGCAAGGTTCCCAGCAAGAAATAAGGAAGGTTCCCAGGCAAGGTTAGCAGGAACAGATTCCCAAGCAAGGGTTCCCAGCAAGAGGGTCCCAAGCAGGGTTCCCAGGAAGAGGTTACCAAGAGAGGAAGAGGTTCCCAGGCAAGGTTCCCAAGAGGTTCCAAGCAAGGCTCCCAGGAACAGGTTCCCAAGCAAGGGTTTCCAGGCAAGGGTTCCCAGCAAGAGATTCCCAAGCAAGGGCTCCTTCCAAGCAAGGTTCTCAGGAAGAGGTTCCCAGGTTTTGCAAGCACGCGTTTCGGAAACCGTTTTAAAGGTTTCCGGAACCGTTTCCCAAGCAAGATTTCCAGGACCATGTTTTTCCAAGCAAAACAAGGTTCCCAGAACAGGTTTTCAAACAAGTGTTTCCGGGAAGAGGTTTCCAGGAAGAGGTGCCCAGGTTCCCAGCAAGCTGGTTCCCAAGCAATGTTTTCAGGAAGAAGTTCCCAAGCAAGGTTCCCAGCCACAGGTTCCCAGGAACAGGTGCCCGTACAAGGTTCCAAGAACAGGTTCACAAATAAGGTTCCCAATCGCGTTCCCAAGCAAGGTTCCCGGGAAGAGGTTCCCAAGCAAGGATTCCCAGGAACAGGTTTTGCAAGCACGCGTTTCGGGAATCGTTCTGAAGGTTTCAGGAGCCGTTTCCCAAGCAAGATTTCCGGGACCATGTTTTTCCAAGCAAAACAAGGTTCCCAGAACAGGTTTTCAAACAAGTGTTTCCGGGAAGAGGTTTCCAGGAAGAGGTGCCCAAGCAAGGTTCCCAGCAAGCTGGTTCCCAAGCAATGTTTTCAGGAAGAAGTTCCCAAGCAAGGTTCCCAGCCACAGGTTCCCAGGAACAGGTGCCCGTACAAGGTTCCCAAGAACAGGTTCACAAATAAGGTTCCCAATCGCCTTCCCAAGCAAGGTTCCCGGGAAGAGGTTCCCAAGCAAGGTGCCCAGGAACAGGTTCCCAAACAAGTTTTCCAAGAACAGGTTCACAAGTAAGGTTCCCAGAAAAAGTTCCCAAGCAATGTTTCCAGGAAAAGGTTCTCAAGCAAAGTTCCCAGGAAGAAGTTCGCAAGCAAGGGTTCCCAGTTGCTCCTGGAAATTATGCTTTGGAACCAGCATGAACCAGCTCTTCCTGGGAACGCTTGCTTGAGAACCTGTTCCTGCGAGCATGGTTCCTGCTTGGAACCTTGCTTGGAAACGGTTCCTGGGACCTTGCTTGGGAACCGTTTTTTGGGAACCGTACTTGCAAGCGGCTCCTAAGACTTAACCTTGCTTGGGAACCTCTTCCTTCATACCTGCTTGGGAGCCTCTTCCCGGGAACTTGCTTGGGAACGTTTTTCCCAACAGCATAAGTTGGGGTCTTCAGCCACCCAAAGAACAAGATTTCCATTCATATTTTCCAGGACCAGGTTCGCAAGCAAGGTTGCCAGGAACGATCCCCAAGCCAGGTTCCCAAGAACAGATTCCCAGGCAACGTTCCCAAGCAAGGGTTCCAGAAACAGTTGCCAAGCAAGGGTTCCCAGGAACAGGTTCCCAAGCAAGGTTCCCAGGAACAGATTTCCAAGAAAAGGTTGCAAAACAAGTTTCCAGGAATAGGTTCGCAAGCAAGGGTTTCCAGGCAAGGTTCCTTTTAACAAGTTTCCAACCAAGGTTCGCAAGACCAGGTTCCCAAGCAAGGTTCGCAAGAACAGGTTCACAAGCAAGGGTTCCAAGAACAGTGCCTCAAGTTCCTAAGCAAGGGTTCCAAGAACAGGTCTCCTTGCAGGGTAGCAAGGTTACCACGCAAGGTCCTTGGGAACAGGTTCCCAAGCAAGGTTTCCACGAACGGGTCCCCAAGCAAGGTTCCCAAGGACAGGTTTGCAAGCAAGCTTCGCAAGAACAGGTTCCCAAGAACAGGTTCAGGTTCCAAGAGCAAATTCTCTAGGAAGGTTCCGAGCAATAGGTTGCCAGCACGGTTCCCACGAACACGTTCCCAAGCATGGTTTCAGGTTGCTCATGTTCCCAGGAACAGCTTTCCAAGAGCAACTTGCACAGCGAAATTTCGAAGAACATCTGCAAGCAAGGTTGGAAGCAAGAACAGAATCCCAAGCAAGGTTCCGAAGGACGGGTTCCTAAACAAGGTTCCCAAGCAAAGTTGCGAAAAACAGGTTCCCGAGCAAGGTCCCAATGAACAGGCTTGAAGCAGGCAGGCAAAGTTTCCAAGAACAGGTTCCCAAGAGAGAGCTCCCAAGAAGAGGTTGCCAGGCAATGCTCCCAAGAGCAGGTTCCTAAGAATAGGCTCCCAAGAACAGGTTCCCAAGCAAGGCTCCCAAGAACAGGTTCCCAAGCAAGGTTCCGATACACAAGTGTCAAGCAACGTGTCCAAGAACATTTGCCCAGGCAAGATAACGGAACGGAGATATTGAAGAACTAGTTTTGCTTCAAAAAATGATACGGCACTCGCACGTGGATAAAAACATTAGACGACAGCGTGGCATGAAAGAAAGCAGGAGGGAGGAGACGAGAAAATAATTAATACACAAGATTAATGGTGATGGTGATGATGATGACGACAATGATGATGGCGATGACGATGACGAGGATGAATGGCGATGGAGATGATGATGAATGATAGCTGACGCGAGTCAAATGTCATATGTCCACAATTTCATGCCTGTTTTTGTCCCCGCACAAGGTTTGCTCTCGGGCTGGCACCTGAGCGACAGTCAGAGTCAAAAGACATGTTGTTTTTACACAGCGGAAAAAATTACACAGAGAAGATTTTACACACAGAAGCCTTGACACAGAGAGGGATTTACACACAGCAGCTTTTACGCAGACGCTTAGGCACACACGCGCTTTTACATATAAGCTTTTACGCAGAAAAGCGTTTTGTAAAGAAGCCTTACCACATGAAGCCTTTACACAGAGCAGCTTTACACACAGACGCTTTTTCACAAAGAAGTTTTTACACACAGGACGCGCAGATGCCCAAGCTTTTACACACAGGAGCTTTTGCACACACACGCCTTACAAGGAGAAGCTTTTAGACACAGAAACTTTTACAGCCTTTTCACAAGAAAGCTTTTCCACAGAGATGCCTTTACAAACAGAAGCTTTTACACGCAGAAGCTTTTACTCAGAGAAGCCTTTAAACAGAGCAGCTTTTGCACACACACACACAGAAGCTTTTACACAGAGAAGATTTTGCACAGAGAAGCTTTTTCACAGACAAGCGTTTGCGGGAAGGAACTTTGAACACAAACGGTTTTTACATACAGCAGCTTTCACACAGAGAACCCTTTGCGCGGACCAGCTTTTACAGTCAGGTTTGTTTTCACAGAGCAGCGTTTCGCGGAGCAGCTTTTACACACCGAAGCTTTGACGCAGAGAGGCCTGTACACAGCCAAGCTTTTACGCACAGAGGTTTTCACACGGAAGCTTTACACAGAGAAGCTTTTACACAAAGAAGCGTCTAAACAGAGCATCTTTTTATACACAGAAGCATTTACACGCACACACACGGCGCATTTACACACAGACGCTTTTACGCATAGAAGCTTGTTCATAGAACAAGCTTTTACACAGAGAAGCCTCTATACAGCATCTTTTATACACAGAAGCATTTACACACACAAAAGCTGTACAC
Source organism: Cladocopium goreaui (assembly GCA_947184155.2). Taxonomy (NCBI): domain Eukaryota; class Dinophyceae; order Suessiales; family Symbiodiniaceae; genus Cladocopium; species Cladocopium goreaui. Next base: position 471,735 of record CAMXCT020004669.1, read on the forward strand.
ACAAACAAAAGCTTTACACGCACGCCTTTACACACAGAGCTTTTACACACAGACCCTTTTACGCATAGAAGCTTGTTCACAGAGCATGGTTTACACAGAACAGCTTTTACACACCGAAGCTTTTACACAGAGAGAGGCCTTTGCACAGAGCAGCTTCTACAATCTCATACACACAGAAACTTTAAACAAGTAAATGCCCAAGCTTTTACACAAACATGTCTTTACACATAGAGGCATTTACACAAAAGTTCTTCACACAGATGCGGCACATGCTTCTAAACACAGAAGCTTTTGAACACAGATGCCTTTCCACACAGAAGCATTTACCCAGATACGCTTTGACATATACACGCCTATAAACACACAGAAGCTTTCAGACACAGATTTTTTTTTCAGGGAATCACAGAAGCTTTGACACAGAGAAGCCTTTACACACAAACGCTTTCCCACAGAAAAACCGCTTCCACAGAGCAGCTTTTACACACTTCAAAAAATCGCGGTTTTACGTAAGTTTTTGACGTTCGGCCATCATATCGTGCGAAAGGGTTGCATCCGGCGTTGGAAAATCGCAATTTTTGACCTTGGACAGTCATTTTGCCTGAAAGGGCTGCGCCTGACCTTATAAAATCGCAATTTTTCCCAAGTTTTTTTCGCGCGAAACGGTTGTGCCTGACGTTTCAAAATGGATAAAGTCGTAATTTTACACCAACTCTTGAACGTTTGCATCTGATGTAAAAAAACAGTTTTCCCGCACTTTTTGCCGTTTAACTTTCATGCCACGCTTGAATGAACTTTCAAAATCACAATTTTAAACCAGTTTTTGACGGTTGACCCTGATTTCGTGCGAAGGGGCTGCGCCCGGTCCCACCAAATTTGCATTTTGCCACATGTTTGGATGTCCGACCTGCGCGATCTCTGCAGAGGGTTGCCCGTGCCTAAAAGAAATTCACATTCCACCACATGCTTGGGCGTTCGAAACACACGATCTCCGCAGACGGTTGCTGCGGGCAAAGAAATTTCGCATTTCACCACACCACATGTCTGCCCATCCGACACGCACGATCTCCG